>CM053170.1:76677109-76709169 GCA_012977825.3 Pteromalus puparum | reverse complement strand
TTTTTTTTTTTTTTTTTTTTTTTTTAATACACTTAAATGGTTTTGTAAAAATCGCAAAAATAAACGATAATAATTGTGAAATTTAACAAAAAAATATATACTGATATATGTGTAGAACTGAAGTATCAAATCTATATAAGTGCATATGTTCGAGTTGATAATGCCCAGTCATCAACTCTAATAATATGCTGTTTTTTTTTTTATCAATAATAAAACACAGTTTCTTTGAACTATACGTTTCTCATAATATGCAGATTCAAAAACTACAAAAACATTGACAGGCATTAGAAATCAACAGTCTTCATGATGTTATTCGCTGATCTTCATAAAAAATTAGTACATTATACACCAAGGGCGCCCGCGGTAGCATATACTATTTTTTTTGTCTTCAAAGGCCGCTAAATTTGAATTTTTGAATATACAATTTTGCGGAAGAAGCGGGGAGCGGGCGGAAGGAAGGGGTCCAGGGGGCTAAGCCCCCCGCAAAAGAAAAAAATTAATGAAAGATCAAAAAATAAAAATTCATTAAATTATCCGACATTCTTACACTTAACTTGTTAGTAAACACGTTCAATTTAACGACGAATAAACTCAAAGACATTCAATTATAGACTCGAACTCAATTCAATTACTTGGCTAGTCGATTTATAATTATTGCTCGCGTTATTTGCGTGTAATATACATGAACACTACTAAACAGCGAAGAAAGAATGACAGCAAAAGGAGATTAAACCGTACACCAAATCAGTATCGAGCACACCGCAGTATACCTATATACATCTATAACCATATAATATAAGTATAGGAACAGGCTAGCGCGATACCGAGAGACGCAAGTGTGTTCTCTCTCGTTTTGTTTTGATTTGTATATTCGCTTCGGTATTGTTTTCTTTCACGACCAGGCCTTACATTCTCTATTTCGCGGCTTCTATAAGGGACGCGAAAATTCATTTCGCGGCCTGAGGACAAAAAATAATATGTTCTCCCGTCCGCCGGGAACGTAGAACCGTGGGTACAAAGGTCGAGCCTCCTCGTAGATAAGATGAAAAAAATATGCCAATTTTTTAAATCAAACTATTGATTCTTATAATCAATGAAAACTTAATTATTGAATTTCTGTCAAAGAATCATCTGAGTAATTGTGCTGTGCAAATAATTTTTCTTATTTTCATCTTTGTTTTTGTGATTTGTTTTTGTCTCGAGTTCAGAATAATGAGGTGCAGTATCGACTCCATTATTAATTCTCGCACAAACGCCTTTGCAACAGCAATCCGCCTAGCAGATCCGTACGGAGGGAAGCACTGAGTATTAGCGTCCGTAGTATATGCGATACTATTGAAAATTTTTGATTAGATTTTTCTTTTTTCTGTTCTACGTGCGGGAAGGGAACGATAAAGAAAAAGTGCGAGTATTCAATTAAAACAATAACAAATACATATATTTCTCGAAATGTGATACAGTTAGGTTCGTTTGTGTTGGTGGTCGCTCTTGATTCAGTTTAGTTTTGTTTAATTTATTAATTTATTAAATTATTTGTTTGTTTGTTTCGTCCTGGGTTGCGCATTGTATATATATTTTTAATAACACCTTGTTTTACTTATCTCACTTTACAGTGTTCTTTATATTAATTTTTTTTTTTGTTTATTTCAACCGTTATCGTTTTATTTGCAAAAGAACAATTGGATCGGACGATATTTTATTGTAAAATTAAGTGACGGCATCCTTTTTTCTTAAAGTGAGGTTATCCTGTGTGTTCATTTCGTCTACATTTGCCTCTTTTGTCGTCGCTCGCAATATAACAGTTTTTTTTAATAGTTTGCCCGTCCTGTCGACGTACATACATCATTTTATCTACGTTTTACAATTACTTTTTTTGCATTTTTAAAGATCTGCGCTTAAGTTTATAAATCAATTTTTCTCAAAACTCTGCTTGTTTACTGCCCAATGAAACAATATCTTGATAATATATATACCACTGCTTGCTTTGTTTTACATCTTGTTTTATTTTGTGTGAAGCTCTGCCTCTACAATTATTATTAATTACTCGTCTATGATTTGCTGTTTTTTTGTAATTATTTGTCACTCTCGCTATAATATAATAATAATTAATAATTAATAATAATAATAATAATAATAATAATAGTAATAATGATTTTCGCTTACTGCTTTCATTAATCTTAAATCCTGCTTTTTGCTCATCAACTTCTATACATTATACATTTTACAAAAAAAAAAAAAAAGAAACAAAGAAAGAAAGAAAAATCGATCGATCTCGAGGAACGCCCGCCGTTTACGTAAACTCTATTTCTCACAATAATATTGACAATTCATCTTTTTTCGTCGCCCAAAAAATTCGCTAGCTACAGAGTTTCGTTTTTTCATCTCAGGGCTGCAGAGATGTATTCAACGATTTCGCACGAGTCCTTTTTCCCTCGACGCAATACAAAGCTTTTTTCGCACGCTCAAAAATACGTATTCACACCCTCAGTTTTAACAATTTTTATATAGATTTTTTTTTTGGTTTACTATCTTCTCTAAAACTCGAAAATATTTCGTCGATAAAAATGTCTCTCTCCTTTTCTTCGTACTTTTGTTCCGTCCACTAACAACTGCCTTCTCTATACAAAAATATAAGTGGTACAAAAACGAGAGGATCGTATACAGTGATTGGAAGAGAAACAGAATTAAACTATGAAAAGACGCGCTAAGATTATACAATATTTATATAGAAGCGCGACTCGTCTAGGAAGAATGCGACGAGAAAGAACAAGATAAAAATTCATGCGAAATCGTCGTACTTGTTTTTTCAAATATCATTAGCACACGATAGAGATCCCTGTGCCGCGCGAGGATGTTCAAATGTACAATCGGCAAAGGGTCTTATATAGCTATAATAAAAAACCTCTCCTCGCCGAACCGATCGAAGGAGCCCGCGATCGCCAAACGAACTCAGCTTAGCATCGATAAACAAAAAATAAACATCTAAAAACTTAAAAAAATAGAGGAGGAGAAGAAGAAGAATAATGAAAAAAGGAGAGAAGTATGATCAAAAAAGGGTAGATGAAGAGCAGTGCCAGCACCGAAGATCGTCCTCTCGATCGCGGTGCTCGTCATTTTAAGAATAATATCTCTCTTTCAATATATAATATAGTATTCTTCTCACTCCGCACGTATATTCAAATAATAGCTAATCAAAGAAGATGCATGATAATTGTTTCTAACGTTCTGTATGTATACTATGTATATGCTAGTACGCACTAATATCCTTCGCAAAATTTTCTCTCAATTAGCTAATATCAAAAAACAACTAACAGGCGATACGTATGCGTACGTTTTTTTCTCTATCTCTCAATCTTGTCTCGTGTACAAACAGTGATTTTCTTTGCTCTTCTTGCGCCTACTCTTACAAAAAACAGACGTGTGTCCAACATCAACGCAATGCTCGTCATTGATCCTTCGTCGATCGGCCATATTTCGTGCGCGTGGTAACATTACAAACAGAGACGATGTACAAAGAATGAGATATATTGATGCTGGCGGGGTCACAGTCAAGAGATGCAGTAGTACAGTTACAATTACATATACTTATCGCAGTGTAAAAAATAAAGATACGTTCGCCGTCGTTCCCAAGGAGAGAAGAGATCCCAACCCTTTGTCATAACGCATGTACATTACAACTAGAATCACTTGTGTGTGGCTGTGTGTTTATGTATTAGGCGCGTGTGTATCGGTTTGTTGAAAAAAAAAAAAGACCGTCACCAACGTGTTTGTGTACATTGTACATGTTATTATACGCGCGATTAAGCTTAGCATTGAGAAGTCGCACTGGAGTCGCTGCTGATGAGGAGTAGAAGGAAGTATAGAAGAGGTGTCACCCTCGTGCGTGCTTGTCCTCTCGACGAGAAAGAAGGACCGATGCTCTTGGTCGTCTCTGGCTCTCTGTGTTTGATGCGCTATAGCTTTGCTCTTCGGACACCGAGAAAAATCTGCTTCGATTCGAGGACGATGCGTCGATCGTTTGCGAATACTGTTCTCGGTATGGAGCGATAACATAATTTTGGCAGTGAAGGCGCGAGCGCATTTAACTCTATGTAGGCAAAGAAGATCGTAGGCTCCGAACCAATTACAAGGAACGAATTGAGGCATTGTCGTAACTAAATACCTTTTTTTTTTTTAAGAGTTGAATGCACTAAGCTGCATCGTCGTGATCGTTTGCTACATATTTATGCTCGAAGCGTGGAAGCTCAATTGAAAAAGACTACAGACTGTGCCAGCTCTTATCTCTTCCGCACGAACATCACGCTTGATATATCGAGAAGCCTTTATATTGAACAACGTAATTACCTCATGCAAAAGAAAACCTTCAATCCCGTAAAGATGTATGGACAGTTCTATGTATCGCACCTACTTATCGCACACCTACGTTCTACATGAGAAGATATAATAGGCAAAGATTCGGTGGTAATGATTCGAAGGAGTCAATGATGTACGGATGTCCAAATGGCAAATAGCCTTATCAGTTATCATTCATGTCGTATGTCCCATTGAATAGAGTTGACAGAAACCAGCGATGACTTCGTCCTTCGGTCAGGTCTACGTAAAAGAGATAGAGTTTATGAACGATGCGCCGCATGTTTAACTTCATCTTACAGACAATCAACTGCTTCTATTATAATCATTATAGGTAGTGTTGCTCCCGCGGCCCATGCTGACCATGAAGCGAGGTAAACGGACGGGAGAGTTCCGCGAAAAACTGACGTGTCCTCGAAAAACAATCGTTCCGATAGAGTTGAATTTGGGGGGAAACGATGTCTTAACAACTTTCGTGGCTGCCTGCGAGGTCTTAGCCGCATAAGAAGCGCTCGAGCAATAAGAGAGACCTAAAGCGCCCGCAGAGAGTCCACTCTGATGCACGGTCGCAAGTAGAACACCAAAAAAAATAGACGAGATAAATACAGATTTCACGCTCTATTAACTTTCCACATAGAGTCCTCGTCACGTCAGTACACAAGACGGACATCTAAATATAAAAGCATTTAATGACAAGAGGTGACAACCCTCCTACAAACTAATTAACTTATTCCACCATATAGAATCCTACCGGAGACAGAGCGGGGAGACCTAACCGCAAGGGAAACAACTCTAAGTCCTCGGTAATTGCCCTCAAGACAGCGAGCCTCTTAAACCCGTCAGCGCGCGTATTAGACGGATGTAGACTATGTGACCGATGCTATGGAACGAACCGTACGTTAAATTCACCCACGATTACAATAATATATACGAAGGTTCTGCTATCATCTCTCCATTTTCTGTATTTTTTAATAGCCAACACCCGAGCGAAAGTTCCGCGTTGATTCAAAATTCATTAGAATCAACGATTTCTGTTTTGTACCGCTAATACTAACGAAAAACACTTAGTATTTAACTTCGAGCCACCGCGAACAACAAAATAGATAGAGAAAAGACAAGTAACACAAAGGACGCACAATTACAAGCCACACAACAGTCTGTAATGTACAACTGCCTAGACAGAGTATTCTAAGAGAAAGATGGAGATCTTGTACCTTGATAACACAGATCCGCTGCCGCGCGAAACCTTGCGAGCGAATAGAGCTTCGTTTTCTCGCAATTAAATTATTGCGCTTTCGATCTCTCATAATGTCATATCACGTTCAATAGACAGAGTAAATACTGTAACGAGAAACACAGCCATTCTCGACCTGAGTGAGGCTATCCTCGCCTTCGTTGCCTCAAAGGCTAACCAACAACGTCTGAAATAACATCCCGCGTGTTCGACCATAACTACGTACATGACTGATTGCATGGTCAACTAAATATAGGTCCTCTCTCATCCTGCTGCATCCTCGACAATAAGTACGCCGTATGCCTGGACCCCGAGACTGTGATCTATTATCTTCGGACGAGCCCATCCTTTCCGCGTATGTTCGGTCACAATATCTCCTCTATGCTAGCCATTTGAGGAGCGGATGCCTGGCAATTGCTAAACTCGGTTCGAGCTAATAATGCAAAATCGGAGCGTATTTGATAACAACGAACAAGTATCTGCTGAGATCAAGACAAAATATCTTGTTTCTGTCATTATATTGTATCACGACAATATACCCTTTTCTGCCATGGAAGCTAACTATACCTTATAATATCTTATTTGTATTCATTATTTCTTGAGGACGGGAGAAAGGGGGAGGGGGTGCCAGTGGGGGGGACCGGGAACAAATTGAAGACTGACGTCATCATCCGACGTCGAAAGCAGAAATAGAGCAAAAAGAGAAACAGAGACCGAAGTTCAAGTGCCCGCATTGGCGTTATCAACGACGGGGGTAAACTAAAATCATGCACTCTCTTTGACTATAATAATGGAATAGGATATGTCCAGTGCGTTAACACTGAGAAAAGATAACTACAACTACACAAGCGAGTAAAACAGCAAAGCAACCACTAACGCTAAATCACGAATCGACGCAACACCGCCTCCGCGATTTGAAGCGTTACGATCTTCGTGCTGCTATCAAAGAGCATCGAAGAACAAAGTCGATTTCTCAGACATACGTACCCTGTCATGCATCATACCTTCTCCCGCTTCATTCACCATTAATGTCCATAATCCGACAACTCCCGTTAGCCTGATTATCAATGTTCGAAGAAAAAGTTAACCGTCATTAATGCGTATTTCTTCGTCGTAGCAGATCACATTCGAGGAGACCGCCGTGTAGAGTGTATTATTAATAAGAGAGATTGTATCGTATTTATGGTACGGCCTCGCGGGACTCCTCCCGGCTGGTCAGCGAGAGATGTATTATATTATAGCATATATATACCTCACTACGTGCCGAATATCGTGTGTACATTCGAACATCCTCAGCGCGACAACCAAGGATGTCCTATACGTGCTCTAACTGAGCGTTCACGAAATAGAAACAACTACGACATTTATCAGCGATTAGAAGAGTCTGTATCTCGTGTGCCTTTTTCACTCCGTCGGGACATGACTCGAATAAGCAGACGATCCGCCAGCTTCATTCAAGTAAAAGTGTATGACGAATCTCGATATCAAGATCGTCGCGAGAGAACATGCGATATTCCGAATGGAAGAAAATTGAAACAGGCAATAGAAGAATGGATGTCCTCCTAGATCAATCGACTGGTATCCCCCTGCTCGTTCTGTACCAGCTATATTTCGTCGCATAGAGCGCGAAGAGGCCTAAAGCTCTGGCGTAGTGGGGGGAAGGCGAGAGAGATGGAGGAAGAAGAAGGACTACTCGACGGACAAGCAGGCAGAAGCGATGTTTTCAATTCGCCCTGAGAGATCGATATTCACAATTGCACATACCCATGTTGAAAAATTCAGAGAGCTGGGGGCTGAGGGATCACAAGGGAATCTCAAAAAGAAGAGAATAAAGAAAAAAAGCAGGAATTAGTAATAAAGTAGAGAATAATAACGCGACGAGTCTAGGTATAGAGAGTAGCAGCCTATCGAAGCCCTATTGCGGACCAACGCACGCAGCCGCTTCTCTGCGATGATCATGCGATGATGAAGATGATGACGATCGTCGGTGCGATGACTCGTCTCCTCTTCGTCGCCGGACGCTGGTAACGTGATTCCTTTCGTGCTGAGAGAGATGTGAGTTGTGTGTGTGCGTGTGTGTGTCTGTGTGTGTGTGCGCACGCGCGCGCGCACGCGTGTCAGTGTCTAGAGTGAGTGTGTGCGGCGGGCCTTGCTTTTACATAAAATCGGTATTTCTTGCTCTGCTCTGATCCACATGCTCGTTCGTCTTTCATATATATAACGTAGGTTTATATATATATGTGTATATATATATGCGTGTATATATAAATTCATCACTCGGGGGGTCGTCTGCCGTTAATTTGTCTGGGTCGTGAGAGTGGGGGTTGCTTGCGCCCTGGCCCCCCCGCGTTACACGTCCGTGTACTTGCTCAGCTTGTCGCGCAACAGCATGTTCTCGTTCTTTAACCGATCCAGCTCCTGTCGCAGGCCCATGTTCTGAAAAATGACCAGTCGTTAGGTATAGCTGCAATAGTTAGGTCGAAGAGGATTTCCTCAACCAACTGTGATGCTGATCTCTACAGGTTCTACTTTGATCTTTGAATCCAGGTTTCTAGGTCGCGTCGTGATACTCACCTCTTTTTCGAGGAAGCCGGCTCGTAGGGCAATCTGGTTCTCTTTCATGCGACGTGCGTCCCTCGAGCGCTTCGCCGCCATGTTGTTCTTTCTACGGCGTGCCCAGTATTTGTCGTCCTTTAGGTCGTCGGGTACGAACTGCAACACCAGTAAGTTCGATTAGATTGATAACTTTTAAGACAATTCAAGTGAGTAGGGAATTTACGAGGTTTTATAGATTATAGAGCTAGATTGTAGAGTTGCTGAAATTGAAAGATTTGAATTTGATCGGAGCAGTTGTTCAAAGAGACCAGATTCGGTGTGCGATATTTATGTGTGCAAATATTTAGGTTAATTTTGGATTCAAGGCTGTTTTAGTCTTTCATTCGTAACTCTAAGGAATTCTTGTACAAGTTACGACTATGTATATATAATTTATTACGTACGAGTGTGCTGTCTTCGCTCATGAATGATTATAATCATCGTAAGTAACGCTAAATCGAATTATGAAAATAGTGTATCGTATATAAAATTACTACTATTATCTAAGGTGTTCTCTATTTGAATACCAAAAAATTACGAACTCATTAAATCAACAAATTTCGTTATTCAAATAAGCTGAATCAGTATACATTATGCAAAGGAATCAAGGTTTTCTTTCCAAAAGCAAAATATAGGTACGTGAAAGACACTCGGAAAGAAGTCCTTTCGAATCTTAAGAAAAAAAAAAAAAAAATGAAAAAAAAAATGAACAAGATGGAAAGAAAAAGAAAAAAAGCAGTTGAAATAGTCGTAGGTAATTGAAGCATACCTGCTTTCGTGACTTCTTGATCATAGGCTGGGGCTTGAGCTCCTCGTCGGAGAAGGCCCTGGTCCTTGGGTCGAAGTCCCGCCCCGATGAGGCCATCGAGAGCGCTACAAGAGACAAGCCATATTGTATTCGTCGTGACGAGTCCCCCGAGTCTGGCAGCGCGGCACCATACGCAGGACATTCGTAACGACTCAACGTTAGTGCGTGCGATTCTCAAGCGCAGCAACCCCCCATTATCATAGTTAATTATAATACCGATATCAACGTTTTTTCTCTCGCGATTTCGTTTCATTGTTTCGAACCATCTCTCGCCTATTGTTGTAGCAACAGGTAGTTTGATCCAGTCGTGTTCGTAAGGATTTTTTTTTTTCTAAATAGAAATTAATACGACTCAAAAGTGGATGTACGGAAAGATCATGAAATAAAACATTTAAAATTTATTACGTGCACTGAGAAAAGCATACAAGTTCATGCACATTGACATGAACAGTCAAGCTAAACAAGGTAAAATTCATGTTACTACTCGTTGTCCGACTAGGTTTGCCTGTTTCTACTGTGCTTCGTTAAAATTATCTGAATCTGGCTTACCGATCGGACCATGACGATTCATAAAGCATTGACGAACACAACAAAAAAAAGCAAAACGTAAAAATTAAACTCGAAAGCAACTCACTCGAGTCGGCAGGCGAAGGTGGATTGAGGGTGTCCGGCGAGCAGCAGTCGCTGGGCGAAGGTGACCTCTCGCGTTTGGTGACGGGCTCGAGGTGGAGGCCAGCTGGGCCCTGATGTCCAGTAGCCTGGACGTCGCCGTTACCACCTGGACCGGCAGAGTTGTTGTTGGCGTTCGCACCGCTGAGCTTGTGCAGTTGGCTAGCCTGCATGGCACCCGCACCACCGCCACCGCCACCGCCGGCTACGCCGTCCACGGGGATCCCGTTCTCCGACAGGAACTCGTCCAGGTCGACATACTGATGGTAGACAGAGAAGAGAAAAGATGGTTTAGTTTAAAGGGTTTAGGGTTAGGTTTCAGGTTGTTTCAAGGGTTATAGGTTTGTGTGAGGTTGGTCATGCTTACCACTGATGGTGTGATGTAAATATATAGCGAGTATTGCCATTTATTTGATAAAAATACACGATTAAAAATGGTAATTTATGAAATATGGAAGTGTGAAATTGGTGTTGTGATGTTGGTTGTAACGTATTCAATAATCATAATATGAATGAATCGGATCGTTCGGAATCACATATTAAAATCAAACTATATATCAAACTTTAAATTAATAGCGATTAATTTCGAACAGGTCCGATATAATAAGGTGAATCTGCGTTAGTGTAGACGAACCCCGCCGTAATAATGAATGTTGAGTTTAGAGCAGCTTTTTGAAATGAGTTTATGAATTTACCCAGAATTTTGAAGAAATTCCGCATGAATTGACAGTCAGAGTATGGTTCTGTCACAGTAGTAAGAGGAATTCTATAATTCCATCCGTGAAGTGTATATAATAATTTGTTCTGGTAATAGCATATTCGTTTCAACTTCGCAAAGTCAATCGAAAAAGCACGCTTGATTCGAGATTCCATTTCTTTGGACTGTTTCTCGTATTTCGAATTAATTTTAAAGAAATCTTTATCTCCTAACTCGTGTATGTGTATATATATATTTATTTAAACTCATCGATCCCCGCGCTTTGTTCGACGGTCATTTAAACTAGATTACACCCAGGAAACGTCCAGTCGTTTTACCGCCAAGCACATGATCTAGCCCAAATTGCCGAGACACAAGAAAAAAAGCAACTTATTTCTCAAACGACACGGGCAATATACCGTTTGATCCACCAAGAAACGACAAGTTACACGAAAGAAAATCTCTCCCTCATCATTCCTCAGCCATAAACTCGTGCGCGTCTCCACGCGTTATTGGGTTAAGGTTCGCCGCCGCCTCCGTATCTCCTCCGAAGGATATATGCCTCTCCATCTCCCTCTCAGTGGGCGCAATTACACTGTACGAGCGAGCGCAGAACGGAAAAATGCCAGTCGGCTTTTAATTGTCGGCAATTTGCGCGCTCAGGCGAAAAGCTATAGCGCGGCGGTTGATTTTCGAAAATCCTCGAAGGACGTTTGCTCGCTAGCCAGCAGTGTTTCCGCTCGTCGTTTCCTTTTTGCCTCCGCTCCGCGCACGCGCTCTTATACCCGCATACATCCAGGCGCTTTTTACGCCGTTTTTCTTGCGGTATACTCATTTTTCTTTCGCCGCTTGTTTTCGCGGAAACGCCGCGATGAATTGTAGGAAAAGCGCGACGACGACGAGTTTTTTTTTTATTTTTAACGCGCTTGTTTATCGCAGATTAATTATGGGCTTACTTATGTGGATTAGGGGGTAAATAGGTTTAACGCTATACTTGGAACATTAGCGCGTATGTATATACATTAATTTTCGTATTGTCAAACGAGCAATTGATTTTCTCGGCCTTTTAAAATCGCATCGAATATATACTCGGATCTCCTTAACAGCCGCACGGAAACGCATCGCACGACCGCTCAAGCGTGTCTACTCTATACGATATACGATGCATCTAATTGAAAAATCTCCCGACATGCAGCGCCGCCGTTGCCGCTCGTTTTTCTATTTTCGTATTAGCGCAGAGCCACAGCAGCAGCGACGAGCTGGAAAAAGTCAAGGTCGAGGAAGTCTCTTGTCGCTCGCGAGCGCGCGCAGGTTGCCGCTGTGGCATAAAAAAAAAAAAGCAGCGGCGGTGATCTCGCGCCGATAGTTGACGCGCAATAGCGATCGACTGCGATGTGAATTGCGTTTTTTTTTTTTCGTTTGTCGTTGCTGCGCGAGCTTTGTGTTTTCCGCGGACAAAAAAAAAGTCCAGAACGCTATTGTCTTTTCCAGGATCCGCAATGAAAAGACGAGCCTTTTTTTTTTTTTTTTTTGTTCGCTTGTATATTATTGTATACGCTTCGAGCGTTATCGGTACATACGAATTGAATTATTCTGTAAAGAAAGTGAAACACGTGCCATTTCTCGATCGCGTATACATATAGCTATTACTCTTCGAAAAACTTTTCTCAAGGAAAGTCGCTGTGTTTTTTTTTTCTCGCAATATTCGCGCAGAGGTCGCGCGCTCGCGCGAGTGTCATTAATAAAATTTTCCTTTTAATTTCTCGCTGATTAATTCTCCGAAGGCCTCGCGTTTTTCTGTATACCGCAGAGAGCGCGTTCGAAGCTCAAGTTCACGTACAAAGAATCAAGCGACACCGATGATAAATAAATGAATTCGATTCGAAAACGGTGGATTCACAAAACAGCGAGCGTAATATTATATCCCCTCTCTCGTCAGCTCTTCAGTCTATGGAGAGCAGCTCGCGGCGGTACGTGGCACGGACTAATGCAGCGAAGGAGAAAGTTGGAGAGCTCGGAGCGGGAGAGAAAGGTGGCAGGCCAGATTATCGCCAGATTTACGCGTCACGCTTGCTCCTATAATATACAGCAGTGGTATAGCGCGCGAGTCAGACGAAGAGAGATAGAGGAAGAGCTGTGTGCTGGTGGTGGAGGAAAAATCAGAGGCGCACCGAAAAGCCCTCGCTGCTGTACGAACGCAAACTTCCTCGTTCGTCGAGGCATGACGACGCTCGAGCGCGCGGAGAAAGTGACCGACCGGTTAGTGGCTCTTATATAGAGCCTGGATATACCGAGAGCGCTGCTGCTCTGCTGCGCTGTCTTTTTCTGGAGGTTCGCTTTTCCGCTTTCGTTATCTGCGCGTTTGTTTTATAGTGGATTTTTGGTTTTTCTCTGCTGTTATTTGTACTCTTAATGAGTTGGATTTGTATATTTTGAGTCGAGAAATTTGGACTTTTTTAACGAGAATTTTTACAAATTTTAACGAGCTGCCAGTGCAGTCTTCAAAGATAATACGGACGGTCAGATCCAAGCGGCTCGAAAAATCTTTGTAACTAAGGTTTATTAAAGAGTATATTGAAGCCTATGAACGCACTTTACGGATTGTTCATGTCTAACAGAAAGTCTTTAGGTCGTTGCACTCTCTCGCTCCACGAGGTATTATTCCACTCGGCCGAGATTCAAGAACGTAATTGCATTTAGCCGATTCGGTTTTCACTTGTTGAATTAGTGTAATTCTATATGTGATGCTTTGAAACAAAGACATGCCAAATTTAAACCAAAATGTTTTTCAAGACTCTATTCATTCGCACGTCAATGAAATTAAAGTTTGTTATAGCAACTCCAAAGCAAACAAACCTTCCTCTATACATCAAGGAAGCAAAAATATACGTTTATTGTAAAATCGATGAAAAACATGCACGGATGCAAAACACATGATATAATATTATGCATCCCAGTGTAACGTTCTTACTAAAAATCGGAATTTCAATGCACAGTTTCAATGTATATGAAAACAAAACAGATGTTACTGATAAAACCCAAAACTATATATAAAACAGGATGCGCGGCGTCTGACTATTACTTTTGAAAATGCAAATTTCCGTCACCGATGATAACATTAAATTGCAAATAACTCAAGTTACGAATGTTTTATAAAAGATACCGATCGCTAGCTTTATCAAATTATGCAGAGATTAAAGAGTTTTTAAATGCTATTAAATTAACGTTCGGATACGAGAAATCAGCAAAAATTAAAAAATTTCTCCTCGAAAAGCATAGCAAAATATTTATCAATCATCAAAGATCATTAAGCCATCAAAAATACCATTCAACATAATCAGTATATACACGGAAGGAAAAATGCGTATAACCAAAGTAAGAGATGCTGTTGAGAAAAATAATGTCAGCTGCGCGTCGCTGCGAGTTATACGTGCTGTATATCAAACAAAAATGACAAAGTCGCCCAAAGATAAAAACAAAAAAATGCCAAAAAAAGGTAAAAAATAATAATTCCTCTGCAAGCGTCTCTTTCGAGGCTTACCGTCTCGCGTCTGTGTACATACATGGTTCAATACCTTCAGGTCGGCATCGTAAGGCAATGTCTTGTCCCAGAGATTGGGCCCGAGGAAAGCGGCCTGGGCTTCAACGTTGCCCCACAGCTCGCCATCTGCATCTTTCTTCTCGTCCGGGCCATCTTTTCCTTGTTTTCCTGCAACAGTAATTGGGCGAAGGCTTCGTTAATCAACTGATTATATAAATGAGCTTATACAAAGTACATGTATGTGTGTGTGTGTGTGTGTGTGTTAATTTTTCGCAACGTTGTGCCGCACTTTAGTGTATTTTCCGGATACAATTTTGCATCATACACGTACAGAGGTGCATGTATTATTTCTGTCTTTTATATGCTAATGCGCGTTACATTGTTGCACTACCAGTTTTTGTTTCCCGATAATTGGACATCGTATCTCTATCAAAGTGAGGAATTAAAGATGATGCAATTTTTCAAACTCCAATCAAGACGCCTCAGCGATAAAAACCGTTGTGAACACCATTACCTTACTCAACTTGGAGCAATCGGTGGAAAAACGGATTTAGGCTTGCGTCAGCGAGAATTTTCATTTTCTCGACGCTCGAAAACAAGCCATCTCGACGGAGATTCATCGCACGGGCGAAAAGGGAGAGCCGGAAGGGATATACGAATGTGGGACGCAAAGATATATATACAGCGTTTTTTTCGGAGTTCGCGTTCGCGCGGGACAAGGCCACGCCGGCGGTTCCTTTTTGTGTTTCTGAGTCCCAAAGCAAGAGAGAGAGAGAGAGGGTCTGACCTCGAATCTCGAGATCGCGAAGCGCGCGTGCCTCGAGGAGTGAAGGACCCTGCGGGGAGAAGAAACATTTTTGCGGCAATAACGATCCAGTTATAATAGCTTGTCGGTCGGAGTTAGTATACCTATCCCTCCGCGATTTCCCAAAATTTTCACCCTCTGATCAAAACACTTCTTCGAAAACCGTTGACTCAGTCAAAAGCCCATATTGTTGCCCGGCACGTGCGCGCGCGCACGCGTGTGTATCCCGATCACCTGGTCCAAAACACACTACCACTCGCTGTATACACAGTTCCCGGAACGATCTTCGAGAGCCGATTCTACGAAGGTTCCGAGTTGGAGGGACGAGCGCAAACTCTTTATCTATCTTTGCCGGCGTTTTTTCTCTCGTAGCTATCCGCGAGCGGATCGACTGTCAAGGCTATATACAATATTATAGTATAATACGAGCCGGGGCTTCGTCACGTGTATTAGGCTGTGCGTATTAGGATCGATATATGGAACGAGAGACAATGAACCTTCGTTGCTTCAACTAAAATCGCAGGATTTTGCAATGGCCTATCAGCTCTGCAACTACCTATATACTTCAGCATCGTTTGCTGTTTCCTCTCGTAAATTACCCTATATACTCGTGTGTGGTATGATGCACAGACTCGTCGGAGTTTTACAGTGTGCGAAGCAGTAAATAATTGATTATTCCCCGGAGAGTAATTTCCAACAACAAGCGAAGGTATAACTTCGTCGCGAGATCCGAGATGGATTATTAGCAGTAATGACGATCGTTAGGATTTGCCCAGCGATGCGGATCCGTCTTGTTCTTGAAAATTGAATTTTGAGGAATCGACGTCGAAACTATCGATATATAACACATCGCAGACGCGTTGTCTGTGTCATTTTACATAACGAACCTAGTTTTTCTTTCCGATTCCACGGCTCACGATTTGACAGAAAACGGCTGAAGAAGCTCGCGAAAACAAAAAACACGTCGTGGGCCGCCGATAGACATACTCGAAGCGCGTCAAAAAGAACAATACGATCCCGGGCAGCGAATCAGCTGAGCATGAAGCTGAGCTGCACACGAGTACTGTACTTACCTGGCTGATGTTTGTTTTTACCTCGTCCGCGGAGAGGAGGAGAAAAAAAGCTCGATACATCGCGTCGAAAAGCAAGAAAGAAAAAAACGTCCTCATCAGAATCTGCTCTTGATCGTGAATCATTTTCCTTCAAAGTCAAGGACTCTCCTCTCTCGTGAATTAGAAATACACACACACACACATACACCTTCGCTACATTCATGTAGGTATATAAGATATATGCTGAATTTTTGTGATCGCAACGGCGTGACGCGAGGCAACCTTGACTCGTCGCGCCGGGGAAAAAGCGTGTCAGAGCGAATCGACAAAGGAGAGGTATAGTAGCCGCCGCTGCTTTTTCGCTGGAAGAGAGTAACGGTAAACGAGGCGCCGGAGATCTATTCTCTGCTGCCGCATTTTGCCATGATTTTCGGAGAGGAGAATCTTTCTGCAAGACCATCATCCATATACCTGATCCCTGATGAATTTTTCGCTTCGTAGACCAGTGCGCGCTCCGAAGGTTATATGTACTATATACATAGACATATTTATCTTTTGTCGAACCGCGTATTAGAGTAACTGTTTATTTACAGTTAGGCTGTCGCGCGATGCAGCGGGAGAAACGTCGAAAGGATTCGTCATCGATACCGCGTATACTGCACTGCGAGTGTAAAATCGAATCTGATCCGCGTAGATCCTCGCGATATTCCAAGGCTGGTCTCATTGCATCGCACGAGAAAGAGAGATTGATAGGACAATTAAAAGCGTCACACGCACGCGAGTATCTCTCCGACAGCAACGACGACGACGACGACGACGACATGTGTATCATATCGAATGCACACGCGTCCATTATCATCGGGTGTGAGAAAACCAGCGTTTTCCGCTCGATTCTTCGACCTGAGAAAAACGCCTCTAAGGACGTTATATAGACACACACACACGTCCGATGCAAAAAAGTGACTCATGGATTGTGTGTTGTCGAGAGGGGGGCGGGGCGGAAAATTAATCTTTCTTTTCTCACCGCAGACTCTATACCACGACGCGGCGGCGACACATCGCAGCCTTGGGACCTTTCGAACGCGCTCTACACTGGCGCAATTGAACGACATGCGATGCGCGACGCGCTATATGGGCGTGGGACGCGTCGTTTATGTGTATGTGTGTGTGTGTGTGTGTGTGTGTGTGTGTATATAGGTAAGACTTTGTCTCGTCGACGTTCCTAGTTTCAGTCGAGTTTTCATTTTGATTCTTTTTGTTTTTCACCTGGAATTGAGAATATAATACATACACAGCGCGCGCACGAGAGGCGGATTTTACATCGAGCGCGTAGGTATAATTGAAACGATCGTTATCTTTGGCCATTCTTTTCTTCGCACGCTCAAGGTCGCTCGTCGTCGCTAATATAACGGTCAACGGCGATTGTGTGCAGCGAGAGTCGGAATCGTTTCGTTGCAATTGATTTCGATTTTCATGACTATCCTGCGTCGTCGGCAAAAAATCGCTACATTGTACAAAACGGATCGGGAACTTTCTCATTCCCGCGAGCAATAAAATTTAAGAGTTTTCATTATAACACAGTCGATCAATTATCTCGCGACTCTTATACGATCGGTATAACTCACGGAATGATTTATATCATGTATACGAGTGTTAGCCGAACGTCTTTAGTCGAGTAATTAAGAATCGTCCGCCGCGACTTTCGCTGCAACGGTAAATTCGCGAGTGAAAATTCCCAAAGGTCGTCGTAGACGAGAGTTTTATTCCTTCCTCACTGTCAGGAGAAAAAAAAAATCGTCCACCACCGACGGGAAAATTCTCAACAGTGCATCAGGCGCATCGGAGGAGGATCCACGTATAACAGTGCGCCGTCGTCTCTCTCTCTCTCTCTCTCTCGTTCGGCCTTGAACTAAATTACAATAGCCGGGTCTGCGCAGAGCGTATAGGTATATAGCGTCGCTTGTTTAGATGTTTAGCCAGCGGCGCGCGACTCGACAATGCCTGCGTGTATACATACATACATACATACGTGTGTGTATCGCGTGGCCGGCTGCGCAGCTCTCGTCATCAAACATCCGCTCCATTTTTGCCTAGTCGAGGCGGCGCATCCTCTCTATGTACATAGGTATACTCTACTGTGCTGCTACTGACTTTTCGCATTGTGCCGTAGAGGAGCGACATGGGTTGGGTGCGCGCGCGCGATGACGACGACTCGTGCTTTTGTGCGTGTATATACAGAACTGCGGTGGTGTGTTTTCGATTTGGTCCGAAATTCAGGTTCCCCCGATGTATACAAAAAAGCTCTAATTCGCGACTGAGCTAATATACCTACTGAAGCTTACGTAAGCTCTCGCGCGAGCCGGCAGCTCACGCGGGAGAGAACACATTGCATATATCATTGCGACGGCGCCACGTGAATCGCGATGACTAAGAGATTGTATCCCCCGCCGGCTTCTCTCTCCCTCTAGTTTTTCCTTATTTCACTTCTTTTTTTGTTTCTCTTGTCCGTCGGATGAACGTTTTGGAAACGCTGACAATCGTAATACTTTAGAGGCTCGTCGTGCATTAAATTTAAAACCAGGATAGAAGCTTCAATGAAAAATCTCGCAGTGTCCGAGAGGAGATGCAAACGCCTGAAAGTCAGATGAGGAATCTGTCGATCATTTACGAGACAATGTGTGCGAGAAACGATAGCGTCTGCTCTTGCTCGCGCGCGAGTTTTAAAATAGCTGAGATGGGCCGCAGTAGTCGCGCTATGTTACAGTTGTGTGGAATCAAGGCCGGAGGAAGCGATCGTCGAGCAACAAACGCGGAATCGCCAAGAATTATTTTCGAGAGAGAAAGAGAGAGAGAGAGAGAGAGAGACTAACTAACGGTCTACATTGTATATAGCTCGTCTTCGCGATATAACATTTTCGGCGTACGTATAACGCGTGCGTTGCTTGCGGCACTTTCACTTATAAGAAAGTATTTGAAAACTAGACGCGCGAGTTGGGAATGCTAATATCGATTATATACGCTTGGAATTTACTTTTATTGTAATTTATTCAAGCTCTATCGTATATACGATATACTACCGACCGAGTCATAAACGTAATTAACGATACGAACTCCTCGAGCGTCATAATTATCATCAGCTATGAAAACTACGCTGCATATATCTATATATAGATCTCAGCAGCTCTCGCGATTTTTTCCTATTTCATTCTATCCCGCTCGATTCGCCCTGCGAGTATCGGGTTCTGCGTTCTCACCGCGGCGGAGAGATTCACTTTCGTCTCGCGTTCGCACGTGCAATCCAACACCGCCGCACGCCTCTATACCTATATAGCCGACGTCCCTTTGCCGAGGACAAGTCGCGGTTCAACGGGACGCAGGTATTACAGCTTGTATGTGTGTGTGTGTGTGTATGCAAGTACTGCAGCAGCGCCAACTCTCAATGTCGTCGGATACAATCGGTAATTTGCGGATCGGGACTTTCTCGGAGTTGGAGATGCTCGAGTCGAGAATTTTTCAGAGAATTATTAAAAATTTTATTATACGAGAGCCGATTATGCTAAGAGGACGATTAGTGGCCGCATAAATCATACGGCGCAGAGTGTGTAACCGTCTTTTGCGGGCTGTATAGCCATGTGTAATGTGTGGTTGCATTTATATTATCGTCGCGAGAGTAGGCGTTAAAAAATTACTGAAATCTTAGAGTTAAATTGGAAAAGTCAGCGGATAATAACAAGCGATATAGAGATGAGAGTGAGCACGGACTGACAGACGATGTTAATCTTGGCTTATTAAAATACTTATATACTCCGATACACAAGATGCATCGCATAAAACAGAGGGATTAATTTTCATTCGCTGCACCTCGGAATCACAGGCGATCAATAAAACCATTGTCTATCTGTGCGAATACAGGTAAACACGCTTGCCTACATAGCACAGAAACTCAACATATCCATCGAACGCTCATCCAACTATAGACACCTCCTCCTCGATATTACAGAAATCGGCTGTAATGGGACTTTCGACACGTGCACGCGCACGTCTGTTCTAATGAAATTTGTGCAAGAATGTCAGACACGGTTTATTTTATTGCGTCGCGAGTGGCTCTCGTGGTTTACCGAGTCATTTCGACCGCAGACGAGAGCTTGCGACGAGAGGTAAACAAGAACAAGGAGCTTTCAGGTGTCTGACCTTACCCGAGTGTAACCACTCGTCTCCTGCGTTCATAGTTTCAGGCTCATGAATATGGGGGTTCGCTGAGAGTATACGTATATACGTTTGCGTCACTCGCGTATGGAAACTGATGTAACATCGATCGGTTGAATTGTAAGCTGCGACTATATATATAAATAGGTTAAATATTTGAATAAGCACAAGCGTTGGGTATATTAATATTGTAAAAATTATCTCGTGTGCACGGGATGTGTTATACGTGTCGGCGTTCGGCAAACATTTGATCAGTAGGTGCGAATCAATATAGTATATACTACTCTATACTGCTGTTTACTAATTAATCGCAGCGATTTAGCAAGAGAATAAACAAAGCTTCTACGACACGAGAAATTAGTTAAAAGCTATACAAATCACCGACGCGTGTATATCAGCTGCCAATAACCCCTTCTGTGTATACGTGGATGCTTTAAAGGACTTTATTATTAATTATAGTCATACACGCAGCGCGCACTCGGTATATTAATCAATTTCATTAGCCCATTAACTCTACGTGTGTAATTGGAAACAAACAATTTTCGCGTCCACCGCGCGAATCATCCACAACATCATAATTATAAAATCATCATCCTCCCACCTGATTAGCATAATTCATTCGATCTCCGTTGTCGCGCGATTATAGCTGAAAAATTAACTCACCTCTCTTTTCTCGTAACGTAACGCGTCGCCATACTATAAAAATGCAGCGGTGACGCTTTACGAGCGCTTAATCACGCCTATTATAACCGGCGACGTTTCGCGCATGTATAAATTTTCTCCATAATCCGAACGAGATTAGATAAATCTTATGGGAGAGATGCGCCAAGAGTGTGTGTTACGCATCAGGGAGAGAGATGTGCGGTACATCGGCCTTGGCCGCTCCTATTCTCGTGTGGCTGTTTTAAGAGAAGAGGAGCTGCCGTTCGCCACTGTTTGCAATTATCGACGACGACTGCGCGCGGAGGTGTCGCGATTATTTCGTGTTAGTGTGTTTTTACGCTGCAGAGATACCTCCTCTTCGCACTTTGCTGCGTTGCGCGTGAGAGAAAAAAAATAGGATTGAATATAATAGATATTTATTCTCGCATTTTAATGGACTGATGAGTTGGTTAATAAGTTAATCGATCGATTAATTATTCATGTACACGATATACCATACGATCGGTGTGAAAATAGCAGTTTTACGACTATCCCTCGATCCGCGTTCTGATAAAAGCTCACGTATTTATTATTATTATATTGTGATTTGTTTAATTAGGTATGGGATACAGTCGTTAAATAGCTCCCGGACAGAATCGTATTTTTCACTAACATTACGATGCCTGCGCGGCGATCTAATGTTAATTCGTATTGTAAATTCATTTCTATTAACCCGATGACACGTACACAGGATGTCAATTAAGGGTTTTCACGCAGAAACTTCGTTTTTCTCTCACGTGCAATGCACAATACCTCATTAGCATCCGCTCATTAACGAGATTTCAGTTTTGAATATCCACTTATTATTACGGCATTTATACGACTACGTAACGCAATACGCGATTTTTAAGTCATTCATCGATTATCAGAAAAATTTTCCCATTGCTTATATATAGTATTTTGCTATTTCTCATCTCGTCATGTGTGTGCATAATAAAAAATTTAATGTCCCCGGCACGACTCTGCGCAATGCATCAAACGATTATTCGCGTTCGATAAATTTATAAAATAAGGAAACGTGTTCGAGATATAGCATATTCGACAATATTAATTGAATAAAGTACAAGCTTATCCTCAATCATGAGCAGCTAATTTATAAATCTCGTGTATATACACACTCTGTGTATATCCGAGAGCCTGAAAAATGTTCAGCGATTCCAGAGAACAGCGCGCGCGCGCATCGACAGCCGGCATTAATTCTCAGCTAAATAGCCGTACAATATTTGCCGTACAACAATAAATAATATTATTTTGCATAAAAAGTCCATACTTGCGCGCTCAACGAGCTGATGTTAAAGTAATAAATTTGTACAGAGTTGTGGAGAAAGAATTAACATAGTGCATAACTCACAAAAAATTGTAAATAAATACACATCCATAGCTGAAGCTAATCGGTTGATTTACATCCAAGCAGCTCATCTACTGCAAAAGTTAACAATCTAATCGCGGTATACTCGCAAAAAAAAGCTCAATTTTCTCAACGATGACTCATAAAGGAAATTTTGTTTACACGCTCTGCGCCGTTCCAAGAATCGGACAAACGACACTCGCGATCGTCCTTTAATCACTGAAAAAGCCAACAATTCAATCTTTCATCGCATGATGAAAAATACATAATCTCCGGTAAAAATAGCCGATTTTCTCCTGCGCGCGCGAGCGTCTATATCAGCACCAGACGATCGCGAGTCTGCAGGATAGAGAGAGAGAGAGAGAGACCTTATGCTCGCAACGATAGTGAAAAGAGCTAGAGAGCATAGCTCTGCGGATTTCGCTTTCGTCGGGGCGCACTTTTACCGTTTGTACAAGCGCGCGAGTGAGCGAGAGGCCGTTGCACCCGCAGACGGGAAAAGCGGATCGGCGCTTCCTTCCCGTGAGAGAGAGAGAGAGAGAGCGCGCGCGAGCGTTACCCGATGACCCAGTGACGATCGCGGCTTTGCGCTCGTTCTCCATTTTACCGTGTGTTGTACGGCAGCTTCCGAATCTAATTTTTTTTTTCTATTTTGTTGTATATCTATACAAGAAGCTCTGATGATTGAGGCGAATCCCATTATCGGATCTTCTATCCACTAGGATATCGGGAATATCTTAATATCGATTTCATTAGCATCGCGTCCGAGATCGGTTATTTCGTCCATTCGAATCATTTGATTCTCGATACCCGAGTTGTTTGCGCGATAGATTGCGTAACGCGAAAAATCGTCTACCTTGTAACCGTAATTTTGTAAGATGCAAATGCCTGTGTCTCTATGTGGAATTTTTTTCTCGATTTATGCTAAGGAGATTACTTTATGGGGTAAGTATATTATACGCGCAGGAATTTCGCGCGATAAGAGATCGTCATTTTCACGCGGCTGACGCTTTCGAGGCAAGATATTTCATAAGCGATATTCCAGCAGAACGGGGGAAGAATTTTACGACGGCGAGAGAAGAGCGTCGGGTGGTAAGTATATGCTTAGCAAATGTCTTAATTACGGAGGAGAAGATTCTCGCGCACTTTACGAGTTTTTCTATTTATCCGTATAAATTTCAGGCGAATCCAAGTTCTGTATATAAAGGTGTATAGTTCCAAGAAAAGTGCGACTCTCGTTCGTTTGTCGTGCGCGATTAACAGCGCAAAAACCGTTATTTGTTTTATATATTATAAATCTGAATTTTTATCTCGTTATTACCCTGCACGAAGGCAAATTAATAACACCTCCGTCGATATGCACACACACTTACTCTCTCTCTCCCTGGGATTTAGCGATTAATTCGATTCGCACGCTCTGACTCATGTCTCATAGGTGATAGAGCTGCGGCTCTAATTCGCGCCAACGCCACGGTCACTTGTACCAGGGGATTAGCAATGCTAATTGACTGCTCTGTACGAAGGGCCGAGTTGAGCGCGTATTATGTGCATGCGATCGATCTCCGCGCAGGTATACGAGATTGAAATTCACTCGTGATTTATTTCGATGAACTTGAGGCGATATATATATATATATATATATATATTTATATATATACGCCTGGATAACGAGATGAGACACTTGTGCGTCGAGCTTCTGGTATTTTTACTTCGCATAATATAGAATCGGCTATTCAATTTTGTCCGGGCATTAAAATTCATGTCTCTACGCGCGTGTCAGAAATAACTCGGAGATCACCGCATCACTGCCTCGTGAATGACTTAGGGAGAGGAGAAGAAAGCGTCGGGAAATCAAATCGATCTGTCACGAATGAACTTTCTACGCACGAAAAAAAGGAGCCGCGCGCAAGAGTGTATACGTATAATACTGTCGTTCACAATAAATTTCATCGTCGTATTCACTCTAGAGAATTTCGAAAAAAAGGATTTTGAAAAATCTCCGATTTCAGGTTATCCGCGCGACGTAAAATAAGAAAAGCTCGATAACCATGCGCGCGTGACTGCAGAGAAAGTCGATGACGAGTTTATTGAGAAGGTATGCGCGGGCGAATAAATTTCGGCTCGTATAGATCAACCTGCCGATTTTTCCCGCATCGGAAATCGAAAGTCGATGGATTTATTGTGATCAGCGCGAGTTTTCGACACGTTAATGGCGATTATCCAAGAAATCGAATCCACGCTGCAGGTACCGGTGAAAAAAGCTCGCGCGAAACCCGATATCCTTCTGCACAAGAGCTCGTGTATATACAAGGGAAAAAAAATCGAATCTCCGCAGAACCGCAGAGCGAATTTTCTCTCAACCTCTTCGGTTTGACTTCTCCGCGCAACGGCGGCGATAAGCAGATAAAGAAGAAACGCGAGGACACTTTAATAGTCCGCGACGTTATAAACCTGTTTGCGCGTCCATAATTCATACACACGAGCCTATGTGCGTGTATACGTATTATTTGTGTGTTTGTTTGTGTGTGTGTGTGTGTGTGTGTGTGTGTGTGTATAGGTGAAAACGAAACTTGCGCGTGGTTTTTCCATTATCTGCATATTGTTGTCGGGAGTCTCTCTCTCGCATTTTTACGAGTATATATACTAGATAGGCGAAAATTGATTTTCGTTTCCTTCTTCGCAGTTGCGTCGGGTCGAAACCCGCACGTGTATACCGATTAGCGTCGCAGCTTTTGAAAGCGATTGTTTTTCAAATTTTCTCCTTAAGTTATTGAGCCGCACGTTCGGTATTAGCTGTACTCGATAATTACGTTTCTACGCTTTTTTTCCCTCAACTAACAAACTTTTGCTTGCAACCGATTTTTCCAAGAAAGATCGTTATTCCGATCGACGCGGCGATCGTTCCGTTGAAATATTATAAATGCCCGCTCGCGCGCAAAAAAAAAAAAAACAGTTCGCGCACGCAATAAAACTCGTGCATCCACGTGCGCGTAAAAAGTCCATATAAATTACGAGGAGAAAAATATTAAAAAGAACGACGGAGATATAGAGAGCGACGTAAGAAAGCCGCGAGAGAGAGAGAGAGGGAGAGAGAAGGATTTCGCGCGGCTCTTCCTACTTCCGCGCGTATAGTTGAATGTATATATACGCGGGAGTTTGTTTGCGCGCACGCGATAATCATGAGATTCTAGCTCTTCCTCATTGCGCATCTGTGGCTCTGCGACGACAGCTTATAGGAAGTTCATTGGATGATCGGTTTGAAGGAGTCCGGAGATGGGCTAAGTATAAACAATATAAGGACTCGCGGTAATTGCGCAACGATATTAACGAGGATATAAGAATAAGTAGTGACGATGATGGTACTACCGCATTGCGATCTCGTTGTAACTGCAGAGTTTTACTATCGCCTCGAAATTGAATAATTCGCTTCTCTTCGATCTCGCGCTGCGGGAACGCTAAGCTCAGTGGGGAAAGTCAGATAATGACGGAGTGTGGCCTTTTTTTCGCGCTGTGGTCAGTGGAACTCTCTCGTAATACGCGTTTAAATGGAACTGTCTTCGCGTAACAGCGTGGCTGCGACTCTAATGGAGAGGGAGAAAGAGGAAATGCGAGAAAATCAGCGACATTACGCCGTATTCGAGGATAATCGAGAAAAATCGATTCCGAAATAATTCTTCCTTCCTCAAAGCATATCGGTACCGCAAAGAAGAAGAAGAAGAAGAAGAAGATACCCTGGCGAAAACCGCAGCGCTCAGGCGCGTCGTTAGGGTTCGTCGACCCCCGCGAGAGAGCGTATACACTTATATAGAGAACAACATCGGAAACTGCGCTGCGCAAAAAGACCGCGGCGGCGGCGTTGCAGGTAAGGCCGGAACGAAGCGGACCAAAACAAAGGCCTCGTAAAGGACTCTCTTACGAGAGACGAGAAGAAGGAGGAAGGCGTGTCGCGGTTAATCGCTAAAGTCGAGCGATTCCGTATCGATTGTTTGCTTATTATATTGACACTTTCTTGGAATATCAAAAACGAATTATAAGCCATCCACCTCCCTTCACATTCCGTGTGCCGCGGTTCACCTGAGTTCGCTACACACAAACATACACACACGTATAGAGTACACACAGAGCATAGAATGCGGCGTCGGCAGTAGCAGTGAAAGTTGCGGCGGCCACTTTCCCCCGTGCTTAGCTTCGCAGCTGGTTTCCGGGCCGACTCCGTGTACACGCTGGTCCCATAGCGTCTCCTTCGAGCTGTACACCCGAGTATTATAAGCGCGAGCAGCCGAGTGGTTATCAATTTTCCACGAGTCAGGATCGCGCTGTGTTAATGGCCTTTCGATGCGGGATTTTTTTTTCTTTTCTTTCATATAATATAATACAGAAGGAGGTATATGTTTCGCGCGGACGAAGATATTTATGAGATTGAGAGATGGCTCGCACGCGTGTAAAAATTGGAAATGCAAGCTTATACCGTGTGACTTTGACGGCTTGAGAGTATATAGCTCGAAAGTAAAAGAAAAAAAAAGCCGACGTAAAAATTAATTACCAAAACCACGGACTCCCTTCGACCCGATTCCCGAAAAGCTAATCCCCTCCTTGAATGCGGAAAGGAAAAGTCTTTCTCGGGAGGCATCGCGCGTGACGCTCACGTATCCGTGTCGCTGGATTTGAAAGCGAAATCGCGCCGCGGAAATTATATCGAATCGCTTCCTGGACACGTCTGCGTCCTCGTCGCCGACGCTGCAAAAGTGCAATAATACCCATTACATCCGAGACACCCTGCGCTCGATATACCTACGTCTTTTCGCATTTGTGTATAATATGGGTGTGGATTACATTGTGATTTTTCAAGAGAGAGAGAGAGAGAGAGAGAGAGAGAGAGAGAGAGTCACCGCTTTCTCTGCGCAGAGAGACACGTGGAATGCGTCGACGGAAAGTTCTCTCACTCGTCCGCGGGTTTCGTGGACCACCTGCTGGTTTTTCGGTGGGAGCGAGTATATGACACACTGATGGCGCTGCAAAGTGAAACTTGGATTCCATTCGAACGTGTCCGTATATATCGTTTCATCGTCGTTGCTTTCTGATGGAATAATTTTAATCGATCGCGTAAAAATCTCTTATTTCGATCACTACTATATAAAATAATAAAAAAAAAGATAACGCTAACAACGGAAGCGAACAACTTTCCAGTAAGAAGCGAACGACGAGGAAAAAAAAGGCTTATCGCGTAACCGCAAGTATTAGCGAGAGCGTAATAAGCCTCGCTCGAGAGTCCGAATTACGCGTGCCGATCGTGAATTCGGAGGAATTCACGATCGCTCGCTGTCTGCGAAAGCGTAACGAACGCACAAGGAAGCTACTACGATCGATGGACAGCTGCCGCTTTGGTATCGGAGAAATTCTCGCGGCCTGACCGAATACTATCGGACTTACTCAGCTGTGGACCGTGAGACTGAAGGAGTTTCTTACCTGAAACAGAAAAGAAACGCATATTTAATATCATTTGATCAAATGTGTGTGTGTATTGGTTGGGGATAAGATGTTTTAGAAAGAAAGTGAGATGCACTCGGGAGAAAAGTCGGTCAGATTGACGACGCAGTCGTATACATTGTTGTCGGTCACTTTCGCCGCGCCATATTACGTTACTTAACAATTACGTCGACGGCATTAACCCTCTCGTGTAGTAACGATAATAATAACAGCCATCATCGTAGCGATTGTAATTATCGAGTTCGCACTTTGACGAGGTATGCGCGACGCTTCCCCCCTATCAGCTTTGCTTTTATATATTATCATACGATTTATAACGATACACGTTTACTGCCGAATAAAACGCGAGCTGACGGTTAATTCGAGGAGGAAAAGAAAGTGAATTAGAGCGCCTGTAGTATCAAAATTCAACCGAGCGATCGCGCCTGATCCGAAAGTGCTCGCGCGGCGCGAGTAAACAACTCGTTATACACGCGATGAAAAAAAAAAGAGGCGAGGAAAAATAAAATCGCATCCCCCCGCGTGTGCGCTCGATTATGGATTATATAAGCTCGAAAAAAAGAAAGATACGCGGTGTTTCATACGTTATACTTACGCGAACACTCGATACTTCCTGACTTCAATCACGCATCGAACCCACACACATACACACATTAGAGCGAGTCGCGCGCAACAACCCCCCAGCAATCAGCGTGTATATTCGTATATGTTTGAAATTTTCGCGGTTCTAAGTGCACACAATTTTCCCGTTGCTTTTCCACATTGCGCAACGCACTTTCTTCGACGCAACAATAATAGTATAGCGCGCGCGGCTCCGATCAAACGTCCGCAATTTGCATCGCGTGCTACTACTATACGGTAGCCGTTGTGTTACGCAAAACAAAGGCGGCGCTCTGCTCTAAATTTGCCCCCCCCGCGAAATTTAGAGCGGGAGAGCAGTGGGACTATGCGGAAACACGCTGTGTGGATTTTTGTGTATAAGTCAAGCTGTAATTAAGAGCTTTCTTTTTGAATTTCGCGGGGGTTGTGCGCGAGCAGCCTTTCTAAGCTGAAAAGAGAGAGAGAGAGAAGGATTGAAGTTTTATGCGTGTCTTATAGAAATTCTCGATTCAAACTAGTTCCACGATATGAAACCGTGTAGATATAACTCGTACACAACTACACCTTGGTAAATAAACGTTTCCTGTTAATCGCAAAATATTCAAAGCTTTCATATCGACTATACCACCCCCACGTCCAAAACCTCCTTCTCGGAAGCAACCCCACTACATCATACATACACCTTGCACGTAAACTTTCGCGATCGCCGCGCGCGTTACGCAACGCAATCAGTGGGTCTCTTTCTCTCTCTCTCTTCGCGGCGCGCACGCACTTTTCTTGCTCTTTCTCTCTTATCCGCGTTCTCCTCCTCGTCGCTGCCGGCGAGAAAGTTTGAAAGCGAGCGTATCGCGCTGAGAGCAGCGAATGCAGCGGGCCGCCGCGCGGTGGGTATATAAATTATAGCCAAAACGAAAAAGTAAGAGTCGTCGAGTAGCAGTCAGAAATTCGACGAGCTTTATTTTGATGGTTTTCTCCTTACGATTAATCCTCCGTTCTGAGAGCTGAGTTGGGATCGGGTATGTCGAACGACAGTAAACAAGCGTTATTTGAAAATATTATATATTGTGTCTTCATTTATTGCGCCCAATTTATGTAGCATTGGCTTTCCAGCGTGAAAGCTGTAATCCTCGTACACAGTATAGGCTTATAGTTGAGAAGATTCGAATAGGCCGTAAACTCTATTTCCCAGATAAAGCTCTCCTGCGCACAATTTTCAAATTTAGCCTATACACACACACACACACGATAGCCGCCGAATGCAAAACAACAGCACACTGCAGCTTACAAAAGCCAATTCAATTAGAGCTGCCAAGCGATAACGGGGCGAATTTCTCCTCATTCCGTTAAGGCTTATCAGGAGCGCTCCATCTCTGCAATCAACCGCGCGCGCTCTATACATAGTACTAACGAGCGAAATTTCGACTGTAGCCTCGCCTTTTCTGCTTTATTTTTACGATCTTTTGTGTAAAACGCTTCTAAACGCGCGAGCGAGACGTATTATTTTCTTCTTTTTTTTTTAACCAGGAAGACAGACGCCTCCATGAGAACCGCTGCGCACATGCTGAGGATATGTACTTAATAATGGATTCGCTTTCGCTGATGGGAAGAAGCTCGCGCTTTGTCAATCTCGTGCGCGCATGGGAATTACAGCTTCCGCATGTGTAAAAGTGTTTTGAGGAAACGGCATTTTTTTTTTCTCTCTAGCTCCTCTTCGAAATGCAAATGAGTATACGGCTAATTGAAAAAAAAAAATCAGAGTAAAACAAACGCACGCTGAGAGACAAAAGACAATAAACTGCCTGCAACATTAGTCCCCTATATATAACAAAGTAGCTTTTTTCCATCAGGCGCGGCAGCTCCCACTTTTCCGCGATGAAAATCTGCGCGCTTTCGACTGTACATACACAGATTGCTAGTAGGTACTCCTCTCTTACACGCTCGAGCGAGTCTGTCTTTTTCCGCGTTTCGAATTTCGCGCTTCTTTGCGACGTTTTCGAGCGCTCCGCTGAACCGAGGAGGATACTCCGTTCCTCAACACAAGGCTGCGCTGTGTCGCTATACCACTTCTTTTTTTTTCGTTCACCGCGCGCACGTGCGGCTTTTTTTCTATCTCTCTGTCGGGTGTGGCGAGATTGACGCTAATTGCGCGCGAGAGAAAAAGCTTTTCAGGAAGTTCCGTGATCTATCCAACTTTTATATTCTATAACGCTGTCGCATATAGATTACGCCTCCAAAAAGCTCCATACATCAGTGAAAGTCCGTAAGCTCAAGCCCGGTCGAGCCACACACACACACACACGAGACAATAATCTCGCTAAGCTATAAAAGCGGAGCGAGCAAAGTTGACCTAGTCGGGGACCGCCGGACGCGCGATCTAAAATTAATTCCTATCTCTCTCCGGCCACCCTCCGTCTGCTACTACAGCGTCCAGACCGGCGGCCGCCGTCTCGTCGTTAAACGCTCTAGGTATGCGTAGTGTGCGACTATATACATACCATACGGTGAACGACAATCCCTGCACGAGGTCATAATTTTTTTTTTTTTTTTTTTATTTCTAAAAATAGTCGCAATATTCATAATCGGTCGATATTATATAGAAAACAAAGTATGCTAAATCGAGCAGCGGCAATCGGGTGCGAAAGTGTCGCCGCCGGAGAGGATTTCGAAGCTATAAGTGAGGCCGAAGTGCCGAGCAAAGGTCGTGCGCATATATGTGCAGCTAGTCGGCGCGGAAATTGCCGGGGCTTCCGTGGAACGTGCGAAGCCGGACCTGGTGTGCGACGCTAAAACGGCACATCTAATACTCCGCTGCCGCACCAGCCGCGCGAATAATACATATAACCGACTACTGCTCTTTTCTTTCGTTTGCGATGGCCTTGACACGCATGGAAATGAATAAAGTATGACAATAAACGCGCGTTATAGGTCGTTTTGACGACAGTCTGCAAGAGATGTGTTCGATGCGACGTTGTTGGAAAGTCGGCTTTTATGGAAAGTGCGGAATTGCACGTAATGCAGGGCGTGAGCGGATTTTGCACCGGTCATCGCGCGTTTGTTAAAGCTTTAAATTACTTCATTAAAATATATTTTTAATTATAATGTGTCGACAAAAAACTAATAATGCTTCTACATAAAGCTCGCACACTTTCTAATACGTTGAATTCTGATCCGCACACAATACAAGCTAAAACTTTTCACCAAGTGCGCGCGCGCGCGCGCGGCTAATAAACAATATTTTCCAAACTCGGCATCAATTAAAATAAGAAAGCTCTCGTCGCCCTCTCTATATAATATTTTCCTCTCCGAAGCTTACTTTCCCAACTAATATACTTATATACTCTCACAAACGCGCGCAGACAATATTGAGTCATAAAAGCCGATGTATAAAATTCACGCCTATTCAAAACCGATCGCGCACAGAGGAGAGTTGAAAAAAAAAAGCAACAAAACGCGAGTCTGATTTACGCCGGGCCATTAAGGCCAATAGACCCGATGATCGATCGTGGACAAGACGATCGCGTCGATTTTCACTTTCACGCCGATGTAGGATATATTTTAGCCGGAGGTGCTTCGTCTACACGAGTCGCCCGCGGGAGAATCCTCGCGTACACAAGGATATAAAAATATTTAGGCGAATCGGTTTTGGAGAAACTCGAAAAATCACATCGCTATATACTCGCTCCGTCCGGTGTCTCTCTCATAGTATCGAAGCTTTTTTTTTATACGGGTACTTTTGTCGATCGTAAAGTAAAATTCCTCGCGCTGAAATAAGAAATCGACAATATCGGCTTTCATGCTTTTTGATCTGGTGCGGCAATCGAAAATTTTCACTCCGAAAATCTGTTGTTCGATCTCCCGCGAGTGAAAACTCGCACAAAAAAAAAAAAAAAAAACGGTCCTTTCGGTATGGTCTCGTCGCATTAGGCGAGATATACCAGCGAGTTTCTCTTTCGGCTGGCACGATGC
>CM053170.1:76430287-76676435 GCA_012977825.3 Pteromalus puparum | reverse complement strand
CACGATAGCGTTTTTTTCTTTTTTTTTCTTTCTTGGGATGTTTATCCACTCGCGGGACCTATCGAACAACAGATTCCTCGGCACTGTGAAAATTTTCGAAATTGCCCGCACCATCATCTCTCTATCTGGTGGTTGCCAGCCGAAAGAGAAACTCGCTGGTATATCTCGCCTAATGCGACGAGACCATCCGAAAGGACCGGTGTTGACCTCATTTCTGCGAGCGGTCCGACACAAAAGCGGTCCGGCAAGAAAAAGATTCGTTTTCGGCGGAGAGAAAGTCGTCGTTAGACGTAAATTCCTTCCCGGCTGTGGTATACTAAAGACGCGGATATACGCGGTGTATATAACATGATATAGCAGTTGCGTAATTACACCGATGCTCTACTGATGGAGCGAGATGGATCGATAGGTGCAATTGATGAATTTTCGTGCGCGGCAACCGGTCCAGTGTTTGACTACTTTCGCTCGCTGGTTTTTTGACTTTATATCGACGGGCTCGAAAATCGAGGCGATTGTTATTTGGGAGAGATCGGTATCGTTTGCTTTTCGAGCTAGCGATGCTCTCCGGCGTCGAATATTTAAATATACGCTCCGGTTCCATACGTGCATCCGCGGACGTTCGCTTTCACTCGCGCGGACACCCTTAATTGCCCCCGAAATCGAGAGGATGAAAAACAAGACGACGCTATATACTTGAACGGCGAGGTAATTAGTGGATAAAAAGCTTACGTATACCTTCACCGGCGGATATTTTTCGAGAAGAAAGTCGCAGTTGGTCTTTCGCGCGCCGAAATTGGATGTTACTTTTCGACAAGAATATGGACGCTTTGTGATCGTTTGTTAAAAAATTACACGAGAGAGACAAGTGTTTATACAGGCGCGTTGATTGATCGGGGTAATTAGAAGACATTAGCGAGACAGGCCAATCGATCCGGTTTCTATACTTCCTTTTTCGATTTCGAGTCGAGAGTCTTTCCAAGTTATTCTCGCCGGCTGTGATTTAGCATGTATAGGTGTTCGAGATGTGTAAAAGAAGCTTTATTCGGAATTTCAGACACGTTCTCTCTCTCTCTCTCGGGGTGATGGTAATCTGTGTGCTTTCACTAGGATTTAGTGCAAAATCTTGGGTATGTGGCCTGATTAAGCGCCGGTTGACTTATAAATGTCCTCAGAATTTCGCAATTAATCACCCTTAAATTAGGGATAATAAATGATTCATCGACCCATTTAAAAACATCGCGACATAAGGCCAAAAATTAAACGTAGAAAGAATTGCATACAATTGTTTGCTCGGACGATTATATCATGAGAGGCCCAACAAAACTGCTTTGGCATAAGTGGCACATGGCTATATCTAGACTCGGTGAGCAGATTAAGACGAGGGAAGCAGAAAATCACCCATGTGCCACCTATATCACCGCTAGCCTTTAACTACTGAACCACTGACCGCAGTCCAAAACTACGTTCCACTATTATTTCCATGCGTCTACGTCTGATTCCGCAACCATATAAAAAAATCTATTCAATTATCGCCAAAGCACACGCGAATCGAGAAAAACTGAGCGACACTTCCTGCTCGCCACAAATCTTGTTCCTTCCTGCCGCTCCATACATCACCTGGTCGCACTTCCTCGCGCGTATATACGCAGCGATTAAAATCAAAGCGGGCACGAGAATTAACGCCTCTGCGGGGCTTCTGAGTTATGAGTTTATCTTTTGCGATAAGTAGGTTAGACTCTCGCATTATGTATATATAGGCGTACACATACACGCCTACATCTATATACGCGATGCTTGCCTGATTAATCAAAAGCGTTCAAAACTCTCTTTCGTCGCGGCTCGTATATATATACAAAGAAAGCGGTTGACGGCTCGAAATGCGTATATAGTAATACACCTATATAGCAACAATTTTCAGCGGACTATCTCGATCTCGAGAAAACGCACTGATGGAGAGAATAACACATAAATAAATGGAAAATATCGCCTCCGTATATCACACGCGCTCGGAGGAACAAAACGAGCCTGAAGCCATATTTCTTCGCGCTCGCACCGGCTCTCTCAAGCGCGAGAGAGATAACCCGCATGTATAATTGAAAACCAATAAAATAACAACCGGCGCGGTGCGCGTTATATAGAAAATATCGCTCGAGCTTCGTTTTTGTTGTCCGAGCTATATATGTATGCTTATATACTTCCGCAAGATAAGGACCGCCGGGATATATCCCAGATAGCGACGATATAATTCCTCCTTCAAGCCGTGGACTCTGCGGCTCCTATATAGGTACACGAGAATAGTCGCGCTTTCACTTTCGCGGCCGAAAATTACATTCGGTGAGTCATCGGATGTATATCGGGGCCACACGCGCTTGACCGCGCGCTTCGGACTCGTTTTATTTATTTTTTGTTTCTATAGCGTCGATCGGTTCGACTCTAAAAACGATCTAATTTTCGACTTTACAATAATCGACACCTTCGATATCTCTCTCTCTCTCTCTAAGGGGGAAACGAGCGCGGCATAAAGCAATTATAACGTATGATTTACGAGTACTTAATCGGGACAGCTCGCGAAAACGTGAGCGCGTACGAAAGCCGCTAGCAGCAATTACGGATTTCCGATTCCAGAGAGATACCGATCTTTGCCAGTGGGAGTATAATGCAGAGAAATGGCTAAGGCGATGCTTCGCTGGAGCTAATTACGGCGTGCAAATATTTGCGCCGAGAGAGAGAGAGAGAGAGAGAACGTCTTCGACAACAAAGAAGAGAGGCGATCGAACAAACGCGTGGGTAGTCGGACCTTGTCTATAGAGATGCAACGCATCGACGTTATATACATATATAGAGGAGGAGAGGCGACCGCTAATGGCTCGGTGATAATTTCGCGCGCGGCGAAACCTTGAAGACCATTCGAGCCGCTCGTCGCGCGTAAATCAAGCGCGAGAGCTGCGCGCGAAGAACGTAACCCGTTTCTTTTTTCCTGGTGCGGGAGCTGTGCGCGGAAGAACTTTTTCTCTCGAGCGACACAATGCGGTCTCGCTTAGGCGTTTATACATATATATATATATATAGGAAGGGAATTCGTGGTTTTGTCTTTTCTATATAAGTACACCTGAAGATTTACAAAAATAATAGCAGCGATAACGATCGTTTATCGGGCGAACGATATGGGCAATATAAAGTCCACTTGCACTTTCGCAGCAAATCTCTCGAGCGAATATACCAATAAAACCAGGGTATCAACACTCGGATAGATAGAAAAATGTTCTAATCAACGAGCTCCGAGTGCTGCTGCTGCAGGTAGCAGCGCTTCCGCCTTCTTCGGTCTCGAGGACACGCGCGCGCGCTGGTACATAATATGTATATATATAGTGAAATCGACGTCTCTCGGCGTAACCGGTTTTCAAAACTGTGTGTGCGTAGAAGTGCATATATATAGCGCGCGATGACGCGGAAAAAAATACATATGAACGCGCGTTTCTTTGCGTCTTGCCGAACTCGGCTGTAACTACTGCTCGAGACGGATAGATTTTATTTTTGGTGGACTTACTACTGTACGGAGCACGCTATGAGCGATGGGTTGAAGTAAAAGTGTCTTACCTGAAACAGAAAAGAAATGATCGCTTGAGTATATTGTATATTGTGCATATAGATGTGTGCTTTTGAATTATAAATAAGAGTTTGTATATATGCTCGAAAGAAATATTGCACGCGCGTAAATAAAAACGGCGTGTTTGCAAGCTAGTTAAATTTCATTTTCAAAGCGTATACTTATTATTGTATTTTATTAAATGTTTAAACTGTTCGAACACGACTTGGACATTATTATAGCCACACAGCTTATATTCGCTGCGAACGGACTGTCCGTCGACTCGTTCGATGTTCATATACATTACAAATTATTATGCAGTATTTGAATATCGATAAATTCGTATTCTGAAAATCCGCTCGTGTATAGACGCGGGAGTAATTGCATTGGGTAATTTATCGTCATAATCGTAGATTAAATAATTTAAGATCCTGACGTTTTTCACACTTTCGCGAGTGCGCCTTTCACTTGACCCACCGCTCGATCGACGACGACGACAGAACCGGTGACAGCGTAGCTTTTTTTTTTTTACTTCTTCGTCGAAAAGTTAATATGTCAGGTATATACTTTTATTATTCGAGCAGAGATAAGCTGCCCGCGCTAAAAGTATTGGAACAGCTCGAAATAAAAATGCGAGTACCGTATGCTTCGAACAATTTTAGTTATTTATCCACATCTACGTATATATGGGATCGAGAAAATCCACTCTTCCTGGATTTCGACATAGACTTCGCGTCCTAAGAAGGCGCAAGATTTGTGGAGGGAATATTCTTTCCCGGTTACTTCACTTTCTATTACGTCTCTCGTCGCTGATGCAGCGAGGCTAGTTAGCGCAGCAGCTCGTTAACTTTTGGCGGGAATTTTCTCGCGGGAAAGGCTCCACCGCACACGCACACACACACACACACACACACACACACACACACACACACACACACACACACACACAGATATTACACGAGAATCTCCGAAGGGAAAATCATACGAACGTCGATCTTGGCTACGAGTATTTCTCACCTAGCTGCGAAATCAATTAAAACACCAGCGATTTCCCTTTCTAAAAACTATATGACGACGATGCTCTCGCATCGTGCTCACACACACACACACACACACACACACACGCACGCACATAGAGCAGGCAGAAACCGACATAAATAAAAGATAAAAGACCGCCTCTCAGAGCGACTCATTTCAATAAACACGGCATATCGCGCGCAGATGCGCACGCGGAAGCGGGGCCCCGCCGCGCGAGAGAGGCGAAAGGCCCGGCGGAGAGGAGAAAGGAGCCGTCGTGTGTATATACGGCGCAGAGAGAGAGAGAGAGAGAGAGAGAGAGAGGGACCCGGAAGAGAGCCGGGCGCGCCGCCGCCGTGGAGAAAGTAATCGCGACCCACGCTGCTGCCGTAGCCCCACTATCCGCGTCTTGGTATATACTGAGGTACGGTGGTGGAGAGGCGAGTCTGCTGGTGGGTATTATGCTGGTTTTACCCATTTCTGGATCGATTTTTGACGAGCTTTTTATTTAGTGTAGACTCTGAAAGCATATCAGTTATTATTTGTAAAATTAGCTCGACAGAAATCAACGATCTATACTGCAGTTGAAAAAAAAAAAAAATGAACGGCGTTCGGGACTTTCACTAAACGTGAAAAAAGAAAGAAGCTTCGCAAGCTCCGGCAACAGGTGTTAAAAAAGCCTAACACCCCCTTTATTCGAAAATACGCTTGTACTCCCACTCAGATTTCGTTCACGAAGAGAGAGGCACAGCTCGCTTTATCCTCTCCTTCTTTTTCGGTGAAAGTTGCCCGCCGAGCGCGCCGTATTTTTTTTTTTTTCGAGATACTTTTAATTGATTTACGATATCTCGCGCGTACGCGATTCTTTATATACACGTCTCGTTCAAAGATAATGCACGCGAAGTGGACTTTTAGCGAGTTTAATGAAGCGTGCGGAATTATTACGCGTACGCGCGCAAATTGCTCGAATTTGAACGTAATCGATTGTTTCTGTGCCGAGTACTTATCGTGTATAACGAGACGATCTTAAAAACAATCAAGATCCTCGAAATAACTACCGCGTATACGGTATTACAAAGGAGGCAAAAAGTCAGCGTAGAAAGAGAAGGCGCTCGTTGCGCGTGAGCATTATTCTCGCGTCTGCCCATTCAACTGTCTGGCTGGAGGCGCGCCGCCGCGAACGAAAGTGAAAATCGTGCCGTTACAATGCAGCTTATACACCTGGGTATAGAGAGAGAGAGAGAGAGAGAAAAAGAGACTTTATGTATTGGATTAGATTCTCGCGCCGTGAGCTTCCGCTTTGAGTGGGATCAGCACCGCGGATCATCCGAGGATTTAAGCGCGAGAGAATCATCCAATGCAGTGAAATATAAATCGATTTCTCTATATACTAAGCAACAAAAATTAAGCGGAAGAAAATCGATTTCTCTATATACACAAAAATTAAGCGGAAGAAAAGATTGCCATTTCTAAAATTTGACTTTACAAGCGCATGCAAATCAATTCGTTTACGACGAAAAATTTTAATTTCACTTTCGTGCGGAATCGTTAGACGACTCGTTCTCTTCTTACGCGTCAGTAGGTCAGGCGACTGTATAGTTTTTTTTTCTTGCGCGCGACTGTCTCGTCGAGGGCGCATGTAATCGTCGTCAGGTGACGGACAAGTTTCGCGCCAGGAGAGATAAACGTTCGCGACGACCGATAAGACGAATGCGTTTTTTTATTCTTTCCGTCTGTTTCTGAGAAACCCGACTGTTATGGCTTTTGCTGATGATGAGCGTATATGGTGCAAGAACGAGGAATGAGATTATGAAGTGCGCGGGAAATCGGCGTTAAGCCGAATCGGAAGTGCAGAATTTACATCGGTATAACCTTCGAAGGTATACACGCGTTTAAAGGGAACGTGAAACCCTAGAAAAATATCTCAAAGGGATGACACGTGGAATTGCTTTTTTAAATCCGATTTTCAAAAGCCTCCGTCGAAGCTTAGTGTATATATAGACTCTACTCTTATCGATAAGCACTTCGTGTGTAGTCTCTCCGGTCTTTAAACCGAACTCATTCATACTCAGCTGATCAATGTTGTACAGTGTTATATAGTAGTCGACGCTGCTGCTGCTGCTGATGATGATATATGTTATGTGTGTCAGTGAAATTAGGGCCGAATCAGTGAGTCACCTTGAAAAGCACAACACCTAATGCACGTGCTTGTGATGACTCAAGCCGTTATTGGTGCAAAGCGTCAAATATTTATTATAAAATTGAATGACAAATAAAAAAGCCGCGAAGGCTTTTATAAAAAAAAAATTCAAATCCGAGTGAGATTCGAACCCAGAACTTCTTAGTCCAAAGAAAGACAGTTCAACCGTAGAGCTAACAACGCTACTACAATCAGTCGAAAGCGAAGAGTTTAATTAATACAACCAGTACATCATACATACGCCTATATACATGTGCATGCATACATCAAGGCGGTATTCAAAATATTCATAATCGTGTGTGCCGCCGAGAGCGACTCGACCTGATTAACTCGACTATTCGGCTTATCGCCGAATTGATTATGGACACATGAACTTACTTCATGATAAAAAAAAAGTACTATTATTCGGGACGGATTTGCATATAAGCTTGGCACACTGCGGTTTACACAACTGAGTATATGCTTTGTTCGCCGATAAGACACGCACACCATATAATATAGCTTGTGCAAAATAGCAATTTTGGGACTTTCAATATTTGATTGTAAATGCTCTATACCTATTTGTGGAATAGCTTCCAAATCAAACTTTTCTCGTCACCGGTTCATTCAGTAAAATACGACTCGCCAAATAAAAAAAAAAAATTAATTGATAATACCTCTCTCTCTTTCTGGACAAGCAATTCATAGCAGTGTGGCACGTGTGCAGCCGACGCGCGCATATAGCACGGCAGTCCGCCCACGCGATCGAGCTCGCCTTCTTGAGGCTTCGCTGGATTAGAGCCGACCTTAGCCAGGGTCGAGCTACTCTATTAGACTCGCCGCTGTCGCTTGTACACTCGACTATGGCAGAGACACACGCGGCTCATTTCGCTCTATGGTCACTGGGCCACGGCTGACGGCGCGCGCGAGTATAACGCCGCAATAGAAATTTTTATTTACTATACTATTTGGATGAAATACATGAAAAATTTATTCGCTATATTTACCAGTATCAAAAGAGCTTTCGAAAAGCTCAAGGCTGTATGGCGCCGAAAATAAATACTCAGAGTTCGCTCGGCGAAATTCTAAAAAAGACGAGCAGATTAGATAAAGCGGCTATATATGTCGTATACTTCCTCAGCCGATTCGAAAATAGAAATTTCCACGACTGCGCCGTACTGTATAGACGGCACGATGCGCTATACTGCACAGTCAAGGACGGCTCTCTGATGATGTCGTTATCGTCGTCGTCGTCGTTGCTCGCGCAAAGAGGGAATAACGCGCGCTTGAGCGTACGCAGGTCAGAGGTCAGCTGTTCTCCCAATTTAAACTCGCGAAGCCGCGCAGAGAGCGCGTGTCATCGACCTTCTCGTTCGCCAATTCACAATTTCATTTTTTTCCCCCCTTCGCTTCGAGATTACATATATAGGAGGTACACAATGTATACACGCTGTTTTCGAAGCGAGTATGACGTCACGCGGACTTTGATTGGCCTCCGGCAAATATTGGATCAAGCTCGGGCTATTTATGGCGGGAACTATTTAAAAAAAAAAAAGAAAAAACAACAATTCGAGCCTCGACACACCTGCGACGTGTGGCATCAGTTTGATTCGATAGATCATCGTGTTTATACGCGTTATATTCAGTCGAGTGTGACGGAATATTTGCTCGAACCGAATGAAAATTTGGTGCAATGGCACATCGCATTTTTATCCGAGACAGCTATACCAGATTTCGCGTAGAGCATCGGCTGCATTGAATAGCTTATCATACATGCAGTCACGCGGCGCGCTGCGCCAAAAGATAATGAGATCGCGAGCGCGCACCGGTGCCGCCACGTGATTCGGAAAACAAACACAACTTGCGTGTGCGCCTATATACCGGACTTTTCCTTTCTGTGCACCTCTTCTTCGGAATGATTTACCAAGAAGCTCAATTTGCGCGCGCTTTTTCAAAAAGCTCTCTCAGAGTCGCGTAAGTATATACACAGCGCTTTCGCTCATGCGGAATGAAATTTAACGTTCGTTGTTTGCGCGGGGCCGGTATTGTTTACGTTGAGCAAAGATCGAGGTCGGGAGAGATCGTATGTGTGTGTGTGTGTATATATAGGTCGTGTGCGCGAATTGCCGACACCTGTTGACTTATTGCATCATCGATTACTTAATTTTAATATATCTGGTTAAATCACCGGTCTAATTTTTATATCGACGCGTTCGTGGAAGAAAACTCGCGATTTCTGTTTGACATGACATCTAGACACCAACCTATACCGAGTATAGTTCGCTTCTGTGAAAAATCGCTGCGTAGAGAGTAGAGAGTTCGTTGAGCTGTTCCGGTAGGTCTGAACGGTGGCGGACATGTCGCGCTTGTTTATAGTTCTGATGCGCGTGAGAGAAACGAGAGCACATGCGGCGTTAAGTGTGACTCGATCAATCGGGATGCTGAGGCGCTCTTTTGAAAAATATCGTCATGAAATTTGTTTGCCATCGCAAATTTTTTCAACCCACACACCGAAATCCCGAGCAAGATCAAATCCACGCATCGGCCGAGAGAGAGAGACCGTGTGCTCAGCGTAGGCCGCCAATGCAAATGCGCTGCAGTGTGTGCGTTACACACGGCCGCATAACTGTACACATCCTCCTTCAAGCTCAAGCGCATCTGTAATATATTATAATTATGTAGGGAAAGGGAAAACAAGACAGCTTATCCCGCATGATTCATCCCGCGAAAAGTATATAAAGGGCAGCTTTGCGGTGGGCAGCGGTGAAAGTCGGTATGATGGTTATTGTGCCTTTGAGATTTTTTCGGGTTTATTATATGCTTCTCCGAGAGAGCAAAGTCATGTCGTATCGAACGTTTTTGACGCAAAGATACAGCAGATGCGAATCGAACACGCCCGGTTAGTCAGTCGTATTATACGAGTACGTGAGATACATCGTTACGATAGGTCATCAACCAAAAGAGATACATCAGCAGCGCAGCGGTTGAGGGGCTCGAAAACGAGATTACTACGTGCGTCACTTGCAAAACTCCGTCTGTGCAATTAAGTAACGACGACACCTGTCGTTCAAAAATAGACCAAAGCTATACATTGTATTATATACACACAGAGAATTGAAGAGGCGAGCCTTGACACCGGCGCAACTTTTATGTTTTCCACGTATATATACACACACGTCTGATGCTTCTCTTTCTCTTTCTGTATCTCCGTATTATAACAGAGAGGAAAAAAAAAGTAGTAGAAAAATACCTATATGTTCGAAATTTTCGACGACCTTCGTCTCATTATGCATCGCGCGCGCTCGGGACGATTTGCATAAATAAATGACGAAGTATAAGCGTTTCGACGTCGGAGAGCGGAACAAGTGCTTGCAGCGCGCGACACATCATTATTATGCAAGAACATCGAGGTGCAGGCAACAAAAGTGAAAACGAACCTCCTCTATTTTTTTTTTTTTTTTTTCTATCGGAGCCGAGCCAGCTCTGAAAGGAAAAGTGCCTTTGAAGGAAGCTTTTGTTTTTCACCAATTGTTCTTCGACAAAATATACACAGATATGGTTGAACATTTTCACGGTCCGGCGTTAATTTCAATAGAGCGCGTTTATATATCTGTATACAGCACAGCAATATAAGAAGCGGAATTCGCGCAGATAGCGGCGGCAATAGAGTTGTTTACATAGCGCAGGAGATAATGCCGGCAACCTTAACTTTATTGACCTTACAAAGCCTTGCCTAAGTGGCAAAACTCGCCGATGTTTATTATTTTGTCTAAGTTTAGCGGCGCTTTTTCCCGCGTTCGGCCGATGCGAGCGTCAATGTCGAATTTCGATAGGAAATAATACACACGCACACACACACACAGACACAAGTATACGTAACGATACAAGAGCGCGAAAATTAACCGTCAGCGGCATGAAATTCCAGTGTGTGCCAACAACTGCATTCGATCGATTTGATAATTACAGCCTGATAGATGGAGAGATTTTTCTGCAAAGCATTTGCATATAGATTCCGAAATGTCAATCCTACCGTTCATATAGACGTGGTGCTGTCTCCAGAGATGCTGGTACTGGGTCCACCTGCTGCTCGCGCTATCCTCGTGCAAGGAAGGCAGGGGCGCGTGTATCTGGTGGGCGTGAGTCGTGGGCGGCATCTGCTGCTGCTGTTGCTGTTGCGGTGGTCCGTTGTGCGCCGGCGCCACGACGATATGCGGATGCGGCGCCTGCGGTACCCCCGGTTGCTGTTGCGACTGTTGTGGATGGTGAGTTTGATGCAGCACCGCCACTGGCACCGGGGGTGGCGCCAACTGCTGGTACTCCATTGCCGAGGGGTAGAGCAGGATTGCGACTTGTTTACTCCTAGGAGTCGAGATTTATACAAAGAGCGAGGTTGTTTTCGAGCTTTTACGGCTTCACTGCACTGTCAGCGGAGCATCGATCGATCGATCGATCGAGAGAGAGTTCTGAGTTCTTAACGAGAGAGTTTGCACACCGGGCGATTGAATGAGCGGTAGCACTGCATCTATATGCGTAATAGGCACCGTCACTCGCACTCGCGCACGTTGTTGTTGTTGTTGCTGGTGCCGTCGAGCACTGGTCGCATAACCGGGCCGACTAATAATAATTATTCTCGGCTATCGTCGCCGCTTGTCTCAGAGGCAAAGCTCTGTCATGTTCCAGCGGACGAGAGCACACTGCAGCGGCACTTGAGAAACTATATGCTCCGAAAATTCGCAAACGAGAAACGGACGAACAAACTGCGAGAAGTGAGAAAGAGAGAGAGAGAGAGAGAGTGAGAGTGAGAGACAGAGAGAGAGAGACAGAGAGAAAGAAGAGCCGAGGTCTGCAGGGAGCGCAGCACACGTGACGCGTCCGAGCACGTCGTCGCGACGACTGTCAAAAGCGCGCGCACTCGCGCACGTTGCTCGCGCGCGCGAGCCGAGAGCGCCGCGCGAGAACGGGGGACTCGGCTCGCGATTGGAGCGTACGGGAGTGGGGCGCGTCCCAAAGGTGGGAGATATAATGCTGCAGTCGGCTATATACCATGCAGAGCTCGAGAGCGAAAGAGAGAGAGAGAGAGAGAGAGGCGGAAGTCGGAACGACCGGTTGGTTTCCCTTTCTATACGCCGCCCCCGACTATACTACCTCGTGCTGTCTTCGTCTCTCCGTAACGTCAAAGGGGGGGCTTTTTTCAAGCGGCGCGCGCTTTTCGACTTCTTCTCGAGCTTATCAGCGTTAATTCATGCTTATACTGACGTGTAACTGTATACGCGTTCGCGCGTGGGTTAGAAGTGTCCTAGTGTCAGATTTAGTAACGGTGCNTTACTCCTAGGAGTCGAGATTTATACAAAGAGCGAGGTTGTTTTCGAGCTTTTACGGCTTCACTGCACTGTCAGCGGAGCATCGATCGATCGATCGATCGAGAGAGAGTTCTGAGTTCTTAACGAGAGAGTTTGCACACCGGGCGATTGAATGAGCGGTAGCACTGCATCTATATGCGTAATAGGCACCGTCACTCGCACTCGCGCACGTTGTTGTTGTTGTTGCTGGTGCCGTCGAGCACTGGTCGCATAACCGGGCCGACTAATAATAATTATTCTCGGCTATCGTCGCCGCTTGTCTCAGAGGCAAAGCTCTGTCATGTTCCAGCGGACGAGAGCACACTGCAGCGGCACTTGAGAAACTATATGCTCCGAAAATTCGCAAACGAGAAACGGACGAACAAACTGCGAGAAGTGAGAAAGAGAGAGAGAGAGAGAGAGTGAGAGTGAGAGACAGAGAGAGAGAGACAGAGAGAAAGAAGAGCCGAGGTCTGCAGGGAGCGCAGCACACGTGACGCGTCCGAGCACGTCGTCGCGACGACTGTCAAAAGCGCGCGCACTCGCGCACGTTGCTCGCGCGCGCGAGCCGAGAGCGCCGCGCGAGAACGGGGGACTCGGCTCGCGATTGGAGCGTACGGGAGTGGGGCGCGTCCCAAAGGTGGGAGATATAATGCTGCAGTCGGCTATATACCATGCAGAGCTCGAGAGCGAAAGAGAGAGAGAGAGAGAGAGAGGCGGAAGTCGGAACGACCGGTTGGTTTCCCTTTCTATACGCCGCCCCCGACTATACTACCTCGTGCTGTCTTCGTCTCTCCGTAACGTCAAAGGGGGGGCTTTTTTCAAGCGGCGCGCGCTTTTCGACTTCTTCTCGAGCTTATCAGCGTTAATTCATGCTTATACTGACGTGTAACTGTATACGCGTTCGCGCGTGGGTTAGAAGTGTCCTAGTGTCAGATTTAGTAACGGTGCCATTCGCTTCCTCGGATTAGAACGCTCGGAAAAACTGCGCACGAGACGTAAAAACACAGCCACTTTGACGTGAGATAAAAAACCTCGAGTGGTCATCGCTTCCGCGTTCGCTGATGCAAGCGCGCGGGATGCACTTTTTTTGCGGCTTAAAAGAGAGAGAGAGTGACAGATTATACGATAAAGAGTCATTCCGAAAAGGCGAGTGGGTGATTTTTGGAGTAGAGCTTTTTCAATAATTGCGGTTTGAAAGTGTAATTTCGTTAGGCTTTCAAAGTGCGATAATTGAAATGGAAAGGCGCGATTCGTATACCGATACCAGGAGTCAAAAGTCACACGGAGAGATATTACGCTGGAGTAAAAGTAGCCGAAATCTCGGCGGCGACAGTTTCGCTCGAGCGATTCTCAAAATTCGTTGCAGTCGAAGAAATTGTAAAAGTTAGAGGAAAGCGATCGGCTTGTAAAAATCACACGAGTAGCAAAGTTGATTAACGAGATTTTTTTTTCCCGTTTAAAAGTTGAACAGGTGAAGAAAGACTGAATATCGAGCATGTCGCGCGTTATCTCCCCTGATTTTCGCAATTTATTCGCGACTGTATTAGCAGGGCACGATTACGACGCGAGAGATTGATAATATCGAATTATGAAATTAAATTACGTGCGTTACGTATGTGGGAGTAAAGTGTTAAATAATTATGTGTTACAAAATAGCCGCACGATTGCATTTTTTCACCCAAAATTCTAACGGTGATCTACTTTCAGCCCGGACACACCTCCAATACCGACACTCCTCCACCTACTCGTATATGTTATACGCGCCTGAATATGTCTCGTCAGCAAAATTCGAACGCAGCTCTACTTTTACATTTGAGATTTATCGCTTTCGAAAGGATTCCTCTTATCGCCGATTTTCATATAAGCACGACCATTGTAATATGTCGCGTGCGGTGTATACCATAGAGTAAAACGAGATTTATGATTTCTAAAATTGCCGGTTATAGCGCCGATCGGCATTGAATTAATTGATTTGTTAATCGCCGGTAATTAAGCTGAGGTCTACTTGCTTACTACGATGCGTTTACGGCTTCGTGATTTATTTAATATCGGACCGCTTAACGCACAATATAACACATACTCTGCATGCGCGAGCTTATATATATGCAAAACGTCTTCATCCGTGGTGATCCTGCCAATAAATATCCACGAGGCTCTCGGTGCAATTATTAATTATCCTGTAGCGTAAGGGTTATGCAACGATTCAACAGACATCACTGGTGATTGCTAAAACTAGGAGTCGCTCTATACACGAGGGGAGAGAGAGACTTGAATGCGCGCGGGAGTCGTTGTAGGGAAGGATGACGCGGCGACTGCAACCTGTTGATCCTGTAGCTGATGCAACGCGCGATTGCGTCTCACTGAATTATTTTAACTCGTATATATGATGAGCGAGAGAGATTTTCATTGCAGGACTCGCTCACACAGCTGCGTGGATAACGAAGCGAGTAAAAGCTATCATGGTGTATACAGAGTGGGTTCTATAAACAAAGCGTGAAATTAGAAATCAGCGTGTATACAATATACAGTATACCAATCGGATTAATCTCTCATGACAGAATCCAGTATAGGTCAGACAATAGAACCGAACCGTTACGATTCCGCTCGTCATATCCCTAATCCCAACACACACGCACACACACACACGAGTCGATAAGTGACTGGCGTCCTTGCGAAGCGGGCCTCCGAAATCTGCATCTTGAAATTGGCCGCAACGGAGTTAAGAGAAAGAGATCTTGACCTCGATCTCCCCGAGTAAAAAATTCTTCTCCTCGCGCGCCAGTCCCTTCGAGCCAGCTCGTTTGTATTATAAGGAGGCCGTATACCAGCGCGCACGCACATCGTCGCGGTGAAAGAGAGCCAGAGGAGTATGTACGGGAGAAAAAAAAAAGAAGAGAAGGAGGAGGTGTATACACGGACGAAAGAGAACATTTCACTAGGAGAGGTGAAAGTCGGGCCGAAAGTGGTTCCTCGAGTTTCGGCAGTAGCTCTGGGTCCCTCCCTGAGGACCTTTCTCTTCGGGGCCATTTCGCGCATCAGGCAAGCGAGTCGCGCGTTTATATATATAGCAGTGTAGATTGAGCAACTTCCGTAAAGCCCGAAATCTCACTTTTTCTGACCGCGCGCTCGGCCTGTCGTTTTTTCTCTTTTTCGCTGACGGGGAGAGTCGGGGGACACGGGGTAGTGTGGGACCAGCGCGGAATCTGTGTCAGCGCCAGAAGATAAGCTGTGCGTCAATTGACGTTTACTTCGAAGTTACGTTAATTGTGGATCGGAAGGTAGCGATGGATTTGACATTTTCTTCGCTGGGATCTATGAAGTTTGATCCGTAAACAGAAAAAAAAGCCACTCGACGCATCGATATTCCCTTTCATCGATATATATTGCGAAATCTGCGGCTCGTTTCTGAAAATCCTCCTCCTCTCCTTCGATTCGGCGCCGAAAGGGAGAGATAGAGTGAGAGAGAGGAGAAAGAGAAAGTCTGCGGGCGGCAAGATTCTCGTGATTTTATATACGCTAATTTACACGGCGGTGGCTACCGATATCTAAAAACGATAGCCGCCGCACGAGCTTTCTCGCGTCGACTCGACAAGATCGGTTTTTCGGTCCTTTTTCGAGCTTGTCTCCGCGAGTTTTAGGTTGTGCAATATAAACCGTTCGATTTTCGTATTTGACTGACTGATTAAACTAATGGATACATATATAGTTCGTTGACATATAAGCACCGACTCGATTCGCTTCCGCGTTTGGCACTATACTGCCTCTCCCACAGAGTATACCTATACTGGTTATTCGCCCGATAAAATTGTAAATCCCGCTTTTGCTTATCAGCAAACCATAACAATAAACGACAAATTTTAGTTTAATTACGTCCATCTCCCAATTAACCAAGTCGCGGGAATTTCGCTTTCGTTTTAAAAGGCTATGGGAACCGCGCGCGCGTTATAAATATAACTTTCTATATACGCGCTCGCGCGCTGCTTATACTGCATATATACCGGAGAGCGAATTTCGAAAAAAAAAAAACATTCCATCGTGGTCTTTACGTCAAAAACTCGATCCTTGCAGTATATAGCCTGCGTAAGATCCCTCGGTGAGATTCCGGCGGAAATTCAAAAACGTGCACACCTAGATTATACACGCGAGAGATAGCGAAACGAGATGCGTGGAGTTGTGAGATAAATCGAGGCAAAGCCTGAACTTCGAAGAGCGGGCGGCAGACGTTTTATTCGCGACAACGGAACTCGCTGACGTGAGATAGGCATCGCTTGGTTTTTTAGACGAGTTCTCTCTCTCTCTCTCTCTTTCTCTCGGGTATATAGTTGTGGAGTGAATTTTGAAAGCCGACAAAGAATTTTACCATATTGTAGACGTACGGCGCGGGGATCAGAAAGAAAACAAAAGCTTCCGCGAACTAAATCCAGCCTCCGATCACTTTTACTCCATTTTACTCTCAGCAGCGAGATTATACGTGTATATACGCGCGTAGCTCGTCGCACACAACTCGTTTCCGCGTGTCAACGGGTTTCGAGCCCGTTGTTCGCCCGGCGTGCGGCACACTTTCGATTTCGGCGTCCGCAAAAAAAAAGGAGGTCAGAGGCGAAAATATTTATATATCCGAGATGTACGGATTCGTAAGGGGATCACGATTATCCTTCCATTCCTCCCCCCTCCCCTTTTCTCTCTCTCTCTTTCTTTAATTCCCAAGTTGGAAGAGCGCGATAGCGTATATATGGCTTTTAAGTTTGATTTACTCGAGGAGGAAATTTTCGGGTATATATACACGTTCGTTGTATTGTATGCGCATGAAAAGGAGAAAACGAAAGTCCAATCGTTCGTTCGGGAGAGAAATTGGGCATGGGTATTTAGTCGGAGCGATAATCAGTGAGAAATTTGATTAACAGCTCTTGATAACTCGCGCGCGTTGACTTTTTTCATTGGCCTGATGATGATCGTACGACTACTATACGATGAATTTCACGTTGATCATCCGAATAAGTATACTTTCACTGACGCACGAGTTTCATGATTATATACCTAAATCTAACCCGCGGCACACTAGACGAGTAAATCACCGCCGGCGAGTGCGAGTAAATAAATAAATAAAGTGTTCCCTGTATAGTTGCACTCGATTATACAAGCGGTGAGTAGTAGTAGTTTACAGAGAGAAAATCGCGCAGCTTTAATTTATTAAGTCATTAACGTTATGCCGCGCGCGCTTAACGAATCGACCTGACGATGACGACGAGACGCTCGCTATATGCAAACGCGAAGAGTAATTATCGCTCGTCGTTAAAATTATTTATTCATATCGCGCGCCTCTCCGCGTTATTTATACATTTCTCGTGTGGATGTTATAATTGCGAGGATGAACGGCTGATTATCTGTAAAAAACGAGCTTTTTTTTTGCGCTTGCGTCTCCTCTCTGCGCAACTATAAATATACTCACGCGTAAAAAGCATTTCACCGCGCAGTCCTCCAATAGAAGCATCATCATCATCAGAGTTGATGTAGTACGTATAAAAGCGGTCCCACAAATCTCCGATCGCAGCAGCAATCATCAAATCTCCGTCCAGACAATAGCTCGCATTAGCCGCGTGACGCGCGCGTATATATATATATATGAAACAGTCAATCGAATTGCGGCTCTCTTAAAGTGTGCCACGACGATGAACTTTCGATTAAATATACGAGAAGCTGACACACGCGTATAGCGATGCATTATATACACGCGGCAAAGCAAATAGGAGCTCATGCGAGCAATTAGCAGCTGACGAGCAGATGTGTTTCAGTGTTTGCAGGCCTCGGCTATTGTCGGGTGAATTTAGAATGCTACGAGAGAGGCTCGCAAGCGAGGATATGCATATAATGTCTTGTTTAACGTTCGCGATGCTGTGGCGTATAGAGTATAGGTGTCACCGATGTATAATATACCGTACGATTGCGAGAGTTTTTAAGTGTTTGACTGCGACGGACGCGTTTGTCATTTCAAATGCGGTTTGTGACATCGCTGCATACATATATATCGATTTTTTCGAGAAATATTATATAGCAAAGCGTCATTTCGGAGCTTTTCTATATATAACGGTTGCGCAATGAGGCACCGTCATCTTTCTTTCTTAGTTCTAGAGTAAAATAATTTGCACGTGCAGTATATATACCCGAGTTGAGCCGACCTTCGAAACAACAGTATAGAACGACGATTTTTATATACATAGGTATACGGACGACAGCTACTTCAGCGCAGCTGTATTTACGATCCGGCGTTATACTGAAAGTGCCTGTAACTCTTGGATAAACATATAAAAATCATCTTTAATATCAAAATCACCTCGATATAGCTTCGCGTATATGCTCCGAGCAACAAATAAGCTCAATCGGCTTCAAAGGAAATCGGCTCGGCTTATAGGGCTCGTGTCTTCAAAAAACCGACATCCGCTCGACAACGAAGATCCCTCCTACGATTTTGCGGCAGTGATAATCCTGCTGTGCTCGATTGAAAAAAAAAAAGGAACTCGACGTTAACCGACAAGGAAGGAGGAGCTATATGTATGTGTATAGAAACCAAACGATTCTCATGGTTCACAGCAAGCTAGCCGTTGCACATGTATATATACGTTGTACGGTGGCGTGTCCGTCGGTAAGGCAGGATAATCCCACGCGGTTTTGCTCGGGGGCTATCGGATTTCTATCGAGGCGTTGTTATACGTTTATTATCTCGAGTTTTGACTTTGTTATTTTTAATAAACTTGTACAACACTGCAGATTGAGTATTATATAGTAGATGCAGCCATCAAAAAGTGGTCATATCGCATAGTAGGCGCCGCCCTTCGGATCCTCGAAAAAAAAAAAGAAGTGTACATATAGCAGCTCGCGTCAGTAGCAGAAGCTCGCATTTGTATATAGGATCAAGCGCGCGGCGTATCGCAAGCGTGAGTAAGAGGACCGGACAGCCTGTGAGGCCGCAAGAGACTCGCGGGAAACACGAGATATATACATATAGGTATTCGTAGCATATATCCGTAGGCTGACTGCAACGTCGTTGTGCATATGTTGGTCTCTCGTTGAAACTGAAGTGTTGCGGTTCATCGTTATTATTGCTAACGCGTCAGTTATCCAAAAATATTGCATTCGCCATATCAGGTTACGTAAATTACGCAAGAACGAGAGGCTTTTGAATAGAAAGGCATAATCAAACAATTGCCGCTTCAATACGATTCGCCCCGTTTATTGTCTCGCCTCATCGCCGACTCGGAAAACACACTGTGTACACATTATTATATGCCTTATATATACATATATACACGCACACACTAGCGCACCAATGGGCAGTGCCGGCAGGCGCCTGTCAGCACCAGACCGCCGGCGTTTTGTTTCGGGCGTATCACATCGACGAGGGGATGCGTATGCATTGTATTTATATACCTTGTGCGCATTACAGCTGGAGAGAGAGAGATGAGATAGCTGCTCGCTCGACTCGAAGAAGTGAAGTAATTTGCTTGTTCTACGTTGCGATACGCCAGCCATGTATAGTAAACATAGGTATAGATATAGGACGTAATGAATTTGCATTACGACGAAGGGTAGGTATTATATTAGCCGATGGTATACTCTTATTTACTTTTTTTAGCTGCTCTTTAGAACCTTTTGATAGATGGATATGAGCAGTATACGAGGGAAGTGTTTCGACGCCACAGTAGTCATAAAAATCAGAGGGAGTGTGATTGATTTATAACGGTCACCATTTTAATCGTCCTATTTGTAATGCATAATTGATTTAAAAGTCGACGCGCGCCGCGCTGCGAAGTGTATTTATTAGCTGCTACTGCTGCGCGCGCGCGTCGAATTGAAAGTCCGTTATATTAGCAGTTCACATGAATTATATAAATTTGCCTGTAAAACGGAAGTCTGCGTTGATTTACACTTTTTCAAAAAGTTTTTCTTCAAAAACGAGCACTCGTTATTATTACGATCATCTTATTGGTACGACGATGCGATATTGCGCGTGTTTTATTCTAGAATTCATTTCCTATACACATATATATTTAGGGATTATTTATGCCGATCGTTAAATTTACATAAATGGGATACGCACGCAGGTGCAAAAGGATAATACACAAGGCGACTATAGGCGCACAATTCGGATAAATCCACTATGCATATATATACAGAGTCGTCGCGCAAAATCGGTGATTTTTTCATGTATATAGAGATGGCATACACACACACACACACACACACACGCAGTCTACATGTATATACACGTGCAATTCTCGTGACTTTGAAAAAAAATGAATAGTACTGCGAAGGCAGTGGAGCGCGTTTGACATTGCGCGATTTAGAGTCTTATTTCTGATTTTTTTTCTCTCTCAGTTATTGTGTCTCTTGTGGCGCTTTTCGGAGACAAAATGCGCAAAGGATGTGGCTGATAGATTGTGACAAATCGTGCGTTATATGCATCTGCAGAGTATCTATACCGCGCGATCCTGCGTAACGATAAAACTCAAACTGCGGTAGTTTCTCGAATCCACGAATTGTCTTGTGTCGGAGAAGAATTCATTAGAAAGTGATGAGAAATCGATATGTCCGAAAAATTTTGCGTCGTGTACTCGGCGTCACGCAGTAAGCAGAAGTATCCGGAGGAAAAATAGCGAGAGAAGAGCGCGTCTGCGGCGACGGTAATACGAGTGCACGCGCAAGAGAGGATACGACGGGATATGACGTCGCAAGGTCGTTTCACGCTCTTCGCTTTGTTTTGTCGGATTTTTTTTTTTTTTTTTTTTTTGTAGATACGATGATTATTCCGCGCGATCGAGAGAATTGCTGCACGCTTCATTTGGTATTTCGAATCTAGCTGACAAGAGAAGTTCGTGTTTTTGAAGTGCGCGGATGTTCAATGGTACATTCGCCTCGCAATCTGCCTTACTTTGTCTTCGAATTTCAATAGACCCTTATTGTGTCTCATATCGTTTCGTATAGAGATATTGAAATCAATACACTTCGCTCACAGCGATTTAAACATATTATTGTATGTGCGGATATTCAAGCATCAAATCAAAGCTGCACATGCTTTTTTTCAGTTGCCGACAAACATCCTCTTAATTATAATACACACTAAGGCCAGGTCGGCGTCAGAAAGTATACGAAAACAAAAAGAGAAACGAATTAAAGGATTCGCTACCTACACTATATAATACACGCGTGCGCTCACAAAGAAGCAGGAGAAAGAGCTTGTGGAACTCATGCTCCACGTAATTAATGGCCAGTACGCTTATAAATTATCGGCCGCGACGTGGCGTTTATGCGCGACTAGTATCGGCGCACAATGGATGAGCCTTTTGCCTCCCCGTGTGTACAGGTATGCGCAGAGCTGTTGCAAAAAAAAAAAAAAAATGCACCACGCGACGATTGTTTTTGGCTTGCGTATTCGCATATCCAAGCAAAAGTGGCACACCTAGCTGTTGAGTTTGGTACTGCTCTAATTTATACCGTAAACAAACAACCTTTTCCAAGTTAAAAACCGCTGCCAAGTCATTGGCACTTAGCTTCCTCCTATTCTGCTAGTGGAAGATAATTACATGGGACAATCAACTCATTCTTTGATTTAAATATTCGCTACTATTCGATACTAAAAGGATAGGTTAGGAAGACACTNTCCAATCTTACTACGATCGATCACGTAGTTCCAGAATTATAACAGTATACGTACGCACGCATGCACGCACGCACGCACGCACACACATACACACACACACAGACAAAACCATCTGCACGGACATTTTATAAAACTATGAAAACTCTCAAAATATACTAAGCTTTAATTATCAAATTATATGGTTTAACAAAAATAATAATGTTCAGTCACACAGAGTATACAGGGTGANTATATGGTTTAACAAAGAGAATAATGTTCAGTCACACAGAGCATACAGGGTGAGAGTTGAAGAATTTGAATCTTAATATCTTTTAAACTCTAAGGTTTCATAAGCTACAAAAAGAACCTAGCCGAAGTGATTAAAAGATCAATCTTTTCCTAAAATTTCAACTCAATTTAAACCTTTTTACTCCCGTAATCGTACGACATAAAAAAAACATTTTTTTTAGTTTTTGATTTTTATCTCAAAAACTAGTCGCCAAAATTGCTTAAAATTTTTACAACTAGTAGATATCGTTGTTTTTTATTGTCATGAATTTTTTCAAAACATTTAACTATTTATTTTTTGAGTTATATATGTTTATCGAAAAATTACCTTTTATATCATAAAAAATGAACAGATCAGTCAATCTAGAAAATCTTGCGGGAAAAAGTAGACAAATTTATGTTCTTTTAGATACACTATTGTTGAATATATTGTATAAATCATATCATTATAAAAAAGCAAAAATATTTTTTCAAAAATAGAAAAATGGCTATAATATGGCCATAAAATGGTCAGAATCATAAAACAAAAAATGACCTAAATTCAGAATTAGAAAAAATATATGCATGTCAAATTTTATTACGATCCGTCGCATGGTTCCAAAATTATGGCGGTATACGTACATACACACACACACACACACACACACACACACACACACACACACACACACACACACACACACACACACACAGCCATCCGCACGGACATTTTCTAAAAACGTATGATTCGTACTCCAAACACCTCCAAATGCGTTTCCACGAAGTATTAGCAAAACTGAAAATTTTACTATTACAAAGCTTCCTCTTGAGGAGGAAGCAAAAAAATGGAAAAAATAATATAGACAATAATAAAATGAAACAGTTTTATGTTTGAACGTAGTATTCAAACAAGAAGCCAAAATAATGATATATCTATGAGATTTGCAAACATTAAATAATTTTTCTTAAGCAATCAAACTTGCCGGTGCGCCAAAAATGGATATCACGTGACTTTAGTATTACTTAGAAGGCTCGTTTCAGCGCCCTCTGAAGGGACTTGGATATGCGACTATATATCTATATATCGAGAAAAACGAAGGAGGAGCGCTGAGAAAAAATATGATGCCTTCGTGATTTACGGCCGTCGCTGCTTTCATTGGCCAGATCTGCTGAGGAAGTAATTAGAGGTGGAGAAACGCGGGATTTGTTGTATAGAGTATAGCTCGTGAAATCCAAAAGGTTATATGGGCTTGTTTTACATCGGCGCGTGATTTGCATATCTTGTTCCAGCTTGGAAGTTTATATGGTTGTGATAACGGTTCATACCTGTAGCTGTCCAGCTTATTGTGTACTTTTCTAATTGTCGCACTTGATTGCGTCGAAAATTAACTGCTAATCTATCATACCCACGTAATATAGGATTATTTAATCACTCATAGTCTACTATGTATACGCAAGCGAAAATTGTCAATGATTAGTCATTTTCCAACAAACAAAATGTGAGTACAATCATAACTAAGTCTAATTGTCAATCCAAAGCATCGAAGTAAATTTATGCGTCAAAGTAGCGTGCGTCCGTGTGAAAAGACAAAACAAAAAATAAAAAAGAAATGATAGAGAAAGCAAAATAATAATAGAAAGAAAACAAAGGCAAAGCCTGTCGATGTAGAAACTTACCCTTTAGAGAAGATGTTATCATGGGATCACCTGAAAACGAGCACAAGTAGAGTATTTTGTAAAGGTCATAAAGAAAATGAGGGTCGAAAAATGAAAGGGAGAGAAATAATAAAGTAAAAGTAAGTATGTACGCGTGTCTATTGAACTATTTCTACAGCTACATTGTAGGTACATGTTTATAATTGTTTTGCTACATTGTCGGCGGAAGTATCGCTGTGTACAATGGCTATTATTGTATACCTGCGTCACTATTTGCGTTGTTTTAAACAGTCATTTTCATATCGCAAAATATTAAAATGTATAAAAATTGCTTGTCATCGCCCATATAACAGTATATACTTTATATTTAGCTATAAAGTTCGAGTGCACATTGCAAGATACCACATTGATCAGTTGTTTGGTTAAAAAAGTATTATACAATTTCCCAATAACTTAATTACCGCTTCAATCGGAACACGCTTCCAGCCGCCTATCGCGCAAATCCTTGCACTACTTTCACAACCGCGTATCTATAAATACATAGCTCCCTTAATCTTCAATCTATGGCAAATAAACTTCAATCGTTCCTAAACACTATATAATATCATTCACTATCTCTCATCGTGAATAATTACGAAAAATTCTGTATAATATAAAACACTTTGTCTCTGCGCAATTAATGCAAAACCAGACTTAGCTCGTCTCGTTGCCTCGATTACGGCAAGTCGACGTGTGACCCACTTGTATGTATCGGAGGCGATGAGCGCGAGCGATAATCGTTCGATCAGCCGCTCATGTGCGTGTAGCCAAGAGATCGCCGGGGGAGGAATGAACCGATCGTGAGCCGTGTAATTATCGCGACTAGAGGTAACTGATGTACACTTCTGTCGTTTTTTTTTCTCTTCATTCCTTCGTTTTCAGACATCAAGTCGACCTTTGATCGTCGATTCGAAGTGTTGTTTAGAAAGGTGCCGGGAGAGAGAACGTTAGCTTCGCGGTTCATGTATTATAGCTTTCAAAAATCAATTTTTACGTTTACGCACACAATCTACTGGAACAGCCGATTCATCCCAATTAGATCAACACGCTCCAAGACTCTACTCGGCATCGGTGGGCCCATATCCGAGCAAAAATAGACCTCGACGAATTTTCCTATAGCGAAGTAGAAAAACTCGCCGTCGCTCCGGAAAAACAATGAGCCGCAGTTTTTATCGAGAAGCTCGTGTGGAGAGGGGAGAACTTCCTGCTACACACGGTGAACGTGTATACTAGATATAAATAAACAGCTCCGGCTGTCTTATCCCGGCATTATCCTCGGCAGCGAGATGGAACGCCTATATAGGAACGTCCTTGAGCGCTTGGAATCATCCGGTTTGCAGCGCAAAACTGCAGACCGTCGCAAGTCATACACTACACTGAGAGTAGAATCTTTTTTTTTTCTTTTTGCTTTTTATTTGAATCTTATAAAGCGGTTATCGTAAATTTCAAACGCACTCAGTGTTTCGCGATTGCGCAACGCGCAATAATTCTCAACGCGGCGAGTCTACGGTCCGTCACTTCGCAAGCTCGCGCGCGAGCGCATTGATATTAAAATAAGTCCATTCGCAAGCTCCTAGCGTTCGTTCGCACTAAAACGGAAAGCTTGTACGAGGACACCTCGATTAATTCGTCGCAAAATGCATCTCACGAGAAAGCTCTCTCTCGTATTGTTTTCGCCCGAGTGCGAGACAGACCGCTTATGCATGTATACGCGAGGTTCGCGCAGAGCTTTATTTCGACCTGTCTCTCGGTATATATATATATAATTCAAGTGAGCCCCGAAGGCTGCGGATTAAGTGGATTTCGCAGCCTGGCTGAATAGAAATCTTCGTGTTTACCGAAATATGCTGATATAAAAGACGGAGAAGGTATACATTCGGATGTATCTTTATACTGTGTATCCGATGATATGATATCTCATGATACGCATAATTCTTGGTCTGCAGAATGCATCGATGCACATATAGGATTACTCAAAATAAGGAAAAAAAGGAGAAATTGTTACGAATGCAAGTCGGCGAAGGTCTACACTCGACGTGTACCCGGGCATTATTCATGCCAATAAACAAAGCAGAACAATCTGGAGAAAAAAAAAAGATGACAGACGTCTAGAGGACACGGAGCTCGACCCCAGCCGTTCAAAGTATCATCTCCAAACGAAATTTCGTTTAATCAAGTACACCTGTTTTCTAATGCGGTAAATATAGTCAAGAGACGTGTGATCCCAAAATGACATTTTTATTATATCGTACCGAGTCATCGCTCGTATACTGTATACACATGCGCTGCAGTCTCGGCAAAAACTTCTTTCCGCACTCTGATCGGTTTCGTTTATATGGGCCTCTCTCTCTCCCTCTCACTCTCTCGCTGGATAATTTCCATACGTTTTATTCGTCTGCTGTAAAAAGAGACAGCGATGGAAATTCTAGAGCGAATTCTGGATAAAGGGGAAGAAGAAGAAGAAGAAGAAGAAGAAGAAGAAGACGACGCTTATGAATAATTCAGCGCCGGTGCGAATCTGTTGCTTCCGATGCGGTGCTCTTGGAAAAATGATAACTCGGCCGAGAGCTAGGGAGATTTTAATACGCAAATCGAGTTTCATTATCGCGATTGCTTTACTTCGTCTATGTATAGATGGACGGATGGGTATACGGGACTCTATTGGGAATTCGGGGATAGTAGGGGCACGCGATGCGCTAATGCGTTTATGGGACGTCGCTTATAATATATCGATCTTGATGGGATTTTATGCAATTCTCCTGGGGACTGATTGCCGTTTTTTTTGGACTCGTTTATTTCTTGGTCGAATTTCGATCGAATCGTAAACAATGCACAGATTTATCATTGCGTATGGATGAGTGCATAATTTGCATCGTTTTTTTACAGCACTGCACGCGAATAAATAAATAAATCACAATAACAATATTCACATATCTGAGGATGAAATTCGCAAAAGAGCGAGTGAGTAAGCACCAGATACATAATCAAGTAAACGCACACATATTAAGACACTCGTATATATAGCGAGGCGACGTCATCGTCGAGATCGCAGCTAGCTCGCGCACATCCCCCCACCTGGTCCGTGTCCCGTCAAAGTTCCCCCTTCCCCCGAACGACACATGCGACGACGAGTGCGACGACGACACAGAGACACAGAGAGACACAGACACAGAGACGAGACAGAGAGCATACCTGGCGCTTGCTCGTAGTACCTGCTGCGCGCGCGTTCTGCGCAGTGGGTGGCGCGATGTGGGTGGTACTGCAACTGCGTCGCTGACGGCTGCTGCTGATGATGATGCTGCGGGGGTGGCGCCTGTCTGCCGGTGCCGTTCTGCAATTGGATCTGGTACTGCTGGGAATAGTGCTGCTGTTGGCCGCCATTGTTTGTCTGACCCGACGACGAGCCCAGCGAGTAGTGCTGATGCTGCTGTTGCTGCTGCTGCTGCTGCTGATGATGATGATGAAGCTGCTGCTGCTGCTGCTGCTGCTGATGGTGATGGTGGTGATGAGGACTAGACTGCTGCTGCTGATAGTGTTGTTGAGCGCTGTTGCTCCACAGGTACTGCTGCTGCTGCTGCTGTTGATGCTGTAGGTGCGACGGATGGTGCTGCTGCTGCTGGTGATGCAGAGGCTGCTGATGCTGCCAATAGGGCCCGGCGTCGCTCACCGACGACATGCCGTCGCTCTCCTCGCTATCCATTTGGTGGTTGTACGTGCAAAAGTTGGCAATCTTTAACTTTGCTCCTTTTGCAGCTTCTTCACTCGCTCTTGCGCGCGTATTTATTTATCTTCAGTTCAAAATGTTCAGCGCATCGGTTGCGACACGTTGAAAAGGGGCTTCGTCAGCATTTTCCGACGCGTTAACGCTCACATTATCTAGAAAGAGATCGGACGCAATGCCGTTGCTGATTTCTATTGCCGGATAACTGACAACTGCGCGCTTACACACACATAACGTTTGGCCGGGGCCAGTCTCAACGACAGCTGTCCATTACTCATATGCTGAACAGCCGTCAGAAGAAGCTGCGCCGGCCAATCGAAATCAGCAGCAAAAAAAAAAAAAAAAAAACAAAAAAATGAAAAGGATGCAGGAAGCAAAGTATATGGGATAGAAAATAACAAAACAATCTAAGGTCGTGACAGTAAAATGAAAATCCAAACGGCTCGAAAGCGACAAATGAATAGACTGATACGTCCCAACGCTGATTGTGCTCTCTTCAAAATTACGTTTTCTCGCGGTAACCACGAGCTCTGATCTGATATCACGCACTTTTTCTTTTGCTTTTTCAGAGCCTGTCGAAAATTTATTTATCGAAAACAAAACAACCAATGGCAAGCCTCGTGGCAAGAAGAATAAGAATGGGTTATCGCGATGATATCCCGAGAAGAACAGAGAAAATTCACAACGCACGACGTCGCGCAGCGAAGCCAGGTTCGCGAAGACTGAACTTGGGAATAGCGCGCGGGACTATATTGTCCGTCGATGCGTCGCTCGTGCGCAGGGAGAGAGAGAGAGAGAGAGAGAGAAAGGAGAAGAGAGGAGGGTTGAGGGAAGAGCCAGAAGCTTGCGCGCGCGCGCTTTGCTGCTACTGCTGGGGTATAACGATGATGCAGGCCAGGGGAGGGAGCTCGGCACTCGATCCACGTGCACCAGGAGGCACGTTTCTAGCTCACGTGTCGGCGATCGTCTCTTTGGCTGGTGGAGGGGTTGAGCCTCACCCTCTTTGTCGGTGAGCAGGTTGAAACCGAGACTCGAGAGGCGATAAATTTATAGATAGAAGAGGGATATTTCTGGAGCTTGCCTCGAGAAGCTTTTTTGCTGTGCTAAAGGAGGTTCCTCCCACACTCAGAGAAATTTGATAGTAGAAATTACTTTTTGGGATAGTGATTTTTACTATTTTCAATAGTAAAGTGAGGACAGACTTTTAAGATAGTTGATTTTACTATCCAAAGATAGTAATTTTTTATATGGGATCGAATTTTTAAAAATTTAATTTTCAATTTCGATTATTTCTATATTTTACACCTATATGAGGTACTTGTGCTGTTATATTATTTTTATTAATTATTATTATGTTATATATAGAAGAAAGAACCTTCGGCGTGCTAGTCGAATGCGCTGACCATTTACCTAAACAGATCTGTTATGAACAACATTTCAGATCTGATATATTAATTACCTTGAGGTATGAACTAAAGTTAATAAAAATTAATAACAATTAATAAATAATAGAATCGCATTGGAAGGGCTCTTAGATGCGGAGACGGTCAATCGTCCAAGTCAAGCACCGTTGGGTGCGGTGAGTACTTGGATGGGTGACCGCCCGAATGTTCTCGCTTTTCCAATGATGCAACAGATAGGGAATGATAACCCTAGGTATTTCTCGTGGAAGTAGGAAGTACCTAAGTTTGACTTTCCTATCGGCTGACTCTGGCGTGGGTTTTCTTGCTTAGCAAGTTTTCCCCACATCACTGGGCAAGTCCCAGGGCGAATGCGGAGCAGTGGGTCTAATGACTGTAGAAGCGAAATTTGACTATCTCTCATATATAATCCGAAAGCTTCTCAGGGAGGTGGGGTATAGGATCAAAGCATCCTCACACGGAGAGGTGGTAAGGATGCTCCCATAAAAACCCGTACAGGGTATATGGGTTGGTACAACTGAATAAAAAATATAGAATCGAATTAATAGACACAGAAACTCATAATAAAATTAACGTAAAATATCAACTAGATTACCGCAGAAAAAAGTTCAAACGTTACCGACTGAGAATATTACAATTATTCCTACATTTTATAGTACATTTTACTATCTGAGATAGTAAAAATTAATATCACTTATAGGGAATTTTAGTATAAAAGATAGTAAAAGTTAGTACCATCCGAGTCTGTCCTCACTTTACTATCCGAGATAGTAATTTTTACTATCAAATTTCTCTCGGCGTAATTCTGGATTCTATCATTGTTGAGGAAATTGATATTCTGCATCATATAACGCATCTCAACCAGTTTAACTGAACCAACGATAGGTAGGTGTACACAGGGATTGAACGGGCCTGTCAATTCAAAGCGAAACAACTTTCTTCGATCGATAAATCAATAGCTAACTCTCTATCTTATCCCGACGTAACTACGATGCATTCTCCGGAAGATGAGGGTACGCGGCAAAAAAGAAAACCATCGCACAACAGGTGGACGTTCGCGATGATCCGCGCACGGTGAGAGTGTAAATCACCGATATAATTGTTAAGGGTATATGCAGCGCTCTCACACTTCCGCGAGCCCCGATTTAAACGGCTAACAAATTTTTCATCGAGCCGAAATTTTCGACGACGAACTTTCCTTTCGGTTCTAACGGTACAATTATAACGGCGTGAAAAGTGCGAGAACCTGCACTCGCGAAAAAATCTCTCGATTGATTTGTATATAATAACAACAACAAAAAAAAAAAAGATATGCCCTGAAATATGCAAATGCTGCCGAGCGATAAGCCACGGAACACTCAGCTCTCTCTCATATTGTTAAATAATTAGAGGCGGATATTAGTGGCTTTATGTAAATAAACGCGGACACGCGCGAGGCTGTCCCATATATTTTTGACACTCGCATTAGAAAGTTGTTGTGATTGCGTAAAGCCAGCTCCACGCGCGACATATTACATTTGCAGCGGCAGCTACGAGAAAGGGAGAAAAAGAAGAAGAGTGTATAAAACTCCCCCGCTTCTATTGCGCAAACGGTACGCGTATACATATAGGTTATTCAACGCAAAGGGCTTTCAGTTCTGGAAGTTGTTACTTCAAGCGTACTTTGTATCCTGGTTTTTGAGCTATTGTCGCCAGTATGGCTTTTTGACTCGTCAGAGTTAGACGATCGACCTTATTTTATATAGCTGCGTATAGCTCAGTTATACGGAGAGTATATTATAGAGACTGCAGTCGGACGAATAAGTAGAAAACGGCCGAGCATTGTCAGACATGCGTTTTATAAATAGATACGCATACGGTTGTGACAGCGATTTTTCTCCGGAATTGATGATTTCTCATTTCCTTCGTGTTTCGAGAAAATCAGCCATTGAAATAAACAACTAATATACATAAGGCCGATATTCAAATCGAAAGAATAAAATGTGTCGAATAATCGGCAAGCCTATACCTCAAGCTTGAGACATCGACGAGAATCGGAGCACGCGAGGTTAACGCGCCGTTAAAGAGACAAGGCGAAGGCGCCTAGATCTCTCCCTCTCTTGACTCTCGAAGCGCGCACATTACAATGATCGTCGATCGGATTACGCTCGTGTATGCATCCGTGATAACGCAGCAGCACGTTGTCGCAGGTCAGGTCACAGAGATCGGTCAACGTACTCGCGCCGACTACTTCGTTGGATAGAAAGACGAGGTATCAGGAAATTGTTGATTGTTTTATTTGAACTGCATCAGAGAAGGAAATGCGTTTCTTTTTTTTTGTGAATTTTCGGGCTGCGTTAGAAAGCCGGGGAAAAATTATATTTATAAACATGGCACGTATAAACTCGGCGAGTCTTGCATCGAGGACTGATTCGAATTCAATCGTATGGTGATTCACTGCTGATTTTTACGTTTACGCTGTATACCTACTTGCAGCCGTCCCCGCAGATCCAATCAATTGCAAGAGATGCAAAAATTCACGCTGGTCTATCAAGGATGTCATTTGGCGATTTATACTTATACGAGATAGACCTTCGTTTGGTATTCATTTGGAAACGCGTGCAAAGCTTATTACAGTTGTCGTGGCTTGCTCTGCCACTTTTCCACGATACTCTCGATCTTCAGAAGGTGTTGAAGCTTTTATTTGTGCGAATAGACAGAAGTTCTGCATAATATAAGCTGATCAGCTCACATTGACCGAAGAGATGTTCAATCGAGAAAAATATTGATGATTCTATATGCAATTATTTTGAGAAAGCGGTCGAGAAGTGCACGCGCAATCTTGATGCAGATATATAGACCTGCGATTTTGCCGCAAATTCGTAATATCCCATCCCATCACGGCGCTTATATATTAAGTATAGCTCACTTCGGTAATAATTCTACGGTTATTACCGAATTTCAATAATAATAATATCTCTCCGACTTTGCAACGATCCATCAATCATCGCACAATCTTGTCTCTCGATCGCGCACAATACTCACAAAAATGATCGCAATAAGATCATCGATGACCACTCAAAAAATCCCCCCCCACCCCCCGCCCTCCTTCTGTATGTGATGTATATTGTATAGAAAAAGACCAAGAGAGCATATAACTCTCGAGCACTTTCCGTGACGCGGAAGTTTCTGCATCGTCGAATCGATCGGTGAAAGTCGAGGAGGAAGAAACGCGCGAGGCAACCGAGTCGCAGCGGCGAGTCTCTTTCACATCGAGCCGCGTGCAGCGCAGGGGCTGCGTCGCACGGTCTTGGCAACGTGACGCGCGCGGCTGCTGCTGTCCGGGGTTTCGCTGTGTATATAGTGCTGTTGTTCTGTTTTATCGACGAGAAGCGTTATAATACGCGAGCTTGGAGGATTCTTGAGGGTTGAAGTTTGCAACTGCCTGGAAATTGATCTCTTTGATGCTATATATGCCGCGTTTCTCGCGCTGGATTTGATTTCTGCGAAAGCATTGTTATATATATATGTACCCGCGCGCACGGAGTTCACGTGACGAGAATGGTCTGGTCTTCTCGACTTTCTGAATGAAAAGGAGAAAATTTCCTCTCATCGACACCTGAGACCGTCGGGTGATTCTTCTCGGCTCCTTTATTCCAAAGAAGAAAAACATAACTTGCGCCGTACACGCGAATAAATTGAATTTTATCATATTCCCGAAGGTATATAGGTATACCGGTTTACGTAAAACATTATATTAATATACACTTGATTAAAACGAAGGTAAACTTATCGAACCGAGAAAAGCCATCCTCTCGTTGCTCTATTTCTCGCGATATATATATATGTATGCTTGCAGTTTCCTGGATTTGCGAGAGCTTTTTGTAAAAGTCCGCCAGTATAATTTACGCAACAACCGCAAGTAGCGTATACGAGCTTACTTTATCAATCCGTTTTATCGACGCCGACATCTACAGAAAATGTATCAAACGATAACTAATTACTATAAATACACCCCGGAAGACGCGGTATAAAAAAAAATCCAAGCAGCGACTTTCACTTCGGAGTCAGTCGAATAATCGCCACCCCAGCGCCGTGTTAGTCTGTCCAGCGATGCGTGTCGTCGTCGTGGAGTATATATATATACACCTATATGCATACATATAAAGCGCAAGCTCTCACCGCGCGCAATTTACACTTTAATCGGACGTGCTCCGCGGCGTCTGTTTTTATCTCGGCCGCGACAGGCATCGTCATCTCCTCCCTCTCGACTTTGATCGACTTTTTTTTTTCCATATAACTGTCTCACTGCGCGCAGCGTCTCTTTGTTCTCGCGCTATGGCGACGCGGTCCGACGAGCTTCGTAGTCAAGGAGGCGAGACTTGCGATAAGAACGCGTTCGAGGAAATTCTTTGCGCCAGAGGAAATCAATCGGGGATATGTGAGTTTTCCGATATAGGTAGGTGTGTATTAATGGCTGCGAACGTTGCTTTCTATAATTGTTCCTCGTTCGATCGAACGACGACGAGTATTATTTTATTGCATGCCATCCAATGCAATTTCAAAAGTAGAATAAAAATCGTTACACGATCACCTCGAAATGTCCAACAACACGCTCTGTATAGAGCTTGTATAGAGCTGTATTAAAAATATGAAACGATACGCCGAAAAAAAAAAAAAATAAATAAAATCTCTCCCAGCTCGACTCAGCGAGCAATTCGAGCGGAAAACTTTCGCGAAGGGGGTCAATCATGTATAGAAGGTCTGCTCGGAACAGACTGCGAGCACTGCGAATGATGCCTTATACATGTTTACTGAAAGGGCGGCTCGGACGAGGGCCTAATACATACATTCGCGCAGCATCCAGTTCTAATATTCCACGATGATCTGCACTTGCAACAGGTATATGGTTTTACATTTCAATCGAAATCTATCGAGTCGCAAAGCATCTCCTCACTCCACCGATCCTCTCGCAATTCACGTGGCACACCACGCGATCGAGAGGTGGAAGAGGAGGAGGACAACACGTGGCCGCGCGTTTCTCCCTCCTCCTTCTCTGAGATATACTAGCTCCCCTCGCGCGAGTCTCCCGTGCTTCGATCGCGAGAGTTGGGGTTGTGGTGCGATTTTTTTTTTTTTTTTTTATAGTCTCGAGCAGTGGAACAATGGTATATTTATAAGCTGTCTTTGCATCGTGCGAATGCGAATCGGTGTATTACACATTGCTTTGGTATAATGTAATACGGATGCGATTAAGAAACGTGCCTCGAGCCGCCTATTGTTAAACGTCGTTTAATTATACCTTAGCAAGGAGACGAATCTGAAGATAGGACGAGCCCGAAATACATCGAACTATATCCACTGGCTTAGCGTAAACATCTTATACAAATGGATTCTAATTTTGGAGGGCAATGATATAAATTGCTTTCAATTCCAGTTCGTATACCACCGATAAATTCAAGGTATAGGTGCGATAATGATAAAAAAAAAAAAATCCCACGCTATTCCAGCGCAGCGAAAAAAAATGAATTATATGGAAATGAGCTGACGGTCAGAGAAAAAACAATCGCGACAGAGTCCCTATACTATCAAGGACAACGGATACGCTTTGCATACGCCTCGATAGCATAATATATATAGGAGAACGTCGAGTCGCGCGACCTAATCCGCGTTGCGCTCATTACTCGTGCGGGATATGTGTCTCTCTGCGCACGTGGATGTGTATTATATAGGAACACGCGGGGATTTGATTTTCGGATTAATGCCAGGGACTCGCGAGTATAGCGTTCTAATTTTTTTCCTGGATTTCGCGACGATGATGATAAATGGAGAATTAATAACGAAGAGCATATATAAGAGAAATTATAAATAATAGAATAAGGTATTAGTGCTGTACCGAGCACTTATAATTTATGAACTGATGAAGTAATTAATGGCCACCGCGGGACCGCACGCGTGTACACGGAATGACAAAACAATTATATAGAGGCAGCTAGGAGAACGAATGATAATAGAAAACGATGGGAGAGAAAGATAACGCCGGCATTCATGGAAGCAATTCAATTTCATAATATATATAATGCGAGATGATGGTGTATATCGCGTGCGGTTTTTTTATTTCATACAACTCATACAAGTATATCCCTGTGTATTTAGAGGAGAGAATCGACTCGCTTTTACCGTATCTCCGAAGGATTGAAGGCCAAGAATGTCTTTTTTTTTCTCAATAATTTAATAATACAACGCACACTTTCAAACTCGATCAAGGCTTTCGAAAGCTCCGTCATTTTTCACACGCGGCTGTATATATATATTTTTCGTTAAACGACGGATTTTCCAGCACAATATAGACGCATCTCTTCGTCTGCGCAACTTCGCCCATACGTCACACACTATATACGAGTATAAATAATCTCGAATCTAGTCGATACGCACGAGATATACATCCGCAGCAGCAGCAGCAGCAGCAGCAGCAGCGGCGACAGACAGACACTGCACAGTAGCGCGAGCTATATACAAGCTAGGGAAAACGAGAATGAAAAATGCGGCCGAGAGATGGCAATTATCGAGCAGACAATGCAGCACGCAGTGTGAACCGGCAGCGGCGACAGCAGTAGTGTCGTCATTGCGTAACCTTCCACTAGGCTCATTCAATCGCAGAGAACGAGCGCTGCGACTTTCATGAATGTCTGCCAATTAGACGGCTGCAGATGCGCGCGCGCGCGCGTGTGTGTGTGTGTGTGTGTGTGGATGGGTTGAAGGTTTACGCTTTTGATGTTATAAACGATATAATGCGTCAGGGGTGTGGGTGAATCGTTTCGTGTAGTCGTTGTGACGTTGTCTCGTGAAAATTTAAACGATTCTGCAGGATGATAAAATCGTCGCAGTGGAACGCTCTGATGACTCAATCCACCTGTAGGTTTGCCGGAAAACACGACAGTGTGGTGACTCGCGTCGTAAGTGAAAATCTATCTCTGCCGACACACCGACACACATCTATAATCCGCACGCTCGCATACGTGGGAAAGCTCGTATATACAGAACGACGATGATTAGGTCGCTTGGGTGTGTGTGTGCATCGTGTCCGGTGTCCTTGCGACGTACACGTGGAAAACCAGAACGAACGAGTGTACGTTCGTGTACAGGTAGGAATTTTCGCGACGCTTCGCAGAGCCGACTATAAGAGCTATATTATAGCGTCGGTGGATTTTATATTATTTTTTTTCTGGTGCTTTTGCTGGACTGCTTGCTTATATCGCTGTGATGTGAGGCGAGGATCATTGCAATTGTATAAAATGGATTATAACAAATTGTAGCTATACATACGTCGGGTAGCTCTATTATAGGAATAGTGTAAAAATGTATGTTACAACGAGAGACAAATTTAATTGCAATGTGTATAACGTATATATGCAATGATAAATGAGCTAATTGGACTGAAGCAAATAACTTTGCGAGAAGCTCGTTTTCGCAAAACGACGCGATTATAAGCAGCTTCAGCTGAAAGGACAGTAATTAGGATAGCGATTTAATCGGCTAACAAGATACAAACACTGCATATACACGCGGGCGTTATGAAATCCCCGCGCACGTCTCGCCTCTAATTGTTCGTAATTCATCTACGGCTACCGAGTAAAGAGGCGACATTTCTATTCTAATGTTAGGCAATTTTAACGGCATTAGCATACTATTATTCCGAGCGCGTTTATTAAAAATGAAGAAACTATGCTTAATAATATGCCTTCGGCTAGCGGTCGAGAGTGTAATTTTACATATAAGCGCAAACGCCAAAGTCAATAGTGTTTCAAGACTCATTGATTTGAATTTATAAACCGCGCGTTACCCGCGTTTTATTGTTACAATCACTTTAGGGTATATCGCGTCGGCTGTAATTTTCCAATGAATGTATGCTTAATCAAAACTGACTATTTAGTAGTATATTTGGCAAACAGCACTGAGGTGCGTCTCGAGGCGGTAAAAGAAGCATAAATCTATCCGAGAACGATTGGTCACGTTGAAAATTTTTGCTTCTGTCACACAGGATAGGTCGGCGCGTTTGTTCTCTTATCGGTCCACCGCGCGAGCTTTTCCGATAAGTATACTGAAAGTCCTCGCTCGGGATAAACGCACCGCGATTTCATTGGATTCGCTTAGGTACGCGTTTGAAAACATCGATCTTTCTATAGTAGAACAACGGGGCGCAACATCAATGGAATTAATCCTGATAAATAAATTAGTCGGCGCATCGCAGTATAGCACAAATACTTAATTACTTATACACGCACTACACCGCCAAACAAATACCGTAGCGACAAGAGCATTATAAATAAAGTCGTTTCAAAACACACACGCATTATACGTCGAGCGCCGGAAAGAAATGCGCGCGCGGAATTCAGCGGTTCACGTATAATCCGTGCGCGCCATCGTGATTAGATTATACCTACTCACAATGAAAATGATACACTCGCCCACCGAGAATCTTTCTCTGTGGCTGTCGAAGCCTGTAATTTTATTGAACTCGAGGGAATGCGTGGCTAATTCGATTGGCACTCTGTTAATGCGCTGAAGTTCTCTTGTTTTAGCTATATGGTATTGTGTATTTACAAACAAAAGCTGCGCGTAGTGGATCGACGGTGAGGGTTTCAACGTCGTTGCGACAAAGTGCCACTTCGAAGTATGATAATTTATTATGATATTAAAATCGAAATCTAGTTACAAACTTTGTAAAGATCTGCGGATAGCACAAGGTATAGAATCTGATGACGATCTCCTCGATTAATTAAAGCTCGTGTCTGCAGAACAGATCAGCCGTCGATATACCTCTACTGCACTGATGCTCATGCCCGCTAATTGTCAGTGCAAGATTTACTATTATAATGTGCGATGCATGCGATTGACCGAGTGACTGGTACATGAAAAACGGAGAAGCCTCTCAGAGCTCGTATAGATTATAAAATTTTATCGGTGCGCTTAGAACAAGCTCGAGCAAAAAAAGTGTTAAAATATAAGCATTAAAAATCGCGCCGTTTCTCAAAAACTCGCCGCGACGTCTTTTGTCGCCAAGTTTAATGAGCTTGCGCGGGCGGAAAGACATATCCAGTGCAGTGCGCAAGTTGCAAGTCAGTGCGAAGGGGGATATTTCAAATAAAATTTCAAGGCTCACCGAAGACGCGCTTCTTAGATAAGTTGCCATGTGCTCGCATAAATTTTACGCTGCGAGTTGTGAAATTATAGCTGATGTACTACGCGATGTTCAACTAGAGAAAAAAATCGAGACGCATACCTTTGTCGTTTACGCGCCTATGATACATTTTTTTTTTTTGTATAGCACGATCGCATCGAGATCGATCTTATCACGCTGCAGATGTGGAGAGGGGAAAAAATTATTGAAAAATTTGAATTCGTAACATATATACACCATTGCAAACTGGATGATAATTGCTCGGCTGCCGACGCAAATAATCGTCGCAAATTGCGCTGAAATTAAGAAATTCCGATATTATATTTCGCTGAGATATATACACATAGGCGCGAGTTTCGTTATAATAGTTAGGTATATGTATATATGGAAACGAGATGTCGCGCGCATTATCGCGTGTCCGATCAAAAAGAGAAGGAAAGAAAAAAGAAACGAGCCGTTAATTTTTTTCGCCTACATTGACACGTGTATGTGTGTGCGCGCCAGGACATCTTTGTGGAATACTCGGTATACTCGTCGCTGTAAAAATGAGAATAATAACACGGTAAAGCGCGGGTAATTGCGGAAGCAATAAAATATTTTCTTTTGCAATAATTATCGTGCAGTCGGTCGCGCTCTCTGTGTTCTCCCTCTCTATATCACTGATCCGCTGCGCGACAGATAATTTTTTTTTTTTCTCAACGAGATATCTAACATGTAAATTGCAAAGCTGGAAATCCGAGCTTACTATTAGCGGCTGTAATTGATTAGGCCTATTATACCCGGTTAGGCGCTGCAGGTATATTGCTCAAAAATTAAAATTCATAGCGTGGATATCTTGCTTGTTATTCTTCGAGCCTACGTATATACACATAGCGTTTTGCATACCGCCCTCGCCCCCCCCCCCGATAGCAATCTCTTCGTAGTCGACGCTCTCCTCCTTCTTCTCCGCATAATATCGGAACATAACCGATTCCTTTTCACAGGCAGTGAGTGGAGGATGTGCGTTTCGACCGCGGTATGTGTGTGTGTGTGTGTGCGCCTCTAGCAAGCTAACGCTAACTCGCATATTTTATCGTCGCAACGCACGACAGTTCAAGGTAAGTCGGTGGAGTATGTAGGTAAACATACCTGTTTCGCGAGAGCTAGTCGCACGCACACCAAGAGCCGGCCTCGGATGTATGCATACAAAAGTAGCCGAGTGCCTATGCAGGTGTAACGGAAAGATAGAGAGAGAGAGAGAGGATCAGTTTGAGAAACGGAACTTTGCTCGAGATTCATATGCGGATTGGGTGAGCTGGAGCTTTGGCGGTGGAGCTTATAGGGGTTGTCAGATAGTATGGCAATGTATTATGATAGCTCTTTTATTAACGCATCGTCGTGAAGACGATCTCTACTTCGTTATTGATGGGGAACTTTCGCGAGTAGGCGCAACTAGTCGCAACTGGTGATTATTTATACCGATATTCAAAAGAGTAAATGCACCTCTTTAATGAATTTGAATAAAAGTCAGACAAGCTCGCGCTAATGTGTGACGAGCTCATTCGATGAAATCTGAGCTCTCGAGTAATGCGATAATAGAGTCTACGTAATATTACACTATTATCAGAATTTGCGTAATATCAATAATTTGCCGAAAATTCATACCTTGTAAAAAAAAATAATTAAAATTTCGCCGAAAAAAAAAAATAAAAACCAATTTCCAAGCTCTCATCGAGCAAAGACCCACTTTCATCTACTCTCAGCCGAAAGTAGCGCCGCCCTCGTCTCCTCCGCCCGACTCTGGCGCGACTATACCGGCGCGAAAAGTCTCTGCCTAGCCCACAGTCGATAACTTACCTGAAACGGAAAGAGTCGCGCTCTTGGCGTCCAGCCACCCACACACTGTCTTCTCGCTGTCATACATACCGATCGCGACAAAGAACAGAAAAAATCGATGCCGCCATGACTCTCTCATGGGAGCACGTGCGTTTCGAGCATGTGTTTCGAAACTGAAGATTCTCACGGTTAAAATCTGCGTAATAATGTGGCCTCGACTGAGACGTTCTTTTTTTAAAAGCAAAGATTCGGATACTCTTCAGCGCAGCGTCATTAAATCTCGGCGGGTCTCTATTCCCGAGAAGAGACGACTTCGACTTTGAAAGTAGCGTATATAAACTTGGTCGCTTTTTCAAATCCCGAGGACGCTGCTGCGCGCGATCGACGACGAAAAAGAAAGAGGCCGAAAAAATCGTGCGCGCCGCGCAGCGCTTTATAAGTATAGAAAACGTCTATATTTACTAATGTGCTTCGCTCACAAAGTCGACGATATGTTGCCCGTGACGTCAGCGAAAGAGAGAGACATCGAGTCTGAGTGTGTGTGTGTGTGTGTGTGTGTGTGTGTGTGTGTGTGGTGGACTCTACGGTAGGCCGTTTTATTTTTGTTCGTTTGAACGAACGCAATGCGGAACGTCACCGAGACGAGGCGTCACGAGGTACCGACTGCGCGAGACGTTTGCTTATTAATGAAGATATAAGCTCTAAGCTCTAGGCACGAGAACGAGTTGCTATTGTTATAATAATATAGGCTTTAAATGATTTGTTTAGCGCGTGATTTTCGGATATGTATTTACGTGCGATTTGGTGAGCGAAAAAACAAATCGACTCGGCTTTTGGACGGGATCCAATAACTATGCGGTCTATGAGGGACGCGTTTTTGCTTTTTGATACGTTGTATTAGGATGTGAAGTTGATCGTGTTTATATATGTCTATCAATCCGTAACGTTTCGAGACGAATAAACCATCGTTGTTTATTTCGTGTAAACAAGACAAATTATCCGAAAAAATGCTCGGCAAAAAAGCGCGTGTGCTCCAATTAAGTCTCGAGAAAAAAAAAAAAAACTAATCGAACCGGCGAACAAAAAATCGTCTCGTTTTTCTCGAAGTGATGAGCGCGCATCTGTTGCAAAAGCAACGGCTTGCAATGATCGTCTCGCGTATACATAGTCGGCAGAAAAAAAAAATCCTGGCGGATCTGAGAATTCACGCGACTTATCGTCGCGGCGGATACTATACACTCGCGTATATTATTGTAAGTAAACTTTGAGCGGCGCGCGTTGATAAGGATGGACTGATGTGCAGCTAGTCTTGACGCGAAAAATCGGCGATTATTTAGATTCTCTTGGAGAACGCGCTGAATGATTGTGTGATTTTAAAATTTAAGAACATTAATAAGTATTTAAGAAAGTGTATGAGGATTTCAAGACAGCATACAAAGACGACGTGTTCCTCCGTGCGTTACCAATCGCTCGGGCGTTATCTAAAAAATGCGACGATTCTATCGCGGCGGAGATATATGGCGCTGTGTTATAAATGATGCAACGCCTATAAAAAAAAGCCTTCTCTCCCAGATAACGATCGCGCGTAACCTACTTTTGCGAAATTCAAATTCCGCGCCAACCCCCTTATAATACTCGCGCGATTTTTCAAAACCTCCCTGCACGCGTATAACAACAGCTGACATGCGTCCTCCTATATCCCTCGCGTGAACGACACCGGTGCATATATATATGGTGAGTAAGCATCCCAAAAGAAAAGTACCTGCAGCAACACGAGAGTCGTACTTAGTACATCGGCCTATAAATACACCCCAGAGAGCGCGTGCAGCCGATGATATGCGCTGTGCACGCAAGCGGAAGTACATGCATGCGAAGCTAGAGCGCGCGGAAAAGAGAGAAGCTCTCTCGGAGAGTCGGTCTATAAGTAGATAAACCAAAGCTCGCGCTCACTCGTTCGCTCTGATGTCGAGGCGAAATTTATGCGCTCGGTCCGGCGTGTGTACTGTTGTTCCTCCTCGCTTGTGTAAATACACCCGCGGGAGAGAGTGTCAAGAGGTCTTGGGTGTATTTTCGCGGGTCGTTGGGCGAGCATATGCATCAGGAAAAAATTCATGCGTTTTTTTTTCTCATAATACAGCAGCTGCGAGCGACGGGAGAGAGAGAGAGAGAGAGAGAATCTCTCGTTGGGTAAACAGTTTTTATGGTTATACATTCGAATATTTTCGATGAATGACACGCACAGCGCGTTCGAAGAGCGTGAATTGCCGATCGTCTCCACGACAGCCGCGATCGACCTTTGTCCAAACAAACTCGCGTCTTGTCATCTTTTCGCGTCAACGGGTTCGGTCTCGCGCGCTGCTCTCTCCGTTTTTTTTTATATTCAAATTTTTTTACCTCTCAACACAAGCGTATCAATCGTCTTCTAAATTTCGCCGAGTGAAAGATCTTGAAAGGACGAGAGGATGTCGCGCGCGCCGAGATTCGAGGCGCTGGTAGTCAACGCGATCAGGAGGTTACAGGCGGCTCAAGGATCGACCGCCAGCGAGATCGCGAGCTACCTCAACCAAGAATACGACGTTGGTGGACCCGAGGTGCGCAAGCAGATACAGCAGACCATTAGAAGGGGCGTCAATTACGGGATACTTCAAAAGTCCAAGAGGTTAAAAGAATTTGAAAACCTCTTCACCGTAAAATCAACATTCTCACTCGCATCATAACCTAATTTTCACCCTCCAGAGGCTACATAACCTGCGATCGCAACATCCCGGAGCCCCTCGAGCCCTTGGACGTCTCGGACTGCAATACCTGCAAACGTTCGTCCCGTCGAAGTCGACGCCGTGGTCGATCCTCTCGTCGCGGACGTAAGAGCAAGAAGAGTCGCAGTCGACGCATGGGTTGTCGCACGTGTCCCGGTAACCGGAAACGGGCCCATGGCAACGTCAGAAAGACCAGAATGGGACGTCAGAAGACGCAAAAAATGGCCAGCCCCGATAATAAAGCCAAGTGAGTCGATTGGGGGAGTGTTTGAATTATCTCGTCAAATCGAGCTACTTTTCAAAAGCGATAATGCTTGACGCACGTTTCGCAATACGTCTAATTTAAAAAAAGCGCCGTCGAGAAAAAAAGAATAATGCACGAATAGGCCATAATTGATAGTACATGTGTATAGCCGCGCATCGGACGCTCCCACATAAATGAAGAATTCTCGTGAAACGAATTGAAGCTTTTCATTCGTGCGCGCTCCGTCACTTCAGCCAGTTGACAGAGCGATTTTTTACAATAGAAATGTCACAACAGACACTTTATACACTACGTGTATATAGATAAACGTATGGAGAAAAAAAAGTTCCTAATAAAAGCGGCGTAAATTAAACGAGTCGCGTTGAAAACTATTTAGAGCATCTAGTATAGATCTAGGCTGAGTGGATGTAATCAAAGCTAATTTTTCCGAACCTCTTTCCAGGGTAAAGAAGAACCCGAGCGGCGAAGAGTCGACCACTTCGGAGCAGGCGAATCGTACCAGGGCCAACTCGTAGAACCCGATCTTGTGGCCGTTTCCTCCGAGAAGAAGCTTCGCTCCCTTGTATCATATCGAACCGAATTTTTAAACGTGATCCGAATTTTCCCGCAAAATAAATCGTCCGAGTGAAGAGAGCCTTTTCATTTCGCAAAGTGTATAACTATAATGCGCAAACCTTCCCATCGAATTATGTGCCAGAATCGCCGCTAATTAAAGCTTCCATATAACGATCCCCGAAGAAGAGGAAAAAAAAATCGACGTCAATTAACGCGTCGTCCATAAATTACACGACGTTCGCCTCCTATAAACCCGAAGACGGATAAAAGCCCAAGCGCATAATCCGCGAATTTTACGCCCCATCGAATTTCAATCTCCATAATCTCTCGTGTGGTGAAAAATAAAAGCCGATGCGTCGACTAGAAAATTTTCTAGCCTATACGATATACACCCGTGATTATACATCTACTCTCTGCGTCGGATCAGACCGTGTCCGGCCTTGCTGGCTAATGATAGTCCCGCTAATGATGCGTTCTCTTGACTTCTAGGCTCCCGATGTGTGAGTGTGTCGCATATACTTACGCACACGTCGGTCGGTACGAAGCTGTGACCCCACGTGACATATATGCAGACCATCTCTGATGTTGTGCCACTCTTCGCATGAGCATTTCGAAAATTTCCAAAAGGAAGAGTTGACGTCCTTCCGGGAAAGCGAAAGTTTATAATAATAAACGAGTCGACCTCCTTCGTAGAACCGCACAAACGATTAACAAATGACAAATACACACTCAACAGTCACACGTGCTGCCAAAAGCCATGGCTGTACAGTATAATGAGTATAACGACGAAATCGTCGTTATACGCAGCACCGAGAGACTGTCTCCAATCAATCAGTCAACGTGCCGCTGAAATTCCGCTCCATCGTCAGTCCAGCAATTCGTCTCCCGCATATATACACGCGAGAAGCACTATATACTCGCTTCCCTGTCGAGACAGAGAGAGAGAGAGAGAGATGCAGGCTTTCTAGGATTTCAGATAAATTGAATTCCGGAGGCCTTCCGTCGTCGGCGTCTCCGGTTTTCCGCAATACTCTCCTTTTCGGACACTCTGTCTCGGCGGAATCTCTCCTTTTCTCTTCATTAGGCTATACTCGCCGAGAGCGACAAAGACGAGCTTTTAATGGCTGGAGTCTTGGAGCGAGAAGGGGTCGTGATGAATTTTTACGACTCTGTGCGGCGAAGTGATCGACGCGGCTATTATCGCCGTAATAGTTATCCCGAGTGATTTTTTTTCTAATTGCAATTTTTTCGTCGGGGAAGAGAGACAAGGCTTTCAAAAAGCTATTATTTATAAGTTTCTTCGAGCGGGTGCTGAATAATCACACAGGAGAGAAGCCGCAAAACAGAGCCTCGTCTATTTTCGTCGGTCCGCGAGAAAGACGATCACCGACCGGAGATAAGATTCCAACTTTGGCACATGACAGACTCCGACACGTGTTATTACCGTTGAAATTTCTCGAAAATCGTTGCAACGGATCGCGTTAGCATGTGTAAAAAAAAAAAAGAAATTACCAACGCTAGCAAAGAGCGGGAAAATATTCAAAAGCCATCTCTCCAAAAGCTTGCAACGGAGGCGAAACTAACGCAAATCGCATCGCGTGCACAACTGGCCGACGGCCAGCATAGCCGAATAATCACGCATCGTATATACAGTACAGTGCGAACACGGGACTCAACCCTCGCGCTTCGTTTCCTCGTGACTCTTTTTCCGAAAGCACAAGACTCGCCGCTTGCGAGCTTGCGCAACGCCGTAATAATCGAGGCGCGCGCGAACCTAACGCTCAGCCGTTGCCAAATGGACGCATGAATGAACGGAGATTCTCGTGACCGAAAGGGTCCGAGTCGTTCTATATAGACGCAGTCTTCTCTCTTGTTCTGACTTGTATATTGATAGACAACATATCTTATTGGTCGCGGGCAGAGGGTGAATCGTTTTTTTTTGTGGGACGTAAATTGGGTGAATTTTGCTTATGAAAGGGATTAGGCTTTGGATCGAGTTCAAAGATTAATTCGATGAGGAGGAATAGGCGTTCGGCTCATTAATAAGAGCGTGAACTCAGCTCATGGCAGACTATCAAGGTTGAGATTAGATTGAGAATTTTCGAGACTTTTGGCTTTGGCTCTGTTTACAAACAATGCGGGCTTCTGTCATCGGGACAGCTCTGTACCTATTTCTTCAATGTGTATAGGTCTATTCCTTTTTTCGAAGCTATATTATACGTGCCCACACTAAACTCACAGCCGAGCGGATAATTTGGTCCAGCCGAGAGTCTCCGGAGGCAATTAAGAGATAACCCGCGCTCATAACTGCGCTGCGCCGAAAAAAGTCTGACTCAAAGCTCGGCAGTAAAAAGTCGCAAGGGTCGTCGCCTCCTCCCTCGAGAGAAAGCTCTGCTCGCGTATATACGTCTATACCTATATAGACGCATTGCAACCTTGTCGCGGAAGCCGTATTCTTTTAGCGAGTCACGGGGGCTTCGTCGTGTGTTACAGCTCGACGATCCCTTCAATTACATTAAAGGTTGCGGATGGCAACGTCCGGGACGATTGAAGCTATGGGATGACGGCAAGTTTTTCGGGGTGAAGCGTTCGTTTTTTCCATTGGCTCTTGATTTTCGTTTTAATCGCTCTTCTGGTATATTGCGCACAGAGGAAAAGAGTTGGCGATTTAATTAAGAGCTCGAAGGAAAACGGAGAGGACGAATACTTACGCGCGGCCATTACTTTTCGGAGTTATGAGAAAAATTATTGGAAAAGTGGAAAGTTATTCCACGAGATTGGATTCAACATTAGATTTCATTGCAGTAACGACAAATCAATCAATACGGATTTTAAAACTCTTATAACTTATAACAGAGATGATAAAAGTCTCGTAAAGCACGTATAATTGAGCAATCGAAATCTCAACAGCGCGAATATCCACCATGCGATAAATTAGCGCAACTCATAACATAATAAAAATCAAGATCCTTTTTCGTCAAATTCCAGCAGCGCAATAATCTCTTCATTATCGACGGCCGATAGCCGCGGGATTCGAAAAAAGTCTCTGAGCCATCGCACACATGTATAAGACCGCGATCGCATAAGAAAAACCGTCGACTCGCGTCGTTAACACTTGACCCGAAGCTCGCCAGGCGGAAATTTACCAGCTCGAGTCGGCCGAGAGCGCGCAGAGCGTGTATATGTATAAGAAAGAAAGAAAGATAGCGCATAATCGCCGAGGCCTTAGAAAGGTCGCTGATGGCTACTTATGTGCGCTCGAAGGGGGAAATAAAAAAGAGAGAGAGAGAGAGAGAAGAAGAAGAAGAAGAAGAAACGCCGAGGGTCATGCACGTATAGTACCCAGTGAGTTCTGAAAGAAAGAGCTGTATATAGCCTCGGATGACGCAATGGACGCGGTGCAGCTCGTGACGCCGGCGATTATGTCGCCGAATCGCGTGCGATGGCTATAGAGAAAGAGAGAGAGAGAGAGAGAGAGAGAGAGAGAGAGAGAGTATCGAACGGATACGCGTATTATGTATAAAGACCGGCTGTGTACCTTGAGGTTCATTGATGTTTCTGGCCTTATTTTTACGCTCCTACTTGTATGCCGCGACGATTGCGCTCTGGAACTATACTATACTCGAGGTGAGAGAAAGAGAGAGAGAGAGAGAGAGAGAGAGAAAGATTGTTTCTTTAGGGATAACCTATTGCGTGTATTCTGGGCTTTGCTATTATCATTGCTTTGCGCTGGCTAGCCAGTCTGAAATATTTTTAAAGCTGTCAGTCAATAAGTCGAATAGTCGTCGTGGACCTGCGCATTACTAATTTTAGAGACGAAGGTCAGTTGAATGAACGCACAATTTCTTGTTTCTCTAGAGACAAAACGTGGGCGTCCGACGTGTTAGTGTAAAAATAATTTTGACTTCCTCTCGATTTTACGCGGTAATGTAGGACCATTTGTTTTCTATTATACTCTTTCAACATTCGATTCGATTCGATACTTAGCACTTACGACTTACGTGTAGCAGGTATTATGAAATGAGATTAATTAGAGGCGATATTGAAGAAGATGCCTTACCTGAAACAGAAAAATAAATCATCACGTTAAAAGGTTATTTACTATTAAAATAAATAAATTATATCAGTATATGATCATATTGAAAACTGGTCAAACTATGTCCACTCCCTCATCGCACTCAATCATGCCGAGCAAACAATCACCGAAAGAGATTGCGAGTCGCGATAAGGAAAGTTGAGCTATCTATATATACGCGGTACACATATATAGTTATAAAGTATAGTGAATCAAATGCAAATTCGCAGACGAGGATGACGCCGGCTTAATTTAAACGTTTGTACGTACGAGTCTCCTTTTGTTAATTTTTTTTTTCCGTGGGCGACCGATACCGAGCTTGATGAGATTATTGAACGTCGAGTGGAGTGCGCGCAGGCTCGATTTGTGAATTTAGATTGCTCTCATTATAAGGAGAAGACGCAAAAGTATAATGAGTTTTTGCACCGTATAAACATGAGCGTTTTCTGATTGGACGATTCTGAATTCACGATATGGCGTGCATGTTTTGTAATTTTCGTATCGATCGATTAGAAAGTAATGCTGAAGTTGTTATTGCAAATCTTATCGGGGTCATTATCGGCGATGTTCTATTTACTTATTTAAAAAACAGCCTATGTATTCTTGGGAATTCGGGAATAATCAGTGTCGCGCGCATGTGCCAATCGTCCGATCTCATATATATTTTCAACGAGTCATCGTATTTTGATGTACAAACATTTTGGAACTTTAATGGAAATTTAGAAATACCAGCGAATCATTCACCCTCCTGAAAAAAAAAAATCGGTCACCCACAGTGTGAAGAACCACGCGGCTTCCTCAGCTCCTTGACGCCTCGGGCAAAAGCTCAGCTTTTGCGCTCGCTCTCGTCGGTTAAAGCCCGAAAATATCCAAGCCAAACGCGAGAAGGAGAGAGATAGAGGGACGAGCGAGAAGAGCAGCGGCAGCAGCGCAGGTATGTCGAAACCCTGGCATATGAAATTCTGGCAGCGAGCCACCTAAGCGGCGGAGGATAGCGCACCGAGAGAATAGAGACTTGGGCAGAGGCTTGGAGGCCAAGCAGCGCCAGGTCGAGCTCTGCAGCACAATCTAGAAAAGAGGCGATGTCTCTCTCTCCCCCTTTCTGCAGTTTGTTGTACAAGTTCGTATGTGTGTAAAGGGATTTGCAGAAATGGTGATTCTCGTGAATGAGCGCGCGCTTTTTGCGCTCGTTCGAGATTCCGAAAGATTCCGTACGCGTATACGGGAACTATATTTTTTTTTGTCTTGGTTTATGTTTTTACGTACGTTAATAAGGAATTAAAAAACAACGCGCAGCGTTTACCGAAATCACGAGCGTGTTTACGTTGTAAAAATAGACTACAATCGCTTCGAAAATATATATATATAGTCGCTTGTGTTTTCCTTAGGATTTTTCGTGCAAGCGTCGATCATCGCGCACTCCTCGATGAGAGGGCTACATCATCAGAAGCACCAGAGTACATGCCATTAACGCGAGTGCAACAAAAAGCGCCTCAAACACACATGTGAGCTCAAAACTCGAGGGCTCGTCGCACTGCGCGGGAGAGCGCATCAGGGCGCGCAGATGACAGCTTTCACAGTATCGTATTAAGTGACTGTCCAAATAGAAAAACAGCTTTTGACTTGTTGTTGTTCTTCTTCTTCTTCTTTTCGCTCGGTGTCATCGGGTCTTTGTAACACATGGATAAAATACGCAGCGAAACTCGATTCATTCTCGTTTCCCGACCGGTCGCGATTTCAATCTCGATCCGACAGAGCGATAAGTCAATTTTAAAAGACGATCAGCGCGAACTTTACTCCCATTCATCGCCAAGAGAGAGAGCTGAAACGCATTCACAGAAAAGCGATTCAAATTTAGCAAGTACAAGCAGACGACGTCGACGAAGAAGAAGAAGAAGAAGAGGAGCAGGAGCAACTCGCCTACATTCACCGGCGAGTTTCTCAGCTGCGTTGCAGCAGCCCCGTTCTCTCTCTCTCTCTCTCCCTCAAGAGCAAAATTCAGCGGAACGCAATAAACCGCGCTTCGTCACACCCGAAGTCCATTTCCAACGGCACCTATGACATGCTCGCACGAAAAAGCGTCAGAAAACGAAGAGGAATCTTCTGAGCGACTCTCGTCATTCGACTGACCCTCGCGTAGCTGCGAGGAAGCAAAGATAGGTATAAATAAAACGGACGCACGCGGGTAGGCTGCATATTTGAAGAGCGACAGACAGAACGACGCGTCGCGCTCGATAAAAACTATAACGCGCGCAAGCGAACGAGTGATACAGCGCTATAGCGCACTTATCGTGGATTACCGTGTCATTAGGCGCCTACAGTGTGCGACGCGACGTTTGTCGACTCGTGATGTCGTACGGACGTGTGACTCTATTATATATATATATATATATATATATATATATACGCGCGCCGAGGAAATGGGTTGTTGGCCGAGAGGTCTGAGAGAGCTTATAGCAGCACAGGTGCCCTGAGAGTCTATAGATGGCTTTTAGGTGTGCTATGCGACGTAGAGAGTATTATATTTGAGACGCGCGTGAGGAACTAAACTACTATATGCACAGTCTATGGATTGTAAATTCGACAGCGGTTTTCGTCGCAAAACCCTTTTGGAAAGCCTTAAAAATCTCATATAGCTCCCCTCGAGAACGAGCTCGAGAAGCCTCTCAATCTCGCGCGTCGAATCCGTATGCACGGGGGCTGCGACGTTCGGCAAAATATCAAATGAGAATTTGGCAGCCGTATACTTAATAGCGTGCCGCCTAAAACTCGTGTTTCTCATAAATATACATACGTTCATTCGAAATACAAAGCGTTTGCATTGCAAAACAACAGCTCGCGGATAGAAACAATGTCCATCGCCGTTATACAGCTGCTTATAAATATATACCAACTTTGTGTGTACAAGTATACGTTTTTTTTCAGACGCCTGATGCCAAAGCAGCCGATGTGACTCGATGGTTCGTCTATTGAAGATTATATATAACTTCTCGATTCTCCGTCATCAATAAGGAGCGTGAATAATCAACAATTACAAACGAACGGCTCGATCGATGCCGGCACGAATGGAATAGATTATAAACCGATACAGATATACGCGAACGCTAATTCTCCGAGTTTCCATCAGGAATATGCAACAATTTTTTGCATCCACGCATGCACATACTAACGTGCAACGTGTGATGCAACTGATAGAAAATTAAGGCTCTTACGGCACTTTTTACTCCGCGAGGCTGACCTATTTAATCACTATGGTCGACGCACGATCTTTTATCTCGTAATTGCGCGTCCGTTTATATTCCAAACCTTGATCGTTTCGCACCTTGTCAAAGTTTACTCTTTTGCGCGTGAGCTTTTATAAAACTATATTCCATCGCATGACCAGAGGTGTCAGACACATAGACAAAGCACGTGTAAAGCACACTTCAGCGCTGTTAATACATTGGAAAAAGCGAAGATCGAGTGAATCACCCGAAAGAATAAAATAATAATACATGATCTGACGGACTCGTGCGATAAACTCGGCTTAATTTTCGTAACGCGGGTCAGCGCGGTTATCGCGCTATATGGGAATTGGGAAAACGCCATCGGACATACGGATATATGACGTTTTGGTACATTTGATCTAAATCTATATAATGATCATCGGGTCTTCTTAGAATGATTTACCAATTTAACTACGAGTTGGTACACTTGGAATATACTTTGAAAACGGAGGAAGATATCAGCTGCTGGCGAAGATTGTGCGGTGTTATCTGTCAAGCGTTATTTAATATGAGTCTTGAATAAAATAGTGTTCTCGCCGTCTGCGCTTTTATCGCATCACAATAAATACGAGCCGCGAGAGCCAGATTACGCTGTTGAAAGTATTAAGGGATTCTGCGTTTGTGGAAAGTTTAGCTTTCGAAACCATGCAGCCATATTCTAGCCATACTGATTATCATAATAACAACCCGCCTCGGCTCTTCCCGATGCGATAAGAATCCCTCGGAAACCTATAAGGGGCCAAGGTCGAGAGACAACACATTATTGCCTATAGTTTTTTCGAATTGAATTGGAAAACACACAAGAATGCGCATGATCGTAATTTTTACGGATCAGCTCTTCTCTACCGGGTAGAGTCGTAAATTTTCCTCCGCGTATAGCTATAGTATGCCTGTCGCGAATATATATATATATATATATACACCTACGTGTATATAAGCGAAGAGGACGCACCAGTCGACAGCTCATGAAAATGCGCGCGGCGAAGCTGCAGCAATTTCCTGACGGTGATAATGATCCTAAACGACACAGTTCTGGAGATGAGCACCGTGGCGCTGTTGCTAAGCAAGCGTATAACATATATAAGAAGGAGAAGACGCATCACCGCGAGATTATGCGAATTTCATTGTTTCATACACTTAGAGTCACTAATATACGAAAAGTTTTGCCGATAAGTCAACAAACTACTCGAAAAGAGGAAAAGAGGAAAAACTCTTATACCTCGTCTGTGTATATAGAGTAAAAAGAAAGAATCGCGACAAGTCTTATAACACTTTCCTCCTCTATACACTGGGCACTTCTGACGAGAAATATACGTCCAGCATATTCATACCCCCATCTGTTTTCCATGCACGTATTTGCACTCGTCAGAATGCCACGACGCGGCTCTGCTTCTTTTTCTTACTGTCTCTTATTTTTTTCTTCAAACTTTTTACGAGTCTCGTCAATTCTTTTGTCATGCACACTTTCGAAATCGAGACGCCGATTGCATTAAAATTTATTAGCATTATTCGAGCGTATTTATAAGAGTATAGTATAGGCGGGGCCCTTTTCATTAGACGCCTGCACGCCGCGACGACCTCATCGTCGAATATTCCCGGCGGGCCGCCGATGAGAAAGGAAAAGTTTCGCTATTAAGTAGGCGCTGCTCTGCTTACAATGCCAAGTCGTTTTGTTTACACGACCTGCACGTTGTGATGGATCACGGAATTTCAAACGCGCGTGGCTTTCGACTTAAAAACGCGCCAAATTCAAATTTTACTATATATATATATATATATATATATATATATATATATACACACACGCAAGTGGCTTGTTTACTCCATTATATTTATGCCTGTNCACACGCAAGTGGCTTGTTTACTCCATTATATTTATGCCTGTACAACACTGTTGCAGTTGAATTCGCTCAAAAGAGCTTGAATCCGAAACAAAGCCGTTTAAGACCCGCACTGAGCATGAACTCGCGCAATTTATCCCTACGTTCAAGTCTAGCTCAGACTCATATTTCCTCGGAAGCATCTCCAGAAAGAACCAGATATTCGCTTTCCGTCTTAAATCTCTCCTGTGGAACTCCCGTATATATATGAGCGCTGCACAGCCGCTGCAGATTTCGTCAAGTGTAAAAGTGGATGCGGAAATGGAGGAAAATTAGCTTGCTCTTTATATTATGTGTGCGACGGAGGTAAGAAAGAAAGAAAGACGCTGACTCTCGCGAAATCTCGTTTTCTTCGGCTCGTGCCCGATCGATTTCCCTCTTCGCTCGGCCTTTTTTTTTTAGCTTGGCGCGCGTCTTTCCAGCACGACGAACCGATTCCGAAATTGCCTATTCAAGGTCCTATATGGGTGATTCTGCCGTAACTGGCTCATTCTGCGTGCCTGCTTCCCAGGCGTTTACACATTTGAACAAAAAATCGCACAAGCGGTTTTATGTATGTCTGGCATAACTAACTATATTTACCAATAGTTAAAACCGAGTATGCAGGCTTATATTTAAAACTACGCAATATAATAGGCCTCAAATGTCAGTTCCGTAACCTGTCTCCAACACGGATTTCAATCTAAAAGGTCGATGCAGATAAAAGTACGACATGTGAAAAAAATTCCATCATATGTAGTATGAACTATTACCTATTACAATATTTTTCATGGTTTTGGGATTAAAATTAATTATTTAATATTAAAGCTGGCCGCTTACTCTTTGACGCCCGTTTTTCCATTAAAAAGGTACCCTCTACATTACCTTATGTTAAAAGCGTTCTAGTGTGTCATATAGCGCCGCCTATCGGTAGAATTTCAAACTATATACTACTATTTATGAAATCCAACCGTAGCATGGTTCCAAAATTCAAAATTGTGGAAGTGAGAGCTGATTTTTCATCAGAAATTTCGAAAAAAAGCACAACCTGTCAGTTCCGTAACGCTAGTAAACTACTACTTAGCAACAATGTATTTAAACATATAGGGCGTTTTTCTCGAGTAAATAGTAAGTATTTTCGAATATATGTGCAAAGAATTGTTTATAATAATTACGCTAGGCTATGCGAGCTGATAAACGCCTAAATGTCAATTCCGTAACCGTCAGTTCCGTAACACATAATACAGTAAGGATCATTAATACATTAATAATGTCCTAATCATTGCTTTTTTAGTATTTAAATGGCTCCAGTTACAAGGAAACGTCTAATAAGAGTCTAATTTTTTTTAAATAATTCGTCATTTAACGATATTGCGATCTTCGTGAATAAACGAACAGGCTGTCAAATATTAAGTGAATATACATATACATATAGATAGATAGATGGATAGATAGATATATCTTAGAAGATTTAATTTTTTTTTACCAAGTTAAATTAAAATTTACTGAAGTTTTAGTAGCGCGAATTACAAAAATGTCAGTTCCGTAACCTAGTCAAATATGGATTCTTCACATAACTTTTTATAAAAGTAATATGTTGTGGTTTAGCTTTAGGGACTTGTTTTGTACGTAATTCCAGTTAGAATAACCGTCCGGCAAGTTAAAAATAGTCGATTTTAGTATAGAACATTTGTGTGCAAGTTTTGAGCCAGTTACGGCAGAATCACCCATATGTGTGTCTGTGTTTGTCTGTCTGTCTGTAGTGGTAGAGAGAACGTATTGTGTGATGGAGGCTCATGGCGAGGAGCGCAGGAATGTCGAACGTTTTGAGGGAATTTCGATCTTCTTTCGGATTCCTTTGCGAAAACGCGCGGGTGTAACACGTGTTGCGAACTTTTCGTATAAAACTGAACCCGCTGGCGAGGCAAAATTCAATAAGCTCTACTACTTTATTATTATTAATTTTTTTTTTTGTGTTCTCCGTCTTGCACGGTAAAATTGGTATGAATCACGATTTCTTATCTTCGGAAATGTTGTGTACCAAATTTATGTAATAACAAGTGTATATTACCGCGTTGTTTTTATCTTCGAAACTTTATCATTTGGGCTTCTAATTTTAAACGTTGCACGATATCGTTGTATTGTTTTTTACAAAAACACATTATAAGTATCTAACATACTTGGCTAGTAGCTGGCAAACTGCTTTAATTGTAGTTTGATTATTTATTTATTTATTGTCATACGGGCGAAAAAACTCTTAAAATTTTATTAAACAAAGATATAAAGATAGTCCAGCGGCCACAATAGTGGTTCGTGTCACTTTCATGTGGCCACCTACACCAAAGTTTATTTTATGTATTTTGACCCCCTCAATCCAAAAAACTTGGGTGTTTTTGCCGCAGGTGGTCACATTAAAAGTTATTAACAATTTTTATAAACAAATTGCGATTTGCTTAATTTCACCCCGGGAACAACTTTTTTATATTAATTGGTACATTCTAAACAAAAAATAATCACATAATTTTTTTCGTAAAACGCTTAGTTTTCGAGATATACGTGTTTAAAGTTCAAGAATCGCGTTTTTTGCATATTTTGGCGGCCTATTACCTCGATCTCATTGAACATTATTTAAATCTAAAGGGCTTACGCTGTTCGTCTAAAATTCAATTTTGAAATTATATGATGATATTGCATGGACCAATCGTAGTAATCATCCGTTTACAAAAGATACGAAATAAACTGTAAAAAAAACTAGTGTACAATACTTGTAAGCTAAGTTGGCATTTTATTACACGGCGCTGCAGTTTCGCTTTCGCTACATTTTAGGGTTAACCTCGTGCCGTGTAATAAAATGCCACTTAGGTCACACGTATCGTAATGTACTATTTTTACTATAAATTTTGTAATCACTGACACATTTTAAATGACTATGGTATGAATGACTATAGTGTTACGAACGAGGATGAGAACGAGTCGGAAAGCGAAAAAGAGTAGACGACGGGACTCGAACTCACGGACCCGAGGTTGCGAAGCCTGTGCTCTAACCACTGAGCTAACGTCTACGATGCATTCGGATACGCTGCATCGTAGTACGGCTCAGCTGCTCGACTCTTATCGCTGACTCGTCTCGCGGCTCGCGTTGCAGACGTTGCGTCTGTGACAATAGTAATCCATACTTTGGCGATTTTTCTCAATGTAATCTAACTAACAGGAATATAACGAACTTTCAAATTTATCCAAAGTACTATTAATGTTGGGAGAGAGAGAGAGAGAGAGAGAGACTTGACTTGAACACTTGTTTATTTCTGGCAAGGCCTATCAAGACCGTATGCCAGGGTGCATAAAATAATACCAAGTAATATAATATATATATATATATATATATAACTGTATTATATATATATAATATATATAATGTAGTTATATATATATATATATATAACTACATTAGTCTGAGCAGTCTTACCCGTGCTGTATCGATAGCCCCTGAGTCTGCATGTCCGATCTCGACGTCCAACTAACACTCTGTGACAATTTATACTAACTTTATAAAGATTGGGAGTACTCGAAAATATGTTGTCACGATTCAAGATTTCCGTATATCTCAACCGACCCGATTATACTTTAGCATAAAAAGGTCTGTTGTGCATGAAATGTAATCATCATTTAGGCTTATAATTATAATAGTACTGCGTGATCCTTGCCTTCTTATTTACGAAAACGCACACTCGTATCTATACATGGCGAGTTAAGCAGATAAGTTTTACATGTTATTAAGTATAAAGCTGTTCATATAATATTTTTGACTAAGACAGAAGATACAAAAACTATGATAAAGAAGATATTTTAGAAGAAAAACAATGTTGACGATAACTTTACACCGACAATTCCGCGCCTCGTTAAATATAGTCCCTCTCATGTAGAAGCAACTTGGCGCAAGCATTTGACAGTGAAAATTATTACAGCCGTAACATTCGGATTCTGAAATGGATTTAGCAAAATTAGAAAAGACCAATTAGCTGAATCGTTTAATTCAAACAATACGGGACGTTTTCCTAAAATACCAAACTTGCTAATAGCAAAATCTTCACTTCGTCTGTCTAGAAGTTTTATTTTTGACGTGCAATTCGAAAGTAAAACAGAGCTGTACACATACATTTGCACCTACCCACGCACGACAGTACAGAGAGTACATACGGAGCGAAAGAACTATAACGACGCGATAAGAAAGGAAAAAATGTCGCGAAATATCATGCGGAACTTTTTTGTACGAGTGAAAGAGTATTCTGTTTCATTTTCAAATATAGGACTCTGAAAAGGCATAAGTAGAACGAGCATCAGATATCTCTGGAAATGCAGGTACGTATAGCATCTTGGAAAAGACTAATGCAGGATCAGCAAAAGTTGATTCTTCTGCACTAAAAACTAACACACTGCAGAATACTCTTGTTTACAAAAAATAAAATAAAAGATACTCATATTAAAGCTAATAAACGTTTTCACTCTTCAAGCACCGAAAACCAGGCTTCCCGCATTAGTTCTGCTCTGAGGCCCCGTGTGATTTATCTGGCGGATCGCTAAGTATACGAATAATCGCGGTGAGTCGTCGTATAGCGATGACGCAAAGGGTCGCCGCCGTAGCCGCTCGCGCGATGATTGCGGCCTTGATTTTCATCAAATTAATATCAGCCGCGGCACGAGATCGTCGACGCTTATAATACGCGCGCGCGAGTCTCTAGCTGATTCGTAGTTTGTATAGTTTTTTTAGCTCCTGATTGATTGACGCTCGGTGATGTATATGCAGAATTTATGAGTAGCTTTATGAGAAGAGTCGGTTGCGAGACAGTTGCGGAATGTCGTAAATAAATATCGTGGAATCAAATTTAATCAGCGATGTTTATTATATAGGTTTATTAAAAAATATCTAAATAACTCGCGGTTGATGGAATCAGATATCGAACTACCTTGATACCGAAAGATAAAGCTGTATACCGTTCGGTATATTCCAGAGAGTTTGGCCATTCCTGCAGATTATGTATATAATACACTGCAAGTGTCTCGATTATATTTTTAGAAGCGAAATTGTTTTACGCGCCTCGTTTACCCTTTCCTTTCTCGGACTCGTTCCGCCTTGCCACTTCCTCGTTCTTCGATATATATATGCGCAAGGAAAACGCGATGCATGTTTCTTCAGAAATGAATTATAATATATATTCACTCGCGGATGCGTTTCCATCTTCAATGTGAAAAAAGCGCGCCATGCAAGCTAACTTCAACGCATGTGCTTCATCCGAAAGAAGAGATTATACTGAAAGCGAAGAAAAAGGATTATTCCAAAGCTACAGTGCAAACTGCATGCAGCCGTCGTGTCGACCTCGTAAACTTGCTCGTCACGTGGTCGGCATCTCGAAACTACCAATACAAGCGATTCCCCTGCAGGTTGATTCAACAACGTGTAGTATAATTGAGCTATACTCACACATACCTGTCGAGAAAAATACAGCGGTGCGTGTATAGATATATATGTTATAATTTGACAATGTTGTAGAAAAAGATAAGACTCGCACAGACGCTCTATAATTACATCGATAGCTATCGCTCCAGATACCGATAATGACTATGCTCTCGCTGGTGCCAACCAGTCATCGACGGGCATTCGATTTTCGAAATCTTTATTTATTCATGCGTCCTGAGATGAGCTTGCGAATTGAAAAAGTCGCTGATAACCTACAATTACAGTCCGTTTACGTACTATATACTCACGCATTAGATGCTAGTTGGAGATCAAGCGATAGGTGTGCGACTCTGCGTCGAGGAGAGAAAAAATAAAATGCGAGTTATTTGCATAAACGCTGCGTTTGCACAATGGCGCGTGTGTGTTTACGATTCGCCGGGAACAAGTTTTTGATTCTTGGTACATAAAAAGAGAGAGAGAGAGGGGGGGGGGGAGGAGAGAAAAAATTGGCGTTTGTGATATATAATACACGCGCATGACGTTTTTACTGTCGTCAATTATTATCGATTGATCGCCACGTAGGTATTGCGCACTATTGACGCTCGCGCGTAAATCTCGGTGAGAGGCTTTTTGGAGTATTACTAGACCACCCATAAAACGTTTCCCTATCTAACAGACTCCCTAAACAGCCACTAAGGATTCACTAAAGAATCCTCCAAACATCCCGAAACGCATCTCAACAACGAGAGGCACGTCTCAATTATCGTAACCTCGAGTCCGCGAGTAGGAGAAATCTCGTACGTATACATATACAATACACGTGTAGAAAACCGGCTCTCGTTAATTGACCGACTCGCGCGCAAGTATAGCGCTAAGTCAGTTTCGGGGTATAACCGCACCGCGCGACGCTAAGTGAGTTTCTCTCCGCGAACGCTTCGGGCAAACATGCCGCTTCGAACTTTTCGAAACTCTTGGCTCTATACGAGTAAGAAAATGTGCAGGAAATGATCAAGAGAAGTCTAGACTATATGCGGTTTCTGGGAACAACCGATACTTTTTTTTTTTTTTTTGCTGCAGAGTGCGTGGGTTTTCCGAGAAGGGAAGGGATCCGAGTGTGTTTGGCGTATATAGTTCGAGGCGCTGAATTAATTCGGTCGTGTGCAAACAGCAGCCGAGCCGAATGTAATTGTGTCGGTTAAACACAGAAGTGAGATGTTCGCTCTTTTTATCTGTCTGCTCTGGGACAATATTGTTTTAACGAGCGTCTACGTCTAAAACTATACTCATTTTTTAACTGGTTATTAGTAAAAATACTGATTTATTTTTAAACACAGCTTTTTTTTTAAACTCGAAAAAGAAAACATCCTGCCTTACCAAAAATAATAATCCCTGCAGCCGAAAAATTACATCACTCATATCTCCTCGAGACCATCATCATCATCATTCTCTGGCAACGCAGTCCAAGCTGCAGGTGTATAGTCCGTTCGTGCGATTGGCAGGAGACTTCGGAGCTCCTTCGCCGTAAGCATTGTTTATTTTAGCCTCTTCTCCCCACGATTTCCTCGAGAAAGACAGGCGCGCGCGCGCGCGCGGCGCATTTGCGGAAAAACTTGGCAGTGCGCAAGTGGCAAACGGTTGCGCAAGTCAACGCAAACCCGCACGCTGGACTATAGACTAAATTCGAGTCGCGAATGTTTGCTCGAAAGAGAGAGAGAAAGAGAGAGAGAGAGAGTTGATGCGCATTTCTCTCTGCCTCTGGAAACAACACGCAAACATAGCACCGGCCCGCATGTGCGAGTCAACTTTTATCGAATTAAAACGTCGCTGGAAGTTTTCGCAAGGTCGGCCAGAGTTGTATCGTGTGTCTTGATTAGGACGAATTTTATTCCGCAACGACGTAGAAGCTTTCGGAATAATTAAAAACGGATGCATTGCTGTTTGTGTCCTTTCTAGTGATGGTATCGATTATAAGTTAGAGCGTAAATTTACGGCTGAGCTCGTATATATACATAGCGTCAGAATGGCGCCTAAATTTGAAAGGTCCTTCGTTCGCACACGGCGCAAAAAGATGCTATTTAGACGAAAGCAGATCGATAAATTTCAGCGCTCAAACTTCTGCCTCAAATAAACGTCATCATTAAAAGCTATTTGTACCTCGATTTGTACTAGGCGGTTCTGAACTGCTTCCCCCGGCGCGAACACGTATGTGCTGTGCCACACCAGCGGCAGTGGAAAGATTGATGTTGAAAAGTTGCAAAGTTGTATATACGGCTACCGTGTGTTGCTTTTCTGATTTATATCCGCGCACAAATATAAAGGTATATTAAAACAAAGATAAAGTGTTATTTATATTGATATCGATCCTGTAAAAAAATCAAATTTAAAACAAGAACGAAACCATCGAAAATCTCAGCACACAGCCAGGCTGCCCCGAATTCCGCGAGAGCCCATAATCCATAAACCAAGCTCATAGACCCTCCGCGGCGGCACTCGAGGCACGTATCCGTGCCGGGCGGCGCACTGGCCGATCAATATAAAGTTGCAAAGACTAAGGGGAGGCCGAGAGAGAGAGAGAGAGAGAGAGAGAGAGAGAGAGAGAGAGAGAGAGAGAGAGAGAGAGAGAGAGAAGCGACTTTCGCAATTCGTCCAATTACATCGCATGTAAGACTCTCGTTCTCTGATGAACCCCCGAGCGATAGTTGGAATGTTTGTTGCCGGTTGCTGTATTATATATATTTCATAGACGTACACTTCTTATACAGAGAATGTGATCGATAGTCGAGTGAGTTCTTTGTCATTTCGATATCAAAGTTTAATTGAAAAGTCTTCATTACTGCAAATGTCGGCATTTCGTAATAGTCGATCTCGAACTGGATCGGATGAAGCGTTTACGGGCAAAAAAAAAAGCGGGCGCCGAGTAATTAGTGCTTGTGCGTTAACGATCGCGCACAATTTTTTGCCGATGCTTCGCAAAGTTTTCTATTTTACGAATACTCGCGATACACGCATATGCCAATCAGTGCGGCGGTACAGAGACGAGAAGAATGCGAGCATAATCGAGTTAAAATTACAGTCTTCGAATATCGTATAAATCCACGCGTCATTATTATCATAGTCGTTGTCGTCGTCATCGGCGATGCAATACAAAGCGAGAAAAACGAGTTCCGATCGCGACTTTTCGAGATCCAGATCGAATTTCCATTTATAATCGAGCCATTTAACCAACCCTCTCCGCAATCCACGGATATATAACTACACAGCAGGAGTATAATCAGGAATGACGCCGATTAAATCGGTATAAGAAAAACGCGAAATCGGCATTGCGTAAATCCGCGCGCGCGCGCGTAACAGAAGTATACGTCGGCTGCGAAGTTGATCGCGTCGATGAGATAATTATCGCGAAGATAGAGAGAAAGAGATGAAAAAAAAAGACGTAAAAGAAGTAAAAGTCATCGACGTGCAAATATTTTCATCGAATACACAGAGCGCCACTCATGACCCGGTTTTTGGAACAGGTATCGGTTGACTTCCTCCAATCATAACAAAACGCTTCAGTCAACTCGTTATAACGTTCCCGCGAAATTTTGCAACTCCATTCCCAACTCTATATACGAGAAATTGCGTGGACGAAAATATCGCGTGAAAAAATTCAAGCACGTCACACGTGCCACGGGTGAATTACAGTCGTCGCGTCCCGGAGTAAGGCATCGGGTTCACATGATGTGTGCGCAAGTATGCTGCTCGGGAAAGATAACGCTATATATATACTGCTAGCGCGATAAGCGAAAAGACGATCTCGAGCCTCGATAAGACGACCACAAGGCGCAGCTCGAGAATCTCGACGTAGATTCTGCTGCTGCTGCTGCTGCTGCTGCTGCTGCTGCTGCTGCCGCTGCCGTTGATAACCACTGATAAGGATAACGCGTGTGCGCATAACAGAGCTTGACACTTGTACGACTCACGATCATGTTAATTGCGTTTTTGGATAAAATAATTATTTATCTATTTTGGGAAATGCGAGCACACTCCGAATGACTTGCTCGAGCCGGGTAAAATAGCGCGGGAAAATTAAGCATTCGGATTTCCCTGACAAACGATATCCGCAGGTAATAAAGGTTCAGCCGAAGAGAGAGATGAGGCGCTAGAGCGAGAAAGTAACAAGAGAAACGTGCGGTGTGTGTGTATGTGTAGTCAGTTGACGACAATTATAGCTGGGGAAAAGAGAGAAGAGGCTGTATGGGCCGCACGGCGTTGTTATTTTTATAGGTTCGTCGGCCGGAATAGACGATGGTACAGCGTCAAGTTGTGGAACGTTATGCTTTTAAGACTAGACTTTTTGTTGTTTTTTTTTTTATAACCTGGCATTTCTTCATCTGCTCATCGGAGTAACGATAAGTGCAGAGTTTATCCGATGGCCAAATATTGGCACAGAGTTATGAGAAAAATACACTCTTATCTCAACAACGACGGTAAACGAAACTTTATGCAATTTTCCGGCAACAAAGTAGAAAAAAACAAAATCAACAGTATCGTCGCTAAATCCCTTTTCATTAAAATCCGATCACAGGGGGAGAGAGAGAAAGAGATAGCAAATCGCATTATAACTGCACCGCGCAAAGCCGCGTCCGCCTGTGTATACATACGATAAATCGTCCGAATAAATGCACAATCGGCAACGATAATCCCCCCATCTAGCAGTGACCCGAGCTATATGTGCACATAGCAGCGCCGCCGCATCAAGCCAATTATCGTTTATCAAACGGCGGATTAATCGTCCGGCTTCTACGCGACGAAGCTCATTAACGCAGGACATCGCGTCGACCATCATATTATACACACAGAGAAACGTCCGCGTTTGATCAGGAAAAGAGCATCATCTCACGTCGTCGGAATGACGAATGCGAAAATTCATGGGGTCGCGTGTATAATTAAAAGCGGATTGAAATAGCGCGGCAGCTAGGAAAAGAGAAAAAGGGATGAGTTACACTGCAGTCGAGATGCTAATTTCGCCCTTTGCATTGCTCTCGCACTATGGTATATTCGCTTGTTTTGAAGCTCCAAGTTTTCGAAAAGAAAAGCTAAAAAACACGCGTACGCGCGAGCGTCTGTAATAGCGAAAGTAGTAGTTTACGGAGCTGCGAACGAGGCGTAAAATAATCCGCCTCGCTCGTATCCCACTGCGTTAATGCACTGCGTCGTCGTGTATTATATAGGTTACAGAGAGAGAGAGAGAGAGAGAGAGAGAGAGAGAGAGAGAGAGAGAGAGAGAGAAGAGCTGCGGTAGTAGTTAGCTCCGCAGCATGTGTCCCGCAGCGTCACGTGGTGCCGCGCGCGCATTAGCGGGGGCAGATGATGAACTTTTGTCATCATAATATATTACGAACTGGATTCCATTGGTCATCGTTCGTTTGCTTTTATTCAAATGGTGGCTGCGTGTTGTTTGGCGCATGCATAACAAAAACGATTCTCAGAAGTATAAATATATGTGCTTTTCCGTCTCGTCTAATTGTAATTTAAAATTTCGTGCATTCAAATTTGGTTCTTTTTCGATGGCTCTGCCGAACTTTTAAAGTGGAAGTCTACAGCTGTATACACGATGCATATATTTCGTTACTAGGAAATCTGCATATCATCAATAATTATATCTATCCAAACAAATTTTAAATTTTGCCGCCTGATGAGCATTAACAGTTTAAAGTGTTTGCAGGTTATGTAATGAAATTCTCGTTTCTAATTCGCGTTCCTAAATTCTTATAGCGGGGACCAATCATCGATTAAATGCTTCACAACAATGCCCATCACTTTTTTAAGAGAAAAAAGAAGAAGAAGATAGAAGATAGAAAGCTATAATAATGATAAGATACGTGCGCGGCTATCAGCTGTTCAACAATTACGTTGTTTATTTGTCGCGATCGAACACTATATTGAACTAACGAACGCGGCTTGAAGCTGATGCGTCGTGTGAATGTTGGAAATATCAACGAGGGAGAGAGAGATACAGAGCTTTTACCAATGGATTTTTGATTCGATTTGGAGTGTTAGGATCATTTCATAATAGCGGATCTCGACGTATTTTTACCGCGTGATTTATTCGAAAATTCTGACGGACGGCAACTTATCTCCGAGATCCCCTATTTTGTGAGTTGTGATTAAGAAGTTGTGTGAGACTATCTCCGAGATAGTCTCACACAACTTCTTCTCTGCGATACAGCTAAAACGTGTATACTTTTCGAGCAACAATGGCTTCATTGTGCAGTAAATTCGAGCCAAAACTTCCTGCGCTTTTCCGGTCGCTCTGCGTTTTACACCCTAAATAGTAAACGTGCGCTTGTTTGACCAGACGTATTTTCTCCAACTGGATGTATCTCGAATTTCTCACGTATGCACGAGGCAAAAGAAGAAGAAGACGACAGCAGCAAAGTCGATAAGATAAAAAGTAAAGGTAAAGAAAGAGAAGCTAAGTAAACGAGAAAAGAGAAAGAGCCGCAGATAAGGCGTGAAGAGAGGATCCAAGGTCCGTTTACATGCGCTCGAGGTGTCGTTTTATTTTTTTTTATTTATTTTTTTTTTTTTGCCAAGCATCGGCAGCCATAGCGCAAAAACCGGCCGATCAAAGATCAAAGCGTGCGCTGCAACCTTCGAGAAGAGGAGAAAGAGTAGGGGGATTATATTGCTCGTTTATATAGACGCGATCATCGGAGGATGAGGAGAGGATGACAATAGCGTCGAGAGAGCGAGAGAACGAGGAAGAGTTAGCATAGATTAAAAATATAAAGCGAGGGAGAGTATGACCGACCGACGTTGTTTGCTTTTTTTTATTTTCGTCGCTACTATAGAGAGGGAGAATATTCTAAACGTTATAGTACCTACTTCGGGTGCTCAGCTTGAGCTGCTGCGCCACCTCGCAATGGTAAATAAGATAACGAGAGAGAGGAGAGAGAGAGAGAGAGAGAGAAACACGAAACTGCACGAAAAAAAGAAGCTAGAAGGGTCGTAACGAAAAAAAGTGAGAGCGCACGTGATTATGAGGGCTCGGGAGAGAGGCGGATACTCTGCGATGGAAGAGTTAGCGTATCGATTTTAATTAGCGCGCCCGGTGTTTGAAATTTTATTAAAATAAAAAAAAAATTGGTTCACTTCGCTACTGAAGGAAGATTAATCGATAAGCATAATCGTATCGGCGCTGTACGATCGTGATTAAATGATTAAATTAGAAATTACGTTACGGGAATATAATACAGAAAGCTGCACATAAAGCTGAATTTGCTGAAAGACGCTCCGAAGATTTAAAGCGCAGGCCGCAGCAGCGCTTAACATGTGCTCGTATTAACCGCATGGCTGGTATTAATCAGATTCCGAAGAATTGGACGGCAGCCCAGAGCGCGCGCTCGTGAATTTTTTACAGATCCGAGTCCAGTTTTAACGCGGCTATTTTCTTTTCTATTTTGTAGCGATGCATCGCACTGATGCTACAATCTCAAAATCCCAGTATGAATAATTGTCAAGTCACCGAGCACGTGGTCGCGCCGCTGTTTACGCCTCTCGCACTGGAAACGGCGAAGTTTCAATGAAAAAGTAACAAGTAAGATTTTTACCCACCTCTCCTGGTCAGCTTGTTCAAATCTCGATTCAAATCCATCTTCTCCTACGAGAATCTGGTGCAGCGTAGCGTCGCAACAACAGGAGAGAAAAAACGTCCACAAGGCACGGCGTTCGATAAAAACCGAACCTCCTATACTATCCGTCTGCAGTCTAACTCTCTCAGCTGCACGGCACCGCAGCGCGCGACCGACTGACGAACCTAACCTCCAAAGATCTGCTCGCGCGCTCCCGCACTGTCAATCCGGCGCGCCTCTCCCTTCTTTTTACACTTGTATCTACGAAATGCGAGACGACCACAAGGGAGCCGCCTGCATAGGGCTTCCCCATACACGAACCAACGCACTCGACACTATAGCGTATAGGTATACTTATATGCCCTTTCTGTTGTGACTGCGGCGTGTAGCAGACGAGAAAAAAGCCGAGAGTATCGAAGCGCGCACGAGGAGTCTGCTAGAGGTGTATACAGCTATACTTTTGCTTGTAATAGGTACACTCCAATACGACACACTCTTCTGCTGCGCGAGAGTACGACGGCATCGTGGTCCGATAGGGGGGACATGCCCCCCCCCCCCGCGTTAGACAGCACGACAGAGCCGGCAACTCTGCGCGACGATTACCTATCGCTGCTAATATTTTCCTCTCGCGATAGTAGCTGTGCGCAAGTATTCGTCAATGAAAAGTCGCGTGGTGGCTTTTGAAATTCGAGCCTCGAACGATCGGGACTTATCGCGAGACGGCTATTTTTTTTCTTCCACTGATTATGGCATACAGGTTCGGGGAGAAAAGAGGCAAATGGAACGAAGGCTCTATAACTAGAACGACGAGTTTACTGACACTCGCGCGGCGGCTCGTTGCTTGTGCAGTGGGTATACAATACAGCGGCCAAATCGAATTAGACACTGCAATAGTCGGGACTGATAGCCGCCGCCGCCGTAACTCTAAGTATAAGTATACCTACTTGCTGCGCGAATCCGACGAGAGAGAGAAAAAAAGCTCGAAGGCCATCACGCTCTCGTCGTCGCTCGGCCAAAGTCCTGACGACTATGAGAATCGAGCGTTCGCCACTGCAGCGATGGCAGTAGGCACATCCACGAGTGCTTCAGTGCTTGTATTAGTTGATAGAGCGAGACTTACCGATCAGCGGAAAAATACTGGGTTGATCGAGTAGCGACTTGAGGCTGCTTTCGACGAGGGTGGGAGACGATCGGTCCTTCTCGCTCATTTCACACACGCGGCTCGTCGCGCCTTCTATATATTGCTGCAACAACAAACGCACCAACAACACTTGCTCTCCGCGGCAGTACACGGCTCCCTCCAGTCTCCGCCTTCCGCACGTGCACCGCGACGACGATTAAGTATTCCTCGCTACCTGATGGGTAAGTATGAGGTTCTCTCTCTCTCTCCCTCTCTCTATCTCTTGCTCTGCGACCAGAGCTATATACACAGCTACGACGAGCAAGCGGGACGTCTCTGCGCACTGAAGCACACACCGACACCCGCGAGTACTGGTGTTATGGTGTATATATACGGAGCGACACTCGATGGCTCTCGTGACTCTTCCTCCCGTTCGTACTCACTAGAGGAAGAACCTCGTTGTCGTCGTCGTCGTCGTCGTCGTCGTCGGGCGCACCACCGCCGTACACACGCGCGCGCCGTGGCACATTAAAATAACAGCGGCGCGGCTCTCGCTCTCACACGGCCGAGCCGCCGAAACGGAGAGGAGAGGAGTTGAGTGTGTGTGCTCGTGTGTGCTGGTGAGGGAAATATAATGTGCGTGTGTGTTCGCGCGCTAGTATAGTGCTGCGAGGGAGGATAAGATGCGACCGTCAGAGAGGGTTTTGTGACACCGGCAGGGATTTCGAACTGCGCGCGCTTTTTCCACGGGGTGTGCACAGCAATGGTTTCTATGGGGGTGGGACGCTCGAGTTGGCAAACACGGGGTTTGCGGCTTTCGGTTTGTTAATGACGTGTTCGCGGTTATTGTTCTCGAAATCAGAATTTCCACCGCGGTAGATTGAGATTGAGTTGCCTGTAGTACTGAGATTCGATGAAACTCGATTTTGATTCGTGTGCAGTGCGTCATGAACTTTTGGATCTTGGGAGGGCAGTGGGGGAAGTTAGGGAAAATGTACGTTGACTTTTTGAAATGATCGAAGAATTTTCCAGAGCTTTGGCCACTACTGATCACGAGTAATACACTGATATTTATCGCAGTAGTCAACGGAATCGACTGACACCGTTTTATCTTGAAGTTTCGCGAGTTTTAATCATCGCCACGGATGATTGTGACGAGAAACGAACGATCACTGACTGTGACCGACATCGAGCGGTGGTCAATTTACGCCAGTGCGGAATCGAGCACATCGGAGCTGCAGCAATGTGCCGAGCTCACGTGAAAATCAATCTGCGAACGGGTTAAGAATTCCATGGGTGGCGGCATCTGACGGAGCTTCGAGTTTGGACCGAAGCTCCAGCGGTAGATCTGCGAAGCTCTTTCACTTTTATAGATCCCTTCTCTGTCGATAAGTAGTCGTGCTGATGTTTCGTGGTAAATTACCGACTACCTTCTCTTGAAACTAATATAATATAATATTGTATTACCTAAAGTAAGTAAAAGGATGATGAATTTTGTAATAAATGTATACAAGCAAGTTTAGATGAAATTGAATGTTTAATTTACAGCATTTCTCGATTTTACAAGGATATCGGCTTTCATAACGAAAAATACTAGTACGCTTCAAGTACCACAGTACAATTGTCAAAAACGCGCGTGAAATCCTCACTTGACTCATCGCTCCACCCAAGCACAACATTATGCATACTTGCATAAACATTCACGAAATTCGCCACTTGAAAAGATTTCACAAAAAGATGATATATAAATTAAAAAAAGGCAAATTGTAAAAAAAAACACCAAAAATGAAATTGATTTAGCACTCGATGATACTATAAAAACGAGGTATCATTCAACTTAAGTACCTCGCTTCATGCAATACATTTATCAATCGGCACAACATGCTGTAATATATTTCGTGCGAGGTCAAAGTAAAAAGAGTAATAATACAACGTCATCAATCAAGGTGAAAAACAATAACACTTTCTTCAACAATATAGATATAAATTCAAAATGTATAATTTAAAAATGATTTAAATGAATATTAACGCATGCACATTGTTCACCTTGAGATTTACAATATTCATACTCTTTACTTTTCCTCGTTCAATATTTAATAAATTCTATTCGCTCTTTTCTTAGCTACCTAAGAATATTTAAAGACGCAACAATAAGTAATATAGTATATCCAAAAAAAAATTATCTAATGGATTACATAATATGTAATATAAATATCTTATGAATATTACACTGTCACTGTTTAAAACATCTGCTTTTGACAAAATACAGAAAAACTAATCTCTGATACAAATATAAATATAGTAGAAACAGACAATCGTGATCAAATCAAACGATCAGAAAAATTCTTTTTTTTTTAAAGTCGGAAAGTTCACCATTCATTTCTAATCAATATACGCCTGTACTAACCATAAGCGAGCGGATACCTACAGGAAACAATACGAATATTGATAAAGCGCAAGAATATTAATTATTATGTACAAAAAAAAAGTAAGTCAAAATTTGTTATCAGTCACCGGAGAAGCATTTTTGGCGCTGCTATTCTGAAACTACAAGATTCGCTGTTAACGAGCATTAACACTAAAACATTGTCGCCGACAACTTCTTCGTAAATTTTACTCAAAAAATAAGGAACAGGAACAAATACTTTTCGCAAACTTGAGTTTGAACGGATCTCTGGCGAGACGTAGAAGAGCTGTTAATAAATACTTATTCATGCCGCATACAAAAATACCGATGCTGATATAAGTTACGTTACCGACCTGCGCTCTACCGACAATGCATTTTTATTTTTACTTGATTAACTTATTGACACAGTTTGCACTGACCAATTATTTCGATAGGAATGCTGTGGCAGTTGATTGGAAATTCGTTAGACATTTAAAAATAACAAATGCATTAAGAATATAGTCAATTTTGTAATTACAAAATGAAATTTCAACAGAATATTTGGTCGGTAATAGTCTGATCGGTAAATCATTCCTCTCATCCTGGCAACGATACACTATTCTTCTCATTCATCTATATATTACAGTTATTATGCAAAATGCAAGAACATTTGTATGTCGCTTCCATGTAAAAAGCTATCCGTAAAAATGCAAAAGTTCCAAGCGCGAATATTCTTAATGATTCTTTACAAAAATTGTATTTATACAATGAAAAATTATATACTTGATCTCTGTAAATTTGCAAAGACTCCGCGAGATTGCCGGTATAAAAAAGACAAGTAGTAGCATGTTCACTTTTCATAATTTTGCTTCTAAATCATCTCGCTTGATTTATCATCGAATACAGAGTGAAAATACCATCATTGCACAAATTCAACACAGACTTCCACATTTCAGAGTTGCTTCTCGCAAGCAGTTGATGAAATTTACCCTGTACGCGTGAGGAGCAACGTTCGATTCAACATAAAAGTGCGATTCACTTACGCTCAACCGCACTACCGTAATTTATCATATCCTCAACAAAATTCGTAATTTCTGTTGACAAATAATAAACAATCATTTAAAAAATCCACGATAATATTCGACAAAAATACGTAATTTTTTCGAATATTTTCATAGAAAAACTACGGATCACGAGCACGATTGTATTATCTCCGTAGAGGAAGTTCGAGTGAATCGCAGCTTCCAGATGAGAATCGATGGCCTCAATACTCTTTTGCGGTTCACACCCAGACGCTGAGGGATTCCGCGGTGGTCTGTCCATTACTGGCGAAGCTTCCGCTGTGGCGTTTGAAGAGCGCTTGGAACTCGGCGGGCGTCGACGACCAGCGCCTGTGGCGTATCTTCTCGATCGGCACCTCGGGCAGGCCGATCTCGGTATGGCAGCCGCCCTTGATGGGCGAGAGGTTGGCCACGACGTGGGGTAGGCCTACTTCTTGGAACGACGACATCGACGAGAAACCACTTTCGTCCTCGGCGCTGCTCACGCTCGTCGCTGGCTTCGGTCGCGACGTTACCGAACTGCTCGAGTTGCCGAGGGCCTGATGCGAGAAATTTAATTTTAATGTTTCGCTGATTTGCCGAACACAAAATGCGGATTTTTCAAAGTACTTACCCAGTCTCTGAGCGACTTCAGATGCAGCTCCTTCCTGTCCAACTTCTTGAGCCTGCGATTGTGCGGAGTGGACGTAGGTGCCTGAATATAAGGAGCACAGCTGTTATCCTGCTTGTGAGCAAGACCAGCCAAGTTTGAATTCCTGGACGAGCTGACGCAGTCGTCGTCCTCTGTATTCTTGCTACTGGCAGAATTCAAGAACGTCGCGTCAATGGACTGCCTCGCACCGGGGCTCATTAGCGTCGTCGTCGATGCGTTGGCGCTGCTTCCGTTGCTGGCGCCTCCGAAAATGGTGCGATTTATCTCGTCGTCGGTGCAGCTGCTGCTTCCATCGGTTCCGCGGCCTTCACTACTCGAGCTGCCGGATAGCGTCGTAGTCGTCGTGGACGTCGAGCTGACATCTTGCTGCAGAGCCGTCGAGTTAGCGAAGTTGCTGTGAAGCGATAGGGATGACATGTCCGAGGGATGCTGTTCCAGGGGAAGAGGGGAGATGCCACCGTTGACTTCCTGGCTGCTGCCGACACGCGCGAGATCGGGCTCGCGCATCACCAGGAGTGACTGCACTGTTCGCATTAATCTGTGGGGACATTTTTAAGATATTAGCGATAGGGCCGATGATAAAACTAATAATATACGTTTATTTAGTCGAGTTTAACGAACCTGAAAGCTTCCTGCGACAGTTTCTCTGGTGGCACATCATCGGGGTCCAGTTCCGACTGCTTGGGCCTCCTGTAGACGACGCTTTCCTGCGTCTTGTTCACATCTTGGACACTGACCGATGCCTGTGGAACCGGCGGTGGAGATGGCTTTGTTCTGGGCGGTGTACAATGCACCGGGTCATTCCTCCTCAGCACCAACCAGGTGAAATCCCTCAGTCCTGAGGTGGTACCGCTACTGGCATTACCTGAGATTTGCGCTACGGATTTGGCACGACTGAAACGCGACGATGACGAAGATGTTGAGGAGGAGGACGAGCCAGAGGACGTGGTGGATGAGGCACAAGACGAACTGGTGGTTATGCAGCGGCTTGGCGATCCATTGTGCTCAGCGTGGACAGCGTGAACAGCGTGTACGCTGCGCGAACGAGGAACTCTTGATTTTTCTTTGAGACTCGAGTTGTTGTGACTGTTATTGTTTCTCTTGGACGTCGACTTCTCGTGAATGATATCCAAGCTTTTACGGGCTCGGTCTAGGAAACGTACCACTTGCTCCATCAGCGATCGGTACATATGTCGGCTGGCCTCGCTCTGTTAGAAATTTAAAGGTTGATTATTAGAGAAAATTGTGTTAGCTATTAATAACGTGTTTAAGTTATAGGTATACTGCAGTGAATTAGGTATCTCCTTAGTACCGAGATTTTCAGAAAACCAATGCGTGTATTTTCAATGATAAAGAAGGCAAACATGCAATTTGTCCAACATACTATCCATAGTCTAGATAAAAGAAAGAGGCTCACGTTTTGATTTACAACTGAGCCAGTTTACATTTAATTGGCCAATAGACGGTAACAGTGTTTGACAACTTGAGTAGTAACAATGTCCGGGTTTAAACAGTAAACTAAGTCCAAGCTATCGACCGGTTATTTCGCACCATCGTTATCCCCAGACTTGTGGAATGCCACAATTTGCATATGATCTAGGAAGCTTTCCTAGCTTCTCTTCTACGTTCTATCCGCATCGTTGTTCTCGACTACTTTTTAGTTTTTATTTTCTTCTCCTAGTTGCGTACAGCCTCGGGCATTTCAGTGATTTATATTCATGTATGAGAAAAGAATTTGCAGATAGCTAAGACGAAAAGGGCGATTTTCACATTTGCGTTTTAATGATTGATTTCAGTTAATTTGATAAGCATACAATTATTTCAATTTTACTCAATTAAACTCAGTATAAGATAATTTTTTAACAATGTAAAATATGCCTGAGAAATTGCAATTTTACCTTCTTTACTATTGAAAGTACACGCATTGATTTATATTAAGATTCTTTCTTCAAAAAAACTGAAATCTTCTTAAAGGTAGTAAACTATCATAATATGATCAAAATTCATAATAAAGAAGCATTACATAATTTTGCTGTCATAATACATTTGCTTCTCAAAACGATCTCTAAGCCTTTCAAAGCGCGCCGAGAAACAAAAAGATAAGCAGTAGGAAAAGTCGATCAATCATCAGTCGTCGATAAATCACAACAAACCCCGAAGCAGCTTAACGTTCAAAGTCCCACAAGACACATATGCATCAGAATCAAGCGTCGAGAATAGCGGCTAATCTGTGGCCTCCAGATACACCGTGAAGGCCCTTATCGCCGGGGATACTTTTAACCGTTGTCGACCCTCTATACATTTGTTCACGTATAGTATACCACGTACCTGCTTGAGCTGCCACTGAAGCGTGTCGACTTGGTTCTGGAGGTAGACGTTGTCGATCACCTGCACCTGGGCCGGCTGAGTCCTCAGACTCGCCTGCAGCCTCTCGTTCTCCTCCGTTAGCGTCTGGCATTGCTGTAACAGATAATCGAGAGAGAGATTGCTTTATAGAATTTTCTACGAGCGAATGAGGATAATTTATCGACGTTAATTAGGTAAAAAATGCTTAGATGTTTAGATAGGACGACTGATTTATGTCTCTGCTCAAGCTGTGTATATAATATGTAAGGTGCACGTGTTTGTCACCGTAAATTATTTCTGTGTATACATATATATCAAAATTGTGGCGAATATTGGTGCAAAAATCTTTTTTCTATTCTGAGATAAATTATACTCGCGAACTTTTATGACTATAAATTCTCGCAAATCGTTCCGAGACCCAGGTGTCAGAAAAGTGTTCCACGCCAGCAATCATCTCATTTAACAATAGCATAAACCTACACAGCAATCGCGCGAAAATCTACACAGCTTGCATATATAACACAACAATTTATTTACGTAACCACGGAATATTTATACGCGAAACCCTGCACCGAGTAAATTTTCTACAAAATAACTGCGATTTATCTCGTCTCTGCACGCAATCTTGATGAAACGAGCACAAAATTTCGCGCAAAATCTCACGCACGTATACAAGGTAAAAAAAAAGAAACTCTGAGCGAGACGTTTTTAAATCCGCGAATATCAAGATTCCCGTCGTCGCCTCTCTCGTAAAATCACGAAACGCGCGCGCGTACACTCCTCCTTCATATCTATAAAACTCCAAAAGCCTCTCTGTACCAAAGGAAGAATACAACCGATCATAAACCACGTAGAAAGCCTCGAACCTCTTGAAGGAAAGTGTTTCTCTCTAAAACCTGCCTTCGGAAAAAAAAAGCAGCGGATAAACGTCGGCAAAGAGAAGAGAGCGCAATTAATCGCCGAGTTATCGCGGCTTTTCTTTCCTGCAGTGCTCGCGACAGGGTCAAGTCGAGGTCGTCTTCGGAAGCCGGTTGAAGGGAAAAGAAACGAGAAAGGCAAGACGCGACCGCACAAGAGCGATGCGTCGAATTTACGAGCGCGAGTTTGCGGATGCTATGCGGCGAGTACGCTAGAGTGCGGCTTTGAAAGGCTCCGGCATCTCTTAGTCATCGGCGATGGGTTTTATGCGAGCGCAGCTCTTTCGAGGGATGGTGCTTTTTTTTTTACTTTCAAGCTTGCGAGGATCGTCTTTTTGACGCTGAAAATAGCTCGAGGATGTTCGCGAGCGTTCGAAACAATGGGCGGTTATTTTAACGAAAGTCTTGTTAAAGTTTGTTCGATTTGAAATGTCGATTAAATTGACCCCGATGAGAACGCGATAAAAAGGGAGCGATTAAAAATATTATACAGATACACAGCAGGTGCGTATGCGAGATCCGGATAATAAAGGTGAAGCTTGCACACGGCTGTGTACACGCGTAAAAGCAAGCTTTACAATAGCCTATACTCTTTTTCGAAAAGAAATCTTAATAGCAGAGAATCATGAGAGATTCCTATGCTATTTACTTTATTCAATAAAACGTTATGTGTATTCTTGAGCTCTGCGAACGTAACAACAATTCCTCATTGTTTTTCAAGTTTCCACGGCTTCATTATGTTTTTTTTTTTACTTCTGCAAAACGCTGTACATTGAAGAATTTTTCACTTTCAAACTATATTTGCATAGGTAACTGTAGGCTCGACAAGTGTCAGGGCATTAGCATAATTCCATACGCGGGACAGTATTTTTTCACGATTACGAAAAAAATTGCTAAAATTAAAATGAAACTTAATCGTAGAGTATGTCGCGTTCAAGGAATAAGTATAATCTGACGCGGTGCGTAAAGCATTAGTATAGTTTGTTGAAATATACGGGCATTTCCTAAGGCGACTGAAATAGAACTTTTTGTTTGGCATTCCATGGATTTAAACAGGGTTGAAAAACAAACGAAGGAAATTGGGTGCAAAGTGTCTCGCACAAAGAAATTCTGGCTTGAAATTGCCTGAAAGTGTTCACTTCAGTGTGTTTGAAAATTCAGTTCCTCCGATATGTCTTCGTCAAAGTGTTGCTCTAAATTTGTGCATTGCATTACACGTCTTGTGCATTATTTTTACATAATAATGAACGGGTTATTAATTATCTACTTGGATCAAAGTACTGTGTACAACAGCAACTATATCTTCGAATTGTCCATCATCCAAAATCGATCGTCTGAAATTATGTCACTCGAGAGTTACCGCTAATGTTACGTTTATTACGGCTGTCCCATCTAATTCCCAAACGATTGTTATGAAGTACAGCTGTAGGTTGCATATACAACCACGAAGATTAAAAAAAAAAAAAAAAAAAAAAACTATCCAGAGAACGATAAAATTTATTATCACGCAATACGTTTCTCACCTCTTATACTCTCATAAACGCCAAGAACCGCGAACGTGTAACAATTGACACATGCCTGTGCCTGTATAACGGCTTACACCTTCCGACCTCAGCTCCGTCTCGCAACGACTTAACACAGTCATTATACCTATACGACAACAACAACGAAAAGAAAAAAGTTCGCGCGCGCGCACGGCCATATCCCCTTCAAATTATACTGCGCCGCGACTCTTTCATTCCGCGTAAATTTGTCGTCGTTCTCCACGCGCCTCATCTTTTCACTCGGTTCTTTCTCACGACTACGACGACGACGACGAACGTCGATAAGAGAAGAAAGTCAGTCGCAAGGACTGTTGTTTGTTGTAAAATATCAGTGCAGGTACATCATTCGGTGCCGCGAAAATCGTTCCGCGAATACACCGCGCTTGCCTTCTTTCTTTTTGCTCGGAAAGTGCGGAGCTTAGGCACGAGCTGCTCATTCTACGAAAGTGTGGTTTCGCACAGGAATTCATCGTTTCGGATGAATCTAAAACGCTCTATATTGCGCAATTTATTTCTTAATTATTACTTAGAATTCAAGCATTTAGCCGCAACAAACCAGCCACTTTCATTCTCTTCGTGCTCGGTGAAATCGGACATCAATCCGATTAATTAACAACCGCTTGGCGGCGAATCCGCGAAGAAGCGTCCATTTCCCTTCATATAACAATCTCGTCTATTTACGTTTTTTATTCTCCCGCAAGCCGCGTTTACGGCCTTTCTTTCCTCAAACGTCGTTTTTTCCCATAATTGCGCTAAACCGTTTCCTGCCGCCTTTTTTTCTCGCGGACGCTTTTCGCGAACGCGCGATTAATGAAAGTTGGATGAGAACCAAGTATTCAGGCTTAAAACTAAAGCGATTCCTTTTGAGAAGCTGAGGAAATCAACGCGGAGATGCCGAAGGATTACAAAATATATATAAGTATAATTCGTTGCGGCGAATTTACCTGAATTCGAACAAGGCATATTTTGAAATATCGCTTTAATCGTCCTATCGCGATTCGTGTCGAGGAGTCATTATGTTTTCGTAAATATATAATACTGAGAGAGCCCGCAGAGAGAAAAGCGTAAAATCTAAAATAACCATCGAAATATCATTGCGCAATAATTTCGCGATTTTTCACTCTGTATACTGAGCGAGCGAAAAACACAAATTCTAGGGTATGCGGATGACTTGGACATACTAGGGGATAACGGTGCAGCGGTAACGAGAAACGCGGAAATTCTCATAAAGGCGGCTGAGGACACGGGTTTAGAGGTGAGCGAATCGAAAACGAAATATATGATCATGGATAAATTGGGCATTTGCGAAGGTGAGAGTGATCTTAGAGTCGGAAATTATACTTTTGAAAAGGTTAGCGAATTCAGATATTTAGGCACAAACATAAATGATCGAAACGAAATTAAAGCCGAGATTAACAAGAGACTTCATTCGGGTAATGCTTGCTACTACGCCGTGAATAGATTACTAAAATCAAAACTGCTGTCTAGAAATGTAAAAGTAAGGATATATAGGACTATAATAATGCCGGTAATCCTGTACGGGTGCGAAACTTGGGCGCTTACTAAAGCGGAAGAAAACCGTTTTAGGGTGTTCGAAAATAAGGTTCTGCGAAAAATATACGGGCCAAAGAAAGATGAGGAAACCGGGGAGTGGAGGAAACTGCACAACGACGAGCTACATAACCTATACGCGTCACCGAATATAAACAGAATAATTAAATCGCGAAGACTAAGATGGGCAGGGCACGTTGCAAGAATGGGAAATGATCGCACGGCAGCGCGTATAATGAAAGGAAAGCCAAATACATCGCGACCTCTAGGTAGACCTAGACGCAGGTGGGAGGACAATGTAAAAGCGGACTTAACTGAAATCGGACGGGACGGCGCGAAATGGATAGGGTTAGCACAAAATAGGGATACGTGGAAGGCTTGCGTAGATGAGGCGATGAACTTTCGAGTTCGAAATGCCACTTAAAAAAAAAAAAAAAAAAAATACTGAGCGAGCAATCCTGTTTTTTTTCGAAATGCAAACTATCGGGGATTCATACGTTTTATAGAGTAAAAGTATATGTAGGTCTTTTGTTTCTGCATATATTTATCCAAAACGCTTCTAACATACAGTTTTACCAGAGTCCATCGTGCACACGAAACTAGTTGGAAAACTTTGAAAAATCCCAACGACTATACCACCTCATCCCAGGACAATTAATGCATCCGTCAACCGACTTCCGATCGCCTCTTCACTCACCAATGCGAAAATAACCCAAAGTACACTTCATACTGCTCTTGCACGTCGAGACGAAAAATAACCCAGGGTCCATTAATTGCAGCTCTCGAATCTCAAGCCCATCCCGCATGCATCAAAGTCACACGGGATTCCGCGTCGAGGCGCCGATCAGCTTCTCTCTCTCTCTCTCTCTCTCTCTCTCTCTCGACTGCAATATCCCTCTCGCCGGCGCCAGGAGCAAGTGAAAGGCCTTTTGTTCGGCTAATAACCAAGGAATGCCATTCTCGCCAACAAGTTCTATAGACGAGTTCGATCGATGCTTTCTGTATAGGAATGGTTATATGAATTTTCGGGCGGCTACTGCTGCTGCTGCTGGTGTTACGAAAAATAAGATCGTTATACGCACTCGGCTATACTGCTGTGACTTCCTGGAAATTTTGGGTAGGAGTGTTGGGAAATTGGGGTTATTACTGGCGCGCGGAGATCATATAATGCGCCTAGCAATCGCTGTCGCGATAGTTATGGCTTTATTGTTTCACCTAATTCTGGCTCTTTAATGGCCGATTTTTCAGCCGCTATAAAGCTGCGGCGAAATCCTATACTGTGCGTGCGAGTTATTATCGAGCAATGCGGAAAGCCATTGTGTTTTCCTGGTTAAAGGGGTGAATTACGCTCATTACATCGGTAATGTGCCGATCGTTTTTGGAATATAACTGCTCTTAATTTCGCAGTGCCGATCTCTCACGTTTATTTGAGAAGAAAATAGCGGGTAATTTGTAGCACGCGATAAAATTATTGCATAAATCGTAACGAATTTCGGCTGATAAAAAGCTTAGCTCAAAAAACTCGCGCGGATTTATCACCTTCGAATCATGCGCAGTCAATATATTTATCCGATCCAAAATTTAAAGAGACTCGCATAGTTTGCACGAAACTAACCGGTCACTTAAAGTGAAAGTAGCGCATTTTATTGTTTGGATGCAGTGCCTCAGTCCCGTGGCGGCGCGCGTATTTCTACACCCACGTGCTGCAAGAAATATTGCAGTCGGCAGAAATATGACTTTGTACGGAGTTCGGTTAAAAATAAGCCGACTATTACGGCCTGCGTGTGTAAGTGTGTATAGTGCACGTCTGACAAGTCGGGTGAGCCAAATAATCCTTAATATTAATTGAGCAGGTGATTATATCGAAATCTCGGTACAAGTTAGAGAATGAAGATATCTCAATCTCGAAGTGAATCTCGACGTTGGTTCAATCGAATCTCCGCTATCGGTTCTGCCGCAAAGAAGGATTTTCCGAAAATTAAAATGCAATTTATCCGCCACTTACCTATATCGCTGCTAGTCAGAGACTGGATACTCATATATACTTACAACTTACAACTAATTTCAAAAGCACCCCCAAGAGTTCCGTAACAGCACGCAACCTGCAAACCGCACAAACCTATACTAATTTCTTTCTCCAGCACATCCTCTAATTCCCTCCCACTATAAAGCACACAGCTATTAGCACACGCGCTCCTAGCAATTAAACGTGTGCTTGGCAAAAAAACAGCAGCAGCATCACGGCTGAACCTAAGCAGGAGTATACCTCTGAACCTGTACACACACACACACACACACACACACACACACACACACACACACACACACACACACAAAAGACGTAGTGGGAGGGCGTGAAACGATACACACGCGGCATTTCCATACAATGACGGGAAAAGGACGACCGAGACGAAGAGGAAGAAGCAGAGTGTGTATATATACACACACACACACACACATATATGTGTAGTGTATACTCCGGCGCGCGGAAGCTCGAAGTTGCAAGATATCCGCCGGCCCGATGGACTCGACGTGATAACCAGGAGAAAGGTGTCGAAAGAGGCGCGAGTCTCTTCTTCTTCTATAGCCCACTACTGCGCTGGAGTGTATACACCGTCTGGAGTTTTGCGCTTTGGTTATAATGGTGTGTACCGATTGCGCAATGCCGAATTTGGTAATATTACATTGGCCGGGTTGTTTGAATTTTATAACGTCTGCGGGCGCGCTTGGCTGCACTATCGCTCATCTAACGCTCGCACCGCTTGGTCCGTCTGCGAGTTTTCTGGAGCGATATGCCTATGATCGCGGTGTTACGTGCGCGAGCGGGAAATTTGAACGGGAAGAAGCTCTTGATTTTGATGCCTTCTGTATAGGCTTCTTATGGGCTAGAAATATTTTCAAAAAGAAGAATCAGACGGTTCTTGTTTATGACTCGTGGAATGACAAGCTGTAAACAAGTCGTCCAAGGTTTTTCAAACGAGATATTGTGCTTCGCAATCGTTTACTTGAAAAAACTGAATAAATCACTGAGATGTGTTCTCTCGGCGATATAGTTTATCGAAAAACGGCTATCAAGCTATCAAATATGTAACTTTGCAAAATTTATACATCCTCTTTGAGAATTTTCATCTCACGACTGTAGGGTACAGCGCAAGTGGAATCATTTTATTGCAATAGCAATTTTAGTGCATTTCGTCATTCAGAACTATATGCCGCGCATGAGTCTTCGGGCTGTATAAATGGCCAGATTATTTATATCCGGTGAAATAAAAGTGCCAAACTACACTGGGAATTCTTCTCGGTTACCGCGATCAGCGGAAAGAATTGTTTGTAAATCTACTTAAACGCCCGAGGCGACGCATATTATGCAGTTTTTTCAATGAATAATTCGTTTACACTTCGAACGACGACATTTAATATGCATACTTTGTCGAATACTCTCTTATCTGTATATCTTACTCCTCTTTATGCATTCCAGCCAATCGATGAGGTCTAAAAGAAATGGACATTTAAAAAAAAAAAAAAAAAAAAAAAACTGGCTATAAAAGTACATTTTTGTCACTCTATCCCTTTCCTCGAATTAAACTTTATTTTAAACAAACATTAACTGTTCACACACTGACGAGTAGCTCCCAACAAACATTATACGTCCCCGATACACACATTTTAAGAATCGCTGTGAGAGCCATCCTTATAGAAAAGAGACTCGTGCTCTCGCGCACTTTTCCGTAGCATTTTTTTCGCTCTGAATACACTTTTTTTCCAGGACACACGCTGGAAAATCCGCTAACCTCTATAGACGAGTATACCTTTCACAAAATATCTCGATTTGCGAAAAATCATTGCCACGAGACGACGATACAAAAAAAAAATCCGATCGTACAGTTCACGGACCGTTAATATGCAAAGCAAGCATTCACAAGGGGGGGCATGTAAAGCACAAGGTCAAAAACGAATCTGATGGCAACACCGGCAGGTGTACGAGGGGAGCCATCAGGAGCGGAAAGGAAAAAACGTAAGAATGAGAGTGAGGGAACGAGCTAAGACTCTGGCTACCCCTTTTTTTGCTCTGCGATTCGGTTCGTAAGCAGAAAACTTCCGGCGAGCTAAAGTGCTTCTCTCCTAAATGTCTCTCAAGTAAGCATTATATACCTGCAGTGTAAGTAATTGCAGAGCGTTTTGAATACTGCATTGGAGATAAAAAAATACATTATTAACATTATACGCAAAATAAATATCGATAAATTATTCACAAGCAATTCACAAAACGCACAAATCCGCTGCAAGACTTTCTAACGCTCAGTCTATATAACTAGCGCTCATTTTCAGAAATTCAATCTACCACGTTATCGTATTTCAAGAGCCGATTACGTAAATCCTCGCATCGCTTTGTTCCTCCGATTCCGCGCGCGATTTCAACGCACACGTCCATTGGAATTAATTACGCGTCTAATAACCCAACGATCGATCAATCAATCAGTTCCCCTGCACCCACCTTAATATACATATATATACCGTGTATACTCGAAGCGCAAACAGAAAAAATAATCGTCTCTCCGCCTACGCATCATATAATCCTCGGCCTGGTGCATATCGGACAATAACTTTCCCTCTCCGCGGCTCGTTCCAGTAGTGTTTTTCGCGAGGCTTTACGACTCTCTGTACGCGTGACGTCACATTGCAACGGGTTGCTACGGTCAACGCCTCTCTCTCGCATCGCCGGCGTGAGAGCTGAGAGATTTTCGAAGCCGCATATACACACACATAGCGGCGGCTTGCCTGGCATATAGAGTTGTAAATCAAAAACGAGTTTTTCGCGCGCATTAATATTCATTAACGATTATTAATATGGTAATGCTCGGGGACAGGGACGGTTTGCGACTTGATTTAGACGTCGTGAATTTTACGAGCACGAGAGTTCTATAGTGGGCGAGTTGGTCTATCTGACGATGCGAGGGTTATAAATTGATGCTGGGGTAACGGATAGGGGATAACGGATCGATTTTCTATATTGATATTTTTTATAGGTGAGGCTGGCTCTAAGATTCATTAGCGGCTTTGATTAATGGCACGAAATAAATTTGTTTGTATAGAGGACGCTTGACGTTTTGGTTTTGTTGACTTGTGACCGACAGGAGTTTCATTATACATACCCTTGAACATCAAGATTTACTTTTCTTCTTAACTCGTCTGGGCATTAGCATACGTTTAGGAACGAAATGCTGGTATAACGTTTGATGAAACTGGTTGTGTTTGTGGTGATGAATGGGACCTACAACGAGTTGTCGAAAAAAAAAGATATAATGACGTGCAATTACCTTGACAATCGATAACCAAACACATAAAACACCCAACAAATTGCGCTTTAAACATCAACATCGATGATCTTCTCAAACAGCAACGATTTCCAAATACAAAAGCCTCATTACTTCATCATTCTCCCATCTCATACTCAACGTTTCATCACTCTCAGTACATCAGCGCTGCTCAAAACTGACCGCTGCCCATCAACCTATCTACCAAAAACCCCTTTGATCAAGAGCACTGCGAAGGCTGTGTGCGAAGCGTCACTAACAGGCAATAGTGTATTCCCTTTTACATTGTCTATAATAGCCGCGCGCGCACACAACGCTGCAATAGAGTATATAAGCGTGTGCACTCGTCTTTGGTTATAGCTGCGCTCTTGGCCCAATTTTCGAGTTCCGTTCGCCAGCTTGGAACAAAGAAACTCTGCGGTACGTCGATGTTACTTTTCTGCGGCGTTTCGCGTTGCGTCTGACTCTTCCATTCATTAGGCGCGAGTTCTGCGACTGCGTGTATTATTATATAGTAAAAAAATGGAATAATAATGTGTCTTCGAGAATTTCACTAATTTGCTTTAGTTTTGACAAGCTGCTCGGGATGGAGAACTATTTTAGAATAGACTTTAATCTATAGGACGTTGACCTTATTTAGACTCGCGACTAATAAGCTCACATGCATTTCCTTTACGTGCACAATCCGCTAAACTTTTTTTCCTCTTCTTCAAACTTACGAAATGGAGAGCAATGGCATTATACGGTATATATAAGGCCGTGCGCGCATATAGCGATATACGTGATGAGACACCCTCGCGCCTTCACGGGGAACGAAATTTTGAAACTCCGCGATCGAGAGATCGCGCGCGCTTGGGAAACTGATATTATGTGAATATACGAGAGGAGAGAAGATCGAGGACGTCTGCGGTCGCACGGGAACGAAAAACTGACGTGCATATACGTCGGCTTTCTTTTGCTTGCGAAAAATTTCAGAGCTATGTAAGAAGAAGCTTTGACTGATTGAGGTGAGTATTTTGGGATTGAAAGATTGCTAAATACCGGTAATTTTTCAAGAATATTTTGTTTAATAAACTCTCTAGTAAATTCCCGCAACATTGAATCTCACGCGAATCTCGTGGCAGCGGCTTCTAAGCACGAGACGAGCGAGGGATTTCCTGTCGCTTGGCGAAAGAGAGAGAGAGAGCGAGAGAGAGAAGACGTAGGCGCTTGGGCGCGATAAATCAACGAAGCGTAAAAAAGGAAGTGCCTGCCTGGCGGCAACGGCGACTCTAATTAAACTCTCGTGCACCAGCGGCAGCTCCTTCTCGCCCCAACGGACTTCCCGCGCGATTTTTATGATCAAGGTCGTACGAGGTTCACTTCACGCGGATGATGAGCTGATTGAGTAAACTTGCTTGTGTTTCTGCTGCATTGCGCAGCTTTGCTTCGGTTGCTGTGTATACGCAAGAGGAGTTTTGTGATAGGTTTGCAGTTTTGACGTCGACCGCAGATGAAAATTGATTAAAACATCAGCGTTATGAATTAATTGATGCGTAGCTCTCACTTATAGAGATTAGACGGAAGATACAGCGAGTTATTAGGGGATTCTTTTTTGTTTTTGGATGATATTTGCAGTTTGAATTTTTAAACAAATTTGTGTATTAATGCGCTGTGCTGCGGGAAGCGTTTAACTTTTCAGTCTACTTATTAATTAACGCTAGTATAAGTATACAACAAATCACATGCTATATAAGAAGGCGTACAATTATCGCGCATGATTAATTAGTCCATGTACTCATTCCGCCAAGTGGGATTATTTCCTAGCTAACAGTTAGTCAGGTAATAGCAATTCCTCTTTAAACGTACTCGCACATCAGACGGAGTATATCCGTACAGATATTATTTCGCGTGTGTGCAAACGAGAGAAAATTCCCGAGCGCCTTTCGTTTCCGCCTTCGGCCAACACGCGCTGCATCAAAAGAGAAACAAGAAGGATACATCGCCTCAGCTTGATATTATTAATGTGTAATAAAATTGAAAACAGCACGAACAGACCCGATATGTATGTATTAGTTTATAAGTGGCTCGCGCTTTCGTTTCCGGCTTCCGCGGGAAAATCGAGTGTCACAAAGGTGTAATGGTCTTTTCGGCTGCGCAGACTTAATCTTGATAAGTTATTCGGGAATCGTTTGGAGAGTAGAGTATACTGACTTTCTAGGGAAAAATATCGAAAATCATTTTCAGCAGTCGAGCCGGAGGATACATAATTCACTGGTTTTATTCGCCGAACCGTATATCGCTTTCAGCGGCTATATGAAAAATGAACGCACTTGTATATGATAATCGTACTTAATGAGGTATGAAATAATTAGATCCTTATGTAAGTTCGATGAACGTTATACGTTTTTATTTTATGCATATCATAAGCGTGTACGCGTAGTTTTCAGATTAACCGTGTAAAAGTATAACATATAGATAAGGTATACAGAACACACGTTGCATTTAAAAATACTAAAAGCAAGAAAATATACCGTTACGGCGCAGTAGATTCGCATTAAAAAGAAATTAGAAATACATTCTCAAATCACAGGTTGAATCACACCGTGCAATTTTCCACAATACGTATAATTCAAGGCTCGCATCATCTTGCATAACTCTCACTGTAAAACGAAGGCAGATGAAAAATTTAAATTCAAAAATATAAGCTCCTACTGAGAGCTCGCACCCGAAAAAGCTAAAAGTCGATTGGTTGTACAAACCGGCAAAACGGGACGAATTAATTCACGGGAGGTAGGGCAAAGTGTAACAAAGCTGCGGAATGTGCGCGCGTCGCGCGGACACAATGTCGAGGAAGCAATCGGTTACGGGAGAATTCGATTCGTGCACGCGCACGCGTATATCGTGGCTGCCCAGGATATGCCGTCATTACGAAACCAGCTGAAGCCTGCATCCGTTCGTACGAGCGACGAGCAGCTGTTGTTTTTTTTTTTTTCGCTGTGTATGATTCGAGCGAGTTTAATGTAGGTCCATTGGAGAAAAAATTTGGTGTAGGTGCGGTGGAACTAAAACTATACACAACTTACTTTATGGTGAACGTTTGAATTAAATGATCGTTGGTTGAAACTCACCTGGAACATAAAAGAAAATATTCGTTTAGATAGGATAGAAAGGATCGGTGATTGATTGATAATTATAGTTATGGTATATATATATAAGAAATTTCGATGACTATGTCACGTCTGTTTAACGATCTAATAAATCATCGATCCGCACATATAAAAATAAACACATTGCGCATCTGATAAGATTCTCGCAACGACTCCTGACTCTCATACGCGACACAGTTTCGTCAGACAAAAATTATACAAGAATACGACACATCCAGCCCCATCATTTTCCCACAAACCTCACGACATCCAGACCCTATCATCGGCGCATTCTTTCGCGACGACAAACTTTGCCTCCTCCACCACACGACTCGTCATACATCAAAATCGTCTCCGTCTCTCGATTTCTTTCCTTTACATCGGGAATATCAATTGGCGCGATCTTTTATGTAAGGATCTCCATAGCGAGAGCGAGCGAGCTGGTGTGCCAGAACGAGGGAGAGAAAAAAGGACGAAAGTAAAAGTCACGAAACAATGGGGCAATTCTCCGTTAGAATTCATGAAATCGCATCTTTCGCTCGTGATATATAATGTGCTCGCGGGAGGAATATCCCGCGCGGTGACGTTATATTATGTGGTATAAGGATTGTTGCGGCAACGAGCGAGACGAGGTTTTCTTTTCGATGCACAGTCAGCCCTTTATTCGGAGTGATGCGCTTGTGTAATGAGTTTTCGATGGGTAAAAGGTGCGTAACTTTCTTTGCGCATTTTCTTGCATTCTCGTGTCGACCTATACATTATATATACAAGCATTTGGTGATTTATAACGTTTATTTCGGTGGCGTTCGAAAGGTTCACTAAACTTCAATCAACTGCATCTTTGACGACAATTATATGCTTTCGCTTTTGACAATTTTTTTTCTCCCCGTTGTATACACATAGTCAGTAGCTGGAGAATAACAATAAGTATACACTTTCCAAACAGTAATCCTGTGAATTTCACGAGTAAATCGCAACTCGTCTTGCGACATTTTTTTCTTTTTGTATATACAATACACAATGCAGCTCGGAAATTCTCACCTGCTGTCAGTGTCAATCATATATATAGGGTTTCATCAGCCCAGCGCACGAACAAACAAAATCAGTTGAGAAAAATACGTCATTAACGGAGAGTCTAATCAGAGTAGCCAGGCATCGATAAGAAGCTGGAACAAATACGCTATCTGATGAATCCGAACGGCGTTCATTCGCGGCTCTCTCCTGTACCTTTCCCGACCTGATCCAGTTTGGTTCTACAAAAGCAAACAACAGGCAGAAAAAGAGAGAGAGAAAGAGAGAGAATCGGACACACCCACGCGTACACAACAACGTTCCCGAGAGAAAAATCGAAAGTCGCCTTTACGAAACGTTAGTCCACATAATATCCTATATCGCCCTTTTCCATCTGTGTTCCACCCACGTCTTTGCTTATCATTTTTCATTCTCCGCGTATAATATAGATACCACACGCGCGATTCCTTTCTCTCCCATAGCTCTGCACATCATCACAAAGACACCGCCGGGCACTCAATGGTCATCGGGGATGAGGTCCCATTGTCTCGTGCTCTCCATTAAACGCACTGCGTGAAAATTATGACGCGCGCGCTGCATCGAATCGGATTGCAAATTCTCTCATCGTGTCTTCTTTCCGCGCGTGGTGCATCATTGTCCTCACGCGTCAATTACGTTAATTGAACGTTTTCTCGTCTTCCCAAGCTTTTCTTCTGCTTGACTTTTTGCGGCTCTTCGACGTTAATAGAGACGTGCCCGGTAATGGAGGAGAGTAGAGCGTGTGTGTGCGGTAATTTTTCCCTCCTAGCGGGGGGGTCTCTCTTCTCTGTGCGCAGGTATATAAGCGACGAGCGGCGAGATGATTTATGGTCGTGTATGGATCTTCTATATAGATACGCGTGTGTACACCATCAGGCTTTAATAAGTTTGTGTTTCGACGTCCCCTTGCGGCGAGCGTGAGCCGATGTTACGTATCGCGCGAACACGTGCTATGCGTATAGAGATGAAAGATTGATGCGCGCGTGCGCAATATGGTTGCCAGTGTGTATGCGCTCGGATTTGGGAAAAACTATATATACTCGATATATCCATATACACACGAATGACCTTAATAGGTACATTGCAATTGAATGCAAAACCGTGTAATATGGGATCAGATATTTTAGAGCGCTGTGGCTGCTAGCTGCTTATGCATATGGTAATCTGATCTCGTCTGCGAGAGTGTGTGGGTATATAGCAGCACCGTGTTTGACTGAAATCGTTAATAAAGTACGATTTTTAATGGCATTCCTAAAAGTCGCGCGCATTAATGAGATCTGCAGTTATGAGCGCGAGATATATATACTCTATACAAAACGTTTGAACTTTATAACGGCTTATACGCTTTCTAATCTGCGCTATAGGGAATGTTAATTGAGTTTCGCGAGCAGTGTGTTTACGCTACTCTTAATCGCGGTTTGTCGCATTATCGCCGTCGCGAAACGTATTCGTCACTGCAGAACTTCATTGATATGGCGTAATTTGCCGTACAGTTATCGGTTTTATCGGCTTGTTTGGGCTGTTCCGAGGTATGGTCGATTTTTATGGAAATGGAAAAGTGCCTATGCGTCATCTATTGTCACCCACCACAGACACAGAGAGAGGCGGTAACGAAAAGGCTCGCGAAACGGCCAGTCCAAAACGGCTTTGTTTTGGTGATTGATACTGCTCTAAACAAATTAACCTCTAATCCTTGCGATATACATGTATAATCGTGAAATTTTTAGGTCAGGGCGCAATTCCGTAACACAATGTTCCCTAACAACGATCCTTCGACTTATACAAATAACTCGTACCCGCAACGTGAACAATAAAAACGGAACAATCACTCGACTGCGCACATCTGATCCTCTTTCTCTCGGCAAATTTATTATGCATTCACGCTTCCCACAATCCAGTAATCATAAAATACCTCGCACACGTATAGTACACACTCGGCATTACATAACGTCAAACGCACTGACCTCTCGGTGAAACAAGCGTGCGTAAAGCACCGCAAAGTTCTTCGATGGCAACAACTCTAAATTCAAAAACGTGCGACTGTATACAGCGGAAAAAAGAAGAAATGAAGAATCGAATCTTTCGCGTATACGGCAATGACGACGAGAGGGAAAACGGTATATCCTCGCTTCCACGATCTCTGATGATGCCCGCAGGGGTATATATACACGGGACGGCCGTAAGGCATCCATACGCATCATGCACCGTACACACATACTGGACACGACGATCCTCCGCATGTCAGTCAGACGAGCGGTGTGCAACGCACGGCATTACATGCCCTCGTGCAGGTCGAGAGTAGCAGCGAGGCAACGACGCTCGTTATTCATAGAAATGCCGGCACTTTTTGCTGCCGTGGAATGCCTCTCTCTCTCTCTCTCTCTCTCTCTCTCTCTCTCTCCTCTCGCTCTCGTGGGGTATATACACCGGTTTCCAGCGTCAACGGATCCATAAAATCCACGGTTGCTACCGAGGAAATACGCTCTCGCAGAGAGTATAAGTCGGCGGCGGTTCGAGTTCTGCGGAATCTTTTATTTCCTCGCTAGAAGGGAAAAGATCTCTCTCGCGTGCGAGGAGATGCTGTGCTTTTTTCGAGAGAGCTGTTGTGAGGATTTCAGGTTTATGGATTTTCGAGGCGATTTCCGAGGTCATGAATATGCAGATGAGCCGGAGACTCGTCGTCGTGATTCACTATACGAATAGTATTATTTCATTCGGATATGACGCAAGACGGTGCGAGTATAAGCGTAAAAAAGGTTACAATACATTCTATACTGATCGTACACCTACGGACAGCAACTCGATCGATTATCATTAATTTAATTTTACCCATTTTACCGCGTGTATCCCTTTTCGCTCTTCTAATACCTCCGCCGCGCATATCTGAGCAGGAAGAGAATCTACGCTCTCGCGCGCGATAAAAAGAGCAAACGCACGAGAGACGCGCGGAATTCCAGAGCGTGGAATCAATGAGCCGCGATGAATTCTCCTTTCGAGGCTCTATACTCTATACGCGAGAGGCGCATATAATCGCGAACGCTTTAACATCCAATGGCCCATTCACGCGACGACGATTTAGGAGCTGTTTTATTGTGTATCCCGTGTACGGAGAGGCAAAAATTTGAATTTCAAGGAAAAGAAATCACACGTGTACGCTCGCGCGCGGGTTTTATAATTATTATTATTTCTGTGAAAGCGCGAGTCAACGGAGATTGTATCAGCGCGTGAAAATGCACTTGTCTCCGTGGTTTATGGAAGTGGCGTGTTCGACTGCTAGACTAGATTAACTGGTTGTGCTGTACGTCTCATAGTGTATATACACGCGATGAGTTTGGGGGCTTTCGGTTTCTTTCAGGTTTGTATGTATATAGAGTCTCTCCGTCTCCGAAAGTATCTCCTCACACGGCGAACAATCTCCTAAGAGCTATTAAACACGTGCAAACTACCTGCAAACCGAGCAGCAAGAAGAATCTCTAGCGAAGCATCAGCTCATCCAGCAACAAAAACAACGCGAATACGCCCTCAAGCGCGTGCATTCTGGTCTTCCTCGGGGGTCAGGTCGCGGCGACGCCAAATTTATTTTTGGCGCCACATTCCAGCCGCCACGGAATGCCACGCATATCGCTCTATTTCTCTTGACGTACCTCGCGTCGCCCCAAGACGACTGCTTATATCTTCTTCGAGGCCTGGATTCGCGATGCTGCCGCAGAGCTTGCAAGTCTGAGTTATGGCTTTGATTTGCTCACCGGGGGCACATCTGAGAGTGTAAACTTGAGTTCGGTCTTGCAATTTTAAATTGTGTTATAGTAAAATTCATTATACATTTAGCTGTTTAATTTTCGAGCATCAAAGGCATTTATTTCTTCGGAAAATAATTCCATCTCAAAAAGCAAGCCAATCGAGAGGGTCTCAAAGCCACTATGCTTTCAGCTGTCGAAAAGTAAATCGCGAGAATCCTACTCTCTCGAGAGCGCGGAATATAGACGGACGCGGACAGGCATTGTGCGCTCGAAAATAATCATCCTCGCGCGCTATAAGGGCTTTGTTCGTCTGCCGCAAAATATACACACTCGCGTTCGTCGATTCCTTTCGCATCACACGTGTTTCTCCATTTTTCTCCGCTCCTCGCGGTAATTGCGTTATATATTTACGCTCATAATTGAGCGAACGCGCAATCGCCTTCAGTCGTAAACTGTATAAGGTGCTCTTGTCTAAGCGGGAGCTTCTCTCGGATTGTAAACAATCGCGTAGAGAGAGGCTTGCAGAGGATATCGAAGGAAATTACATTACGAAACTGCTTTATTGTTGAGAGAGGTCCGGTCGATCGAGTTTTGAGTTCGGTATGGTGGTGTCTAATGAAGCCAATTTGGGATCGTCTTGTGCGCAGACTCCCTAAATTAGAATGGGACGTTATTACTTCATCGAAATATAGCGACGGTGTTTTTATATTTGAATTGTTTTCGTAATTATCCTAGTCATCTATAATGGATGGGTATGCAAGTATAGAATAGTGGCGAAGCCCAGTGGAGAAATATAGAGAAGAAATATATTTTAATACGCGACGGCTTTCGTTAACGTCAACTTGACGCTCAGCACTCAAGACAGCTGTGAATGCTTGAAGCGATAAATGCGAATACCTCTAACGCAATAATCCGATTCACCCGTTTCTCAATTCGTCGATAGCAATTAAGCACAAACTTTCAATCAAAGCCCCTCCACTACGTGTGCACGAAAAAAAAATCGAATAAATTAAACCATTATGTGATCGACATTTAATTTAGTATTCCGGACAATGGCTTATGGACTCCAGAAAAATACGAAATTCTCTCTCCCACTTATCCATTGTTCTAGCGGCAGCTACTAGTATATATCGAACAGGCGGAATGACAAGTGGCCGAACGAGAGAAAGGTGTGTGGAAGGGGTGTATGGATAGAAGCTTCCGCGTTTGCATGTATATACGTGAACGCGTGAGATCACAATGAGCCGTAACGCTGCGACCTGCCACCGATAGAATGCTAATCTAGTGGATGGGTTGCGATGCTTTCGACTTGAGGTTATTTGGAATTATATCTGTCGTTGCTACTGGTGATGTGCTGATCGGTATTCTGGAATCTTTGAGGGTGTTGAGCTTTAACCGTTGTTTTCATGTGATTGAATAGCTCGAGGAAGAGCTTTCGATAAAAAAAATTTTATCCAATTTATAAATTTGATGCTTAACACAAGCATTTCTCACAATTCATGCGACTGCACTCTGATTTTCTAATTGTATCACGGATCCCTGTTACAGTAGCCTAATCGAGATTGATGATCGTAAGAGTCGAGTAGAATTTTAGGGCATCCGTCAAACAATAAAACGCGTCAAAATTAATCACAGCCTTCGCCTCACGAAACTATACATAAATCGCTGCACGCAGTAGTCTGAATCGGTGAAAATTGAACAAAATTCTATATAGCGTCTCGTAGAATCGGGCTACGGAAAATAACAAGGGAGATTTTTAAAAGCCTGATAAGCGAAATGTGAAATTTTCATCTAATGTACTCGACAAGCCACAATGAATGTTTGAAGGGTTCATTTTTAGTTTAGTTTTGTTAAATAAGACACTAATATAAACAATATCTATTAATTTGTTTAATCAGATAGTATGACATGATGAAATAAAGGTTGATGATTTGGTATGGGCAAGTGCAATGAATTGTAGTGCATATGCGTATCATATAAACTTTGTACAGATAGTGAAGTAAGACAGTATTAAATTCAGCAAATTGAAGTACTAATAAAATCAAACTGATTTATTTAGAGGGTGATTATCCTAACCTCTTAACCTCAAATTGGTCTCCGGCAGACATCTTGGAAACTTAACGATTCCTAAGCCACGTTTTTTTTTTAAATTTTCGCTTAATAACTGTTAAAACAGTTAGCTAAGTCTAAAGGTCTTAGCAAATTCGAACCGTTAATTTTCTACCATAAAAAACTATTTCTACTGTAAAATTTCTACTATAAAAAGTTAAATTTCTACTATAAAAAGTAGTTAAATTTCTACTATAAAAAACTCGAAAATCATAGTTTAAGCGGAATTTTTAAAGGACTTCCCATACAAAAAGCCTTTTAAAAAAATATTCCTTCTTATTTTTCGTAGTCCTCCTCTACGAGTGGTTACAAATTTTTGTCCAATTTTTGCAGATTCAGACTACTGTGCACCGTTGCGTGAATCTGTACACACAGTTTATTAAGATTAAGCAAAGATTGTAAAGTTCAGTAGTGCGTAAAAATGCTCAAGATAATTGCTTTGCGCGTTCCCCGACTTCGTAAGCCTCTAAAGCGCGGCGTCTATAGCATCGTAAAAATATAACAAGAATTTATACTGCATAGTTCTAAAACTAACTCATTTAACGATGTGTCTCCATTCCCCCTAACGACGACAAGCAGCGTTGTATAATTACTTGTAAAAACATTAATCATCAGTAGTAGCTTCAATATTGCCATCAAGAGATTTTTTCATCGCAAGAGCAACAGATAATATTATACAGCAAACAATGCCCCTTTTTTCGAGCAGATTAAAATTAACTCTCCGCCGGACCGCCGAAGTTCAAGTGCAGTAAAACCGTCGGCTCTCCTCTGCTTCGCTTTTTAAAGACAAAAACGGAGTCGACGTTTCGCTGCACGCGCGTGCACGTCGCTGTGTCTCCATGAATGAAGAGAATCCGAGGTCAAGCTACGCCGGAATCGAAATAGACGCGTTTTGTCCCTCACTGCTGAGATACTCTCTTTCTCTCGCTGCTTTGCATGCGCGGCTTCATGTAAATGAGGGTTTTACGAGTAGGACTTCTTTGGTTTTATTCTTTGCGAACGCTTACCCGGGGCTGTTGATGGGAGGATATGCGGGCTTTTTTTTGCTGTGGTTTATGATACGTTTAACACGATAATATACGTATCTTAATGGGACTATAGGTGTAGCGTGTATACTATAGTTTGGTGAGAGCTTTCACCCGACCGACTTGCGAAAAGGATGGTAGATTTTTAAAAGAAAAGATTACACATTCTTATAATATTCGCATATGGTTATAGCTTTCTGAAATATTTGAGAACCTGCACAAAGAATCCCAATGAAATGACTCGTGGAGCGCATATCGAATCCGTCTCATTATCTCCAATTCACAAACTTTTCAGAGTCGACCGAATCCATAGCCACATTATATATGCGAGAACAATGCGCGCACGAGATTAACACGCCAGGCACGGCGCGTAGGAGTGTATTCACCACACTCTGCAGAAGCACAAAGAAATATAAATTATATCTCGCAATTCGAGCATTTTTTCTCCTCGCAACTTCGAGAGAGAGGGAGAGAGACGTTACAATGAAAACGAACGGCCCACACTGTGTGAAGCTCTCGTGTTTCTTTCCTATCCTCGCTCCTACAAAGGCATCTCTCGAATGCATTCTTGTATAATCATAATCGTCTGATACAGCCTCGCTGCTGATGCAGTTCATACCAATTCTATGGTTTGGTGTTCACTACGCCGTTCAGTCTTGAGAACTGAAACGCCTTATCCATTACTTTTCAATCGAACCATTGCGCTTCGGATGAGAAGTAACCTTCGACGAAAAAAATATGTATGTATAACCATTCTCTCATAGCAACAAGCTCACAATAAAGCCTCTGCACTCCAAACTCGACCAAACCCCAACGCATCATCCACACGTTCGACACATTCAAATCCCAGGGACAAGCCTCGAAAATCCCTCGCCTCGTTAATGAACTTCTCGGATTCAATCCGTGTCATCATCATCATCAAGAATAGCCCGAGCGAACTGTACTGATGCAGCGACAAAAAAGCCTACTCTCGCCGGAGACTAGATATCGCGCAGTGTATATATCTATTCGAAAAAGCTCGCGAGAGCGCGTGTGCGTCTAACGGAAGTCGACGACGCAGTGCTCTAGCTCGAAAAAGAAAAAGAGAACAGAACTTCACCCGACGCTTCCAAGAAGATCCGCGCGCTCGCGCGTCGGGATTACTTTTTTGTCGCGCGAGCGCGCTATTTCGAGCTTCAGAGCTTTCTAGAACTGATGAATTTTGTTTACGATCGGCTAAACGCATTCCGCGATGAGGAGGAATTACTGTTGTGGCTGCGGCCAGTTGGGGGGACTGATGGCCTGGATTTGAAATTTTGGGTCATTGTTAAGTTGCACTCAATCATATACCCTGTGGCAATTGAGCCCTTCAGACAGCCTAATAACGGCTCAATAACCGAATGAAAAATCAAACAAAAAACTCCAAACAGCCGTCAGCATACAATACTCACGTCGTCGATTCAAGTGCCTCTCGTCCATACGGCTACAAAGCACCAGACTACGAGGACAACTCCTCGCGCGCGCACAATAATCCTTACCATAACAATGCCCGATATATACTCCCCGTGCCACCGTCGTAGCCTTCAGAAGCAAACGATTGTCTCTCCGGCGTCTGTATATACACGTACGCAGTGCGAACAATCGCCCTTATGGCTTTTACGAGCTCCACAAAGAAGCGACGAAGATAAAGACGTGCACGACGTCATTAGCGCCTCTTTCTTCTGATTGCTGCAGTGAGCTGATGCGATATGCTCTCGATTGCCCCGTAGGCTCGCGAGAAAAATCGACGAAAAACGACAGATGCTTTATTCGCACGGAGATGTTGAATGTATATTATATACACAGGTGCGAAAATGATTGAGACAGGCGCACGGTGAGAAATGAAAGGCTTGATTAAGATCATTGGGGTTTGTGGGTCTCTGTAGAATTCTGCTCAAAAACGCGTATAGATCATAATTATTGCGCAGAACAATATATATCTAGCTTTTTTTCATCGGAATATGGTCGTGGTCTACATGGCCAAAACAAGACAGTTTTAGCATAGGTGGCATACCGCTATATCTAGACTTGGCGCGCATCAGATTTCGATGAGCGAAATAGATGAGTGTCTTCGCGCCATCTATCTTCAATAGCGACAGACACGAGATTGTAGACGGTGACGAAAGGGCCAGTCCAAAACTTGTTTGTTATATTTTCTCAATTTTTAGGTTAGGAATTCAATTGCCAATCAGAGGACGAATAGAATGATTACCATGTTATCTTTTTTAAAGTAGGATAGATTATAATGAGTCATATAAATTGAAAAAAAAAAAAAAAAAATTCCAGCAGTAGCCTTGATCCACTAATCCAAACACCGCGCTAATCACTACCCCACGCGAAAAGCCTCCACACGCGCTGCGCCGCAGTAATTAATCTCTAATTAAAAAAGAAAGAAGAAAACACACTCATCCAGCCGAACATTGTCACGCTATATCCGTTCGCGTACTTATTCACCTTGCGTCCGTTAGAAGCACGTCGCGTCGAGTGCGACAGAGAGTAAAACCAGTAATTCTGGCTCAATACCTGCGAGAGCTGTCTATTATATATATACATACCAGTGTGTACTGCACGCATGAAAAATCCCATCCCTATACATATATTGGAGGTCATTTGTGCCGCGCAGTCGATCATCGAGGTCTATGTCCTGCTGACACGTCGCATACGAGATGAAATGTCATATTACACGATGTTTCGCACCGACGAATTCGACAGATGGATCACGTATCTATATACATGGATGTATACAGTGTACACGAGATGTTTTCTCCACGGGAGGCTGCGTGGATTCCGATTGCCATGAACAGGTAAGCTCGTGCGTCTGGATATGTGGAGTGACACCCGAGATATTTACGCCTTGGATTTTCTAGGGAATTTTTCCCGAGCTGGCTGTAGCATGTGGTATACAGTTATTCAGTTCTCCAAGTTGCGAAAAGCCTGGTTCTCAAATTCGAGGTTGAACGGCAACTGGATGAGAAGCTGTATTATGCCGTTCGTGGTCGGGTCGACTGGTTTTTCTGAACTGCAGTGAAGCGTATCATACATTTCAAGTTTAATGACTTACACTAATACGCGAGAGCTATATCAAAACAAATAATTGCTACTACGTATAGTAGTATTTCGTAATATCAAAAGCGCTGTGCGGGAAAACCGAATAAAAATGATATTCCAAACCAAGCTGCTTACACCAATTTATAATACATTTCGCGAAATCACAGTGATCAAGCGAATAACCCGCACGAGGAGCTGAAAGAAGTAATAATTATACCCGAGCGGTGAAGCACGCTCGCGATATTATGCGCCTCGGTGAGAATTCGGCCTAACTCTCTGCAGCGAGATGGAAGAATAAATGGATGCTCGATAAGGTCCGCTGACTTTTGATTACCGCTGAGCGCACGCTTACGCAATTCTCTCTCTCTCAGCACGCGGGCCGATATTTGTTATTCAATTTTACTCGGCGAAAAAATATGATTGAGACAGTATGGAGTAATTGATGGTCTTGCGTATGGGAATCGCGCGCGCGGCTTTGATTCTCTCAAAGGGGAAATAAATTTCGTAGATTTACGATGAGATATCCCGATAAAGTTGCTGCTAAATCTTCGGATTTATTGTTCCAGATTCGTGGACTTGTTTGTTCATAATCGTTTACGAGACAGAAAGAAGTACTTCTTATTTTATGGTGTATAGCCGCACTGAGATTACCTAATAGTCGTGCAATCATATAATGTCTATGAAGAATTAGTAGCATTTTTCAACGATTATAATTATGCTTACACATGCGCACTCCTATGTATATATGTATGAGTCGGTGGTATTTTTATTTGAATAGCACAAATCATGTTTACAGCTATGGGATAGAACGCGCACATATTAGAGTATAATGCGCTATAAAATATTTTATAGATTTATCCGAGCCTGCTGGAGAGCGCAAACGCAAAACGTATACTCGCATTTTTCACGTTTTACAATCCAGTTTACTGCTACGAACTCTCGGTCGAGTTGAAGGGACGTAAAGTCGTGCATTTCATTGATTTTAACTCATACGAGTATATCAATGGTGTACTAATGAAGAAATGATTTTTTTAAAAAGAGATCCCGTTGATTTATACTATCTTGCTTCACTATAGAATATAGAAACTTTACCTTGAACCCGAGCACACACTTTATACCACTCCAAGAGTTTCAATATTCCATCTTTATCGAAGCGCGAATCGGCTCAGCATCTGGCGAAAATTGCCGGGACATAAATCGCTCATCAAGAGCGCAGCATTAAAATGGGACCGAGCGAGAGTGTGTAGGCTCTTTATTTACATCTTCTGCACACGCCTCTCTCCGGAGCTATTAACTCTGATCGTGAGCGACTTTTACTTTTCTCGCGCAGCGGCTCACCCACGTGGCGCTCGGTATACTGTTCATCTCGAGGCTGACCCTCGCGGAAAAGTAGCTGTAATCGCGTTGCGTTGGGAAATCGCTGGATAATATGGTGTGTATAAGCATTGTGAATTTTTTTTTCAGGAGTAGGTAATGTAAATTTGAGCTGTGTGATTGAATTTTAATCGGCGGATTGCGTATATATACTCAGTGCTGGTATAGATGCGATGCCGATTCTCTCTCTGGATTGCTGCACGATTTTCAGGTCGGCGATGCTTGTCTCTGCAGAAAACATTTTCCGAGAATGATACTTTGTCTATATATTTACAAGGTATAGTATACAAGCAATTTATACGAGAACAGCAAAACCGGTAGGCAACTAGTTTTTGAACGATCGACCATTTGTTTATACTGTGGAATCGATTATTATTCGCCGATGTGCAGTCACGCAACATTATAATTACGTATATACCGGCCCTGACAAAAATGATCATTTAATTTCTCCCCGGCGGTATACATTATAATCAAGATGGATAAATTTCTATAAACAACGTCGCGTATACATATATAACAAAGGTGAAAGTATTAATAACATAACCCATTGCGCAATGCCGGCCCATTAATTAATAAATCTATGTCGCAGTAATGACTTTCGTATACGTACATAGAGGCCGCCGTTCTCGACCGGTTCTCTATATAGGTGTGGCAGACTAAACGAGCTAATTTATTAAATAAGGTAAAAAATAATTTGACCGATATATACATATATATATTATGTAGGCGAGAGCTCTCCTGCAGGATAAAGCATTGTTCTAACGTCAGTCGTGGCGCACGAAATTCGTTAACGATATAGGTATACGTAAACTGACAATCAAGTATTTATGCCGCGTAAAGCGTTGTGTTTACAGCGCGCGGCTGCTGTAGCGAAATTCTTTAGTGTCATGGCCGTTATTTCGAGGTGTCTCGCGCTTTACTGAATTACGCGCACCTTTTTAGCAATTACAGCGCATTAGCTTTGACGAATTGACCTGCTGCAGGTGCACGTTGAATTGGCATGAATTTTCAAATTACGCATATGGAGTGTGATTATTCATTCCAACGACGATTGATGCCATCAGACCATATAGGTATAGGTAATATTTCAGGAAATTCGTTATAGAACAAATGCATGGGTGTGTTCATTGTTGCGTACGCCTTCCCACAAGTAGACCTATATTATAATTTATGAAGTTTTGATTATCCAACACTAATCCGAAGACTGATTCTAAGTTTTGATAATGGACCCCAGAGAGCCATATACAATATCGTTTGATTTTCAAATGCTCGCGATATATTACGAGAGACCGCAGAAGGAAACATAGATCTTGTTCAGGATTTATCGCGAGGAACAATTGCCTCAATTTCAAGCACTACGTACATCTATGCTATCATAATTCACACTCATTATCGTCAATAAATCAACTGCATTATTCCACCTTTCGTTTATTATATCAAAGAATCAAATTCACTCTCCAGTATAGCAAAGCTATACCACGCACAAGTCTCTACCACCTCTTCGAACATGACCATCGTCCGAAGCTTTCGCGGGCGGTGGCTCTATCTTTGTCGCGCAGCGCGATATTTACGATCGGTGCACAACCGGAAGGCGGACATCGTCGTGGTCGTATAGTAGTCTGCGGCGCCGCGTGACTCACGGCTAAGAGGTGCGAGTACGTCTCTCTGTGAGTCTGGAAAACCTATTGAGAGACTGGACAGTGCAGTCGCTTTTTTTTTCGGTGGCTTCTGTTGCTCGTTTTGTCTGCGCATATTATATGCGGTCTGCGTGGTCTGCGTGTATAACGGATGTGTTACGGAGTTGGGTGGGGGCGAGCGGCGAAGTTTATGCTAATCGTGGGTATATAACGCGTGTCGTTTTTGTGTTTTGAAAACGAGCGTGGGACTGCAGAATCAGAGATTTTGGGAAAATGCTCGTGGGTTTCGTGATTGGAAAATATTAGAGGGGTGTTGGGATCGTGGATTGTTTTGGAGAACAGGTGTTTGTTTGGACGTGGGTTGGGTTTCTGAAAAGTTGTCGGGGATATCCAGGAGAAAACTGTAATTTCCTTGTTAGTATCATATCCCTGATGGTATAGAAGAAGTACCAATTTTATTTTAAAAAACCGAATAAAACAGCCGTGGCACAGAAATACAGAAACGAGAGCAGCTAATCTCATCAATCCCGGCAAATAGCGTTTTCCCTCTAACTAGCACCATAGCAACCATTTCTCTCCTCTCGAAATACCCAGTACTGCACACACGAAATACGAAAATCCCAACTCCGTGTCCCATAATAATATAATTATAATTCCTCTCCACTTCACTTCTTCCGCAGACGCATAATTCGCGGCCGCGGTAGCAGCTCGTTTCCAAAAATATCCATCTCTCTGATCCTTAAACCGTAGAGAACCAAAAGAAAAAGCGAGAATTGCGCAATCGAGGCCGTATTTATAACGAAATCCACTTTGCTCCCGCGCGGCGTAAATCCATCTAATCGTCGCGCGCTGCCTTAGAGTTATAAGTAAAAAGCTCTCTCCTCGCGCGCGTCGGACGAATTTATCGAGTGCCTCGCGCGAGAACTAGCGCGGGAATATTTCTGTGTTTCGAAACGCATACAATATACTAAAGCGTGTTGAGAGCAGAGGGAACGAAGCACCGCAGCAGCGTGAGTTACACCGCGCTGTTGCTGCTGCCGGTACGTGGAGAGGCTTATCTCAAGGTGCGATAAGCTTGAGCAAGTGGTTGATTATTAATTGAAGGAAAGCGCAGGAGCTTTTTTCTCTCCATCGTGCGCTGGCTGATTTATGCGAGTAGCGATGGGAACATTGGAAATGGTTTTTGAATATGCAGCGCGTGGAAATTGAAATGTATATCGGCGGCGCAGGTGCGCGCACATCAGGTTTAGATCCAATTATGGACGAGCAGATATTATATATATGCGGGTATCGTTGTTGTGTGTTACAGAGAGCGAACGACTTATACTTTTCGGAATTCGAGGTTGACATTTTTCCCGTATACCTATATCGTTTGGCAGGAATGCGGTAAATGTAATTTCACGGAGTCGATAAATTCTGATCGTTTGTATAATTAGAATTGCAATCAAGCAACCGATTTATTAGAGTCGGGGCGCAAGTTTTGATTAGGTTGCTTGCAGTATAAGAGTTTAATCGATCCCGAATTTAAAATTTCGGGATCGATTACTCAGCCCATTAATCTTCCGGAGCATAACTGATTTGTAGGCGTATGTGAGTCTACATTTCCTATATCTAATCGAGCAATTACAGAACACACCTGTTCCAATAAAATTAAATCAGATAATACGTATATCGTATTCCCGGTAATTCATCCTTCCGAAAATCCGACACCTCGTTAAAATTCCTCAGCCCGCCGCGTCATCCCCTTTCCCTCCATATGCCGGTATCCGAAAATAAGCGCTTATCATCTCGGGAAAAGAAAGGTCTTTATCTATTTATCAACGCGCCTTTAATTGCGCTATCTCCTTCGCCGAAAAAATCTAGGGACGTGTGCTCGTACTCACGACGCTGATGCATCCTTAATTAAAAGCCAACGACGACGGCGCACAATTGAAAACGCGGAGCTGAAACTGTTAATTGGTCGGAGAGAGAGAGAGAGAGAGAGAGAGAGAGAGAGAGAGAGAGAGAGAGAGAGAGAGAGAGAGAGAGAGAGTAGCCGTTGCCGTGAACGAGACGAGAGATCGGAAGAGTGTACAGGTCTTCCTGGTGCTCTTCGTTTCTCTCAGATGGTGTGGTCCAATTAAGGGCACGACTCTCGGAACGATCGAGGGATGGGAGCTTATTGTTTATGGACGCGTTATTCGCTTTTATGCGGAAATCGAGCGTGACGTCTATTTTAAATCTATAATGTTGTAACGGTGGAAGGTGTGGATTGATCTGGAGGTAGAGGCTACTTCTTTGTATGATGCTTTATTGCATTGCGTATAGGGAGCTCCTTCCCTGGTCGCGGTCTCGGTGCGACTGACTAATCTCACTCCCGCTCTGCGAATTAACTGCCATGCATACACTGCATACACTGCACTTTTGCGCGCGAGTGCCTCTCGGCTCCCGCGCTCGCCGACCGTTTTGAGGAACTGTCCTCGGCTTTCAATAGCTTGAATCCGTGACAATGTTCTCCAAAGTTCTCCTGCGAGCGACTCTTTTTCTCCAAGAAATAAAACACAAGAGACCCGGTCTCGTTTCACGCTATCATCAAAGATCTCTCGGCTCTTTTTACGCTCGAATAAAGCTCTCGCGTGGAAACGCACACGCAATGAAAACACAATAAATATCCCACGAGAGACGCGAGAAGCATTCTTTTCCCTCTCGGAATGAATCCGCTGAACCAATTTTCTTTCTATCGTCTACATCGACACAACACGCGGCACATAATATGCTGCTGACCCACTGTCTTATACGCACTATAGTATAACGCGTTGACGACTGTTAGAAAGCGATCCTGCATCGTCAGCTTTTATTGTTCCTACACGCACATACACGACGATTCCTAATTAATCGTGCGCGCGCGCGCGCGCAGCAACGACGTATATACGACCGGAAATTAGCACGACCCCTATTTCCCCGAGTCGCGATTTCTCCGCGGAAGCGCGTGATTTATTGGCGTTGATTCGTCGGGACACGTGTTCCTCGTGTTTTTTTTATAGTAGCTTTCGATACCTATACCCTCTTTATACATCGCTGAAAGACAAATGGTAGCGTTGCACTTATTAGCGCCAAGCACAATGGTGCAGGTGCGTTTCTACGAACTTGAGCTCTAATACACTCGACACGCTGCAGAAATAGCGGGAGGCTGACTCGCCGGTCCGCGGATAGATAAATAGATAAGTGCGGACGCGCCGGACGAGAGAAATATGTATATACGCGTGGTGCGTTATAGAGGAAGAGGCTCTTTCTCTCTCTTGAAATCGTATATTTATATATGTGCGCGCACTGATGCTGGAATGTTGAGAGTGCGATTTATATAACGTTATTTATACATGTGCAGCGGACCTGCTGATACACTGCTCTTTCTCTTCGGGGTTGGGTTACGATGATGCTGCGCAACAATGCGAGGTGATAAATCAGGGATGATTGGCCGCCGCTCGAGGTTTTACAGAGACAATAGCCTGAAGATCATGAGAGAAGGACGAGGTGTTATTGTGTGATCATGCACTCTCGCTTCCTGGTATATACCGCGAAGTTATGACCATTATGAAATTACACATAATACAGCCGTTAATATTACAGAAGTTATATAGCACACACGTTGCGTAAAAGCAAACACGCGCTACCCCGTATAGCATGAGGTATATAAGAAAAAAAACAACCGCACTACCACCACGCGCAGCGCAATCTCTGCTCTCCGATCGAACGAACGCGCTGATGCTCTCTCTCTCTCTCCTCGGCGATCTTATTAATTCAGCCCCCTCCCATACATACATATAATAACTATCTCGCGCTTGTGTACAGCAGCGGCAGCTCTCTCGCGCACCGAGAAAGGCTTGCGCGCGCCGCCGCATCTCGAATTTTTCCAGTCGCGAGATTCCTCTGCGAGAGCGTGAGAAAACTGCGTCCTATGGGTGTATACACACACACACACACACACACACACACACACACATATATATATATATATATATATATATATATAGATAAGGAGCTGGCTCGGAAGAGAGAGAGAAAGAGAGAGAGAGAGATTCGTCGCGTCATTATATCGCCGCTTTATTATGCGCGACGAGCCGCTCTGCAGTCTCGGATCACTTGCATCTCGTGCAGCCTGTCTTGTCTATGTCTGTTCAAGTGTCCGACTGTCTTGTTGGGGGATTTGAGAAACTTGCGATGCTGCTGCTGCTGTAAGATTTGTTGCTTAATCTCGAGTAAGTATGCACGAGGAAATTTTTTTCGTCGAGGTATATGAACTCGTTTTTTTTTTCTGCGTAACAAAATTGCATCCTCTATATATACTTTGTACATATTCAAATACAAAGTATGAAAGCACACACCGCGAGTATGAATTCCTAAAATTAACCCTCATCAAGACGCACATACTCAAAGCCACTACTCGCAATCTCCAAGAAGCAGTAGCCGCGTTCGCACCCTCTTTCTCTCACGCGACCGTTTGCGGCGGCCCTTTATCGCATCTAAACCGGAAGCGGCTTTGATTAATGCTCGCGCTTCATTAGCGTCCAAGAGAAAAGCCTTCTCGTATATATATATATATATATATATATATATATGCGCAGGTATATCGTCGTCGTCGTCCGGCGAAATAATGAACGCGCGCGCGTCGTCGTCGTGTGTGATGGCGATTGAAAATTCACATGAGGATGAAGACGTTGGTATCGGCGATCGCGCCGCGGATCGACTCCCAGGAGGATATACGCTGCTGCTGATGCCTAACGAGGCGCGCCGGCGTGTGTTCGATAGCACAGGAGAATAAATAAATAAATTCCGCGAGAGGAAATCCAATAGCGGGGGGCTGATGTTTACTTGCAGCGAAGACTGGTGTGTAATTGGCTGCAGCTTGCGTATATAGGGATCGATCAGCTGTTTCGGATTATCGCTTTCTTTCTTCTGTATATACCTTTTGACTTGTTTGAGCGATCTTGAGATTTTCTCATAAAACTGTGATAATTCAAATTTTCCATCTCTCTCCCGCATGAATACATATAACTTTAACTCGCAAAAAAACTTCCGCGCGCAGAAAATCCACCTCATCAGAGAGAGAGAGAGAGAGAGAGAGAGAGAGAGAGAGAGAGAGAGAGACGGAGCCCGACAGTAAACCTCAAAATCCGCGCTCTCTCTCTCTCTCTCTCTCTCTCTCTCTCTCTCTCTCTCTCTCTCTCTCTACTCTCGCGCACGTATTATACTATTTAAAGAGCAGCTGTGGTTCCCACCTTTGGAGTCGCAAATTAGCCGTAATTAGCGGCAGCAAAACTCATCTCGTCCAAAGCACATCGTCGTCGTCGTCGTCGTCGCGAACGAGCTTACAAATGAAGAGGGAACGTCCCGCCGTTATAATTTGCAAACCGCGAAAAGACAATACATGCGTTGCGCGTCGGTGAGAAATGAAAATTAACGAGGAAGACGAGCAGTATGTGCACAATAAAGTCGAGAGCGTGATTTGCTCGTGCGCACGCGCGCATATTGTTGTGTCGTCGCGCGTTCGGGCTTTCACTCGGAACTTTTCTTGGGAAATTGCTCTCCGGTCTACAGGTGTGTGGATACAACGCGAGAAACAGCCAAGAGGTTTCGTTGACTAAAAGAAAAATCAGATAAAGCGGTGCAGGTGGAGAGCCATCGTTGAAACAATTATCGTGTGGAGTGAACACTTTCTTCCTTAATTGTGTGTGTGTGTGTGTGTGCGCTGCTGTCTCTTTTCGGGTGCGAGGAAGTTCGTGTTGTCGTTTGTAGAGATAAGCTCTGGAAAGGAAAAGGTGCGTTTGTCACTAGTTGTACGGTTGATTTGTAGGCTCGTTGGCGATATTGAGAGGCGTGAAGAGAATTGTGTTTGCGATTGTGCCGTTGGATTTATCGGTTTTTTATTGAAATTGAAATAAGGTGCGACTTTTTTATAACGAGAGATAAGACTTTATTTCGAACTTGACATTGAAGCTTTTATCATCTCACAATTATTATAATAAGTGTTGTTTTTATCCTTACTGTTCAACCGAAATATTATACAAATAGAGTAGACCCAATTTATCAGTCGACGCATTATAATTACCCAATATACCAATTCTCTTTTCTACGTCTTTCAAATGAGTATCTCTACCGATGTTATTCAATCTAATACCCACTTTCTTACTAAGCAGATTATCTCCGTAATCCACGCACTGGACGTCAGAGTTCTTTCACTACATCTCGAATTCGAACAGTCACTCTTCGTAACGAGACACAACGTATTTTTTTCTAATCACTCGTGAAATTCGTGGGCTACCGAAGCTTACGAAACGTAATTGGAAACGAGCGTTATTTTTCTCACTTTACGCGTCAGATCAGATTCTTCTGATTTATAAGTCAAAGGTCGTCGGTTTATCCGAGACCAAAGAGAAGTGTTTGCTCTTGTTTTCGATAATCGAGTTGAAAATAACGGCGAGAGGAATAAAGTAGCGAATATTTAAGGCACATCGAGCTGCGGATAATGCGCATTTATAAACACGACGAACAACGCGTTTATGCGCATAAGCAATGGCAATGTGTGTATTTCACCGTGCGGAGGTTGAGTTAAAAGTCAAAGACGATCAAAACATATCAAGGCATATAACGTCCTCGTTGGAAAATTATCTTGTAAAAAAATCAAACGTGCAGTATGCACAGAAAATTCAGCGCTTGTATACTTCTAATCGTGAAATATATAATACTCGTATCATTGTGCCATCAGATATTTTTGTTGCTAAGATTTAAATAGATTGTACATTTTTTTAAACAAAAAGACAATAACAATAAAAATGACTTTTTACCATTGCCAAATAATAGAGGACTCTATATTATTATGTCATACATTCAAAGCACTTTTTTCTCACATTACACCCGAGGCTTTGTCACCCAGGTTTCTTTTAAGTAAATGGAAGAGACGGGACAAAGCGGAATAAAAAACGCCATTGAAAGAAAGCCAGAACGGGACTTTTATATACACGCGGACTGACTCATTTTCACGTATGCTAAAATATTTCTTTTCAATACACGCGAGAGTACGAAATTCGTCTCGCTTAATGATAGAGGTGATCCCTCACAATGACTGAATGTTTTCCTCGACGAATTAACCACTTCAAATACCGTTCTTTTTTCACCTCCACGAGATTTAAACGACATCAACGTCCTCTCTCGTCTCGAATAATTGTTTCAAAGCACTTACGATAAATTCCACGCTAAAAACATTGATTCTCTTTCCCTCAATTAGGCGCAGCAGTAACTGATGCACAACCGAGAGCAGAGCAGAGCAGCTGATGTGTATCGGCATTATAAGCAAAACTCGGCGAAGCCGAGGAGCAAAGCTCGTCGGCAGAAGAACACCGGCATCCACTTAAAATTATTCCGTATTTTTCTCCCCTCCCCTCGTCCCAGTAAAAAAAGCGCGAAAGAAAGTCCGAGTCCGCGCGAGTAAAACAAACAAAGCGAGCAGCGCAAACAAACAAGTGGAAGGAAAAAAACGGGACGTTCGCCCTCGCAAGGCCGCGCGAAAGAATCCGAGGATAAACCGGATCGGTAGCCTCATTAACGGGCTTTTCCCCGTGCGGGTCGTGCGTGTATATTTGCATATAGTTGCTCCGGACTTTTTCGGCAGTGAGTCAGGGAGAATCTTTCACATGCCTGTTGCGCGGGTGCACACGCGCCGAAGGACCGGTCTCGGTGTATGCTAATACCGATTTCGTGCCTCGATTAAGTCGCACGGCTGCATACAATGCGATGCTAAATTTGCCGCGATTTTTCTGTACTCTAGAGATGCTCGTATCTTCTTCTTCGTTTTTTCGAGGTACAGAGATTTAGGTGAGAGAAGAGAGGATTGTGTGTTAAGCGTGTAATCTAGGTGTACCGCGTTAATCATCGGTGCTAGAGAGAGAGAGAGAGAGAGAGAGAGAGAGAGAGAGAGAGAGAGAGAGAGAGAGAGAGAGAGAGAGAGAGAGAGAGANGAGAGAGAGAGAGAGAGAGAGATGCGTCGTTGAGATACAGAAGAGCTACGATAATTCCAGCTCTTTAAAACGGGGGTTTGACAAAGCTGCAGGCATCGAAAATAACAGACTCGTTTGCTGAATTAACAGTCGATATAAATCAGCAGGTTGCGTTGAAGACTCAGAAAAGTTAGCCTGCACAGCTCATTATTGTTCGTAATTATGCGGGCTTCATTAGAAGCGAACAATCGGGGACGTGCTACTGATGATGTCGAAACTCTCGCGACTATGAGGAAAAACAAAGGGAAGAAGTTAGCCGGCTTTTTTTCTCCCTCGCGCTGCAGACACACAAGAGAGGAAAATATGAGGCGGCGACGTTCCAGAACGCGAGAGCTATTTACTAAAAAATGATAAAAAATGATAGTCCTCTGGCTTTTTTGTTGAATATCTCCGACAAAAAAAATCGCTTACAATTGGGATAAACAGTTTATAGAAACTTAACTATTCAGCAATACAACGGTATGGGTTGCGTTTAATAAATATTTAAATTGCAATTATAGTGGCATCAGAAAGGTAAAAAAAAAATGCAGTTTTTTGACTGACTTTTTTCCAGCCCAACTTCGGAAGCTTGCCACTCTGTTAAAAATGCTGATAAACGATTGCAAAAAATTGAGCATGTAATTCAAAGATTCGAGAACGCGTACGTACAAGGATTTTTAAAAAATGTTTAAAAATTTAATCGTAGTGTCAATCAACAGATAAAAAACTATCTCAGCAAGGAAAGGTCATATCGATCGAGCAAATTGTGAAAAAATTAAGCTATTTAAAAACTCAAGAACTATTAATGCAAAAATATTAATTTTTAAATAATAGCAGTTCAAAGTTTGAGCCATTAACGGCCTCTTAATGTGTTTAAGTAGCTGATCGTAAATCTGAGTTTTTCTAAAACAGTAGGAAAGCAAAACAAGCTCGGCGCAGTCGAAGCTGAAATTTGAAGCGTGCTCGTACTACCATGGGCGACGACTGACTGTTGCCTATATTATATTATTATGTTAGCATTTATACGTTTGGCATAGATTTTAGATAATTTTAATAAACAACAAATTGCGCTATTAATTTTAGCAGTTTCTGTACGTCCATCGTATTTTTTATAACTGTTGAATAATTATCTATCAGCGTGATAGATAAATAAAGAACACAAACAGAGTTACTTCCTTGTCATATAAAAGTATTTATTCAAACATAAAATAGAAGATACAGTACGAGCGAGACAGTTGAGAACTTCACAACTGCTCGGACTCGGTGTCGGGCTGTAAGACTGAATTTTGTCCTCCGTTGAGGGCATTACAAAACCTCGGAGACGCGGCCCAAACAGCTGATCTTAGCGAGAGACGCCGATATCCAGGTATGCGGAGATGCGATCGAGGCGTAGGCCGACTGACCCTCCGTTTATGGCCCTCGACGCTGCTGCCGCTCACCTGGGCATCATATGGCGCGCACTCTGCGGAGTGCGCGTCTCTCGCTAACCCTGAATTGCCCTGCTTGTCGCACGTCCTTGGTCGGCAATAAACTCGCCGAGACGCTTATAATAATAAAAAATGCAGACGCGCTCCGAAATTCGGCGACGAACTCTGCACGGCGTCTGCACTTTGGGTTTCCCCCGGAGTGATTATAAAACTATAAACTAACGGATATTATTTCTAAAATTACTATGGATATACGCAGAAATCCAACAATAACAAACAATTTTAATATTTAATTTTTGCAATAGGACGCAATTCCGACATATAGACGCTCATTAGAACACCCAAACTTCTTAGTATTACGGACTACCTACAATTAAGTCTATCTGGAGATTGGATTTCCCATCGTCCTTAATGACTAGATCATCACCAGTGCTGCAATATCACATCATAAAGCTCTCTCTACCTGGAAACTATTCCACTTCTTTGTCTACCTAAGGTGCCCCACCTCTCATACTACCTGGAACTACCCAACCTGTCTCGACTTGTCTACGACGCAATTGTCTCGTCTAATGTCATCATGCCCTCTTTCACCCTCTTAAGACAATAAACTGCTATATAACTCTTATAAGCAGCCTGCACAACACGATTTACTCAGAACACAAGCGATTTACTGAGTACACAACTGATTTACTCAGTACACAAGTGTGATTCACAGCTTGTAACGACTGAAACGGTGTATACGTTCAATTTTTATTTGATTGGATACGTACTCTTATGTGCAGTGAGTTTGAAAGAGTATAAACGATATATTCAAATATAATTAACGACAGCTTCAGCGCTTCCTTATAAACATAGTTCATTAGAATATTTACCGTCGAAATTATAACCACATCGCCGTAATTCGTCCTTTGCCATCGGCTGATTTTCAATGCAAACTATCATAGGCCGTAAAACCCCACACACGTGGCGTGAAAATTCAGCGCATAAGTGCGACAATTTGATCATGTGCAAGCAAAAAACACGAGCGAGTCATCGACTTAACGATAATACATTCCGCGAAAGAAGGAACTAACGTCTCGCTTCTCCTCTTTTTGCATCCCATACACAGACGTGTATAAAACGGTCGCTCTGCAATTTTCCGGAAATTAATACGCTGTCGCTGTGTATAATAGTCGCGGCGATCCGTTCGCTCGAGGGAAAAGAGAGGAGGACAAGCGATACATAAGGCACGCGCGACTGGCGCTGCTGTTGCATCAGGGATGAGAAAGAGCGGAATAAAGAGGAAGGACGATGTATATATAGGAAGCGGATGAGTTGTGCGCGGGGAGAGGAAAGAGTCGTCGAGTGTATAAAACCGCTGTATGCATGAATGAGCCGCGCGGAGGGTACAAGGATAATACGAAAAATTGCAATCTTGAGTTAACAGCATTCTCGAAATAATTACGAAGCTGGAAAATCAAATTTGATGGATTCTCCCGGCGCGCGTATAACAAATGGGAAAACGTGCACAGTTTTCTATAGTAGTTCGAAATTACGAGGTATTGGAAAAAAGTTGATGATCGCGTACACACGCGTGGCTCGCATCGATGCTCAGTTGAAGAATTTTCGCCACGAAGAACACAATATGAAGTCAAACATAGTCTTGTAATAAGTCTTTAAGCCTATATAGTGTTATTAAAATTATTGCAAAACTTACTAGTTTCACGTTAAAATGGATAATTATAGAAATGTGCTGATTGTCGAAACTCTCGCGACTATGAGGAAAAACAAAGGGAAGAAGTTAGCCGGCTTTTTTCTCCCTCGTGCCGCAGACACACAAGAGAGGAAAATATGAGGCGGCGACGTTCCAGAACGCGAGAGCTATTTAGTACTATATACAGCCTCGAGGCTACGCTGCACAGCGGTCGAATTCCACGGGGCAAAAAGTCGCGACGACGACGTCGGATCCAGATTACGCCGCCGCGACAATGACAACGACGGGAGTGTCTTCTTTTCCAAAAGTGGAGAGTCGAGGTGTACGGGAATGCGGGACTATACTTATTATCAGACGTGACCTCGTCGTCGCAGAGCTATATATGAATGGAGCAGCTTTGTAAAGTTATTTGAAAAATTCAAGGTGAGGTGAGTTGTAAACAGTTATCGATTTTCTTTTCTTCTTCAATCGGATGTCACCCCTGACGAATAATGCTAATGGGTTACACCGGGACAAAGCATCATTTTCAATCATATACCGATTTATTCGCTGCGTCACCGATGCACCTGCTGCTGATGTTGCGATAGTGAAATATGCGAGCGATTAATTAATTGGCATCGCGCGCTATATATGCAAGCCAGAAGCACAGGTTTTATCGGTAATAGCAATTCCTCAATGTGAAGGCACGAGAGGCATTCGACAATAGCTCTCATCATTCCGGGACTCTGGCCTACTGCTTCCTTTGTTTACCTCTACGTCGATTTTTTTCGCTCGTCGTTGACCCTCTTCGTAAAAAACGTCCTCTCTCTCTCTGCTTTTGTTTGTGTTTCTGCATTGTGAGATATGGGAAAATATGAATATAAGCTGTCAATATTATTTCACGTTGCATCGTTAATCGTCGCGTTCCGTAATATTTCCAAAGCCCTCTGATGCGAGGAAAAACATTCTATTTTTAGCGAAAAGTCGCACAGCTTTGAAGATCAAGCCATACGGTTTCGCGCGCAAAACCCATTATGCGCGCCTTTCATCGCTTCTCCTCCATAAAAAAGCTCTTCTCCGCACGTCTCTCAGCAATAAAGATAAACCGTTATCCTTTGCGCGCGCGCGGGGGAGATCGAAATTTTGATCGAATCTTCCAAGCTGCCGCTCGATTGCATAATACTCCTACATGTATAGACACGGATGAAATCGAGGTGAGAGCAGGTATATGGATAGTATTCTTCGGAGAAAGAGATAAAGAATACACACGAGAATTTGAGAATAAGAAAAAGTATTTTTTGTTTAAATAAATTTATTTGAATCACTAAAAGTTACATATCTATCTTATCTTATTATTATAAGTGTATACACATAGTCGAATTATATACATGGCTAGAATATAGATACAAAATATTTACATTTCAAACATAACTATCTGTGTTCTTATGTTAATGTGCTCCTCGACGATTGTACCATCTTTTTCGTATCACACATTTCACAGTTTAGTACATAATGAGTTACCTTCCGCACGACCATATAAGGAAATCTACGAAGTAATGCGTCGTCGATCAAATCCTCCCAGTGCACTGTGTATTTGTAGTAGCGTTTTGCGCGCTCAAAAGCTTCGATTATGTCCACGCTAAATACGTAGAAAACGCTGAGATCGAACCTCCTAAATTTCTTCTCGAATTCGCGGTGCCGCATTAGTGGAGCTATCTCGCACTGGCACTTTGTCAAGAGTTCGAGAATTGTACAGCTCTTGGCGAATCTGGCGGACTTCATCTTGTAAATCTCCTCGATGCAACATTCCAAACGAACCAGGAGCTGCGGGTACTTTTTGACGATGATCATTTTCTTCTTCAATTCGGCCGATGGCTGCTGGCAAGACTTCCTTAGAGCCAATGTTTTGAGCATGAGTTTGGCGCACAGATCATCCTTACCTTCAAAAGGCGTGCAGAAATAAAAAATGAGCAATCCGTTGCGTGTTTGGACGAACACTTTCGCGCCAAAGGACAATAGTATTTTCACCTTCTCCACTATGTTCTTACTACAATCATACAAGCTTTGATGCAGAAAGAGACCTAATAACGCAGTGTAGCCAAAACGCGTTCTCTGATCAATATCCGCGCCCCGTCTGAGCAGAGTCAGCAGCATTGCCGGATTTTCGCATTCCCGTGAGGCGATGTACAACGGAAATTCGCCGCGCCGGTCTCGTGCATTGACGTCAGCACCGTGGTCCAAAAAGAGGTTCACCAATCCAATCTTGCCCCTTCTGGCGGCGACGTGTATCAGCTGGCACTGATAGTCCGGGATTTGCTCGCAAAGTGAGAGGCCCTTCTTAATCAAGACTCTGGCCAGATCGACGTGTTCTTCATCAAGGTAGCATGTCAAGAAGCTCAAAACGTTATAGCCGTCATCATCCTTGGCGTTGATGTCTCCTCCGTGTCTCATCAACAGCGGCAGCAGTTCGTCGACTTCACTAGTGTGAACAGCGTCATGCAGTGGTGTGATACCGCCACTGCGAATGGCATTGACATCGGCACCCTTTTCGAGAAGCATCTTAGCCACCTTGACTCGGCCCCTAATTACGGCTAGATGCAGAGTGGTCATCTGAGCTGATTCTCGAGCTGACAAATCGGCGCCATGGTCCATTACCATACCGATGAATCGTTCGTTCCACGAGGACGGATAGATCTGAACCAGCGTGTTCAGAAGACTCGACGTCTGATTGAGTCTGCTGGACGAGCTATTCAGGCCGTAGGCTTCGTTGACGTCGGCGCCAGAGCGCACGAGCAGATCCGCTGAATTCTGGTAACCGCTCAGAACTGCGATCCACAGGAGCGACAGCTTCCTTCTTTTTAGAAGCAGCTTGCCGAGGGCCGGTTTCCGTCTCAAAATCAGCTTGATAAAGGAATCTTCACATGTGTGTTTCCTGGGGGCACTAGTAAGTTTTCTTATCTGTTTCTTGGTGAGACGGCGCTCGTAGAATATGTTGCTGAGAGCCCGAAACAGCTCCTGGTCGAAGCTTCTGACGAATTTATCATCGTAGGGATCTGAGGTTGTCACATCAAAATGATATGGATCGCAAAGGCCCTTGCTACTTCGCAGGACAATATACTCACGAGACATCTTCGTATTTATTTGGAGAAGCGAGTGAATAGCTGAATAGTGCTACTTATAAGGGCAGAGACGTTGTCCGGTTACTTAATGTCCTGGAGGAAATGAAGAATTACTATTGATTCTCCGCTGGTGAAGTTCCTGATTTTCTTGAAAGAGATACTTGAAAATACCACAATACTTCAAAAGGCAAAGATGATCCAGATAGGACTGACTTTCCGATCTCTGACCAATGAGAATAACATGTCTCGGTTCGAGAGACTCGGATAAACTAACAACCTACGGACCATACGATGTATTTATGCCTCCTCCCCCTCCAAGTCATTCTCTCCACCCCTCTCTCTCCACTCCTTGAAGTGGGTATGTTCGGTCCTCATTCCCCCTTAGAGTCGGTTCTACGAAACATCCATGCAAAGTGTGGCGGGATGGGTGGTGCCGCAGGATAATGAAGTTGAAGTGAAATACCATTGGAAAACATGTTTGCAACATCAATTAATTAATTTTCAACCCCTAAAGCACCAATAAATAGGGGTTGAAAATTTCAAATAGCTTGAGACACGAGTGATCGATTTTTTGCGGGAAATGCAATGTTAGTCAGCCAATTTTTTCGACGGATTATTGTTCCTTACGATAAAATATACTTCCGAATCTTTTTTTTTGTCAAGATCCGAGAAGAGGAGCGTATCCAAAATGGCGACTGAGAGTTCGTTGCAAGTGTCATTTCGGCGTCGCACAGTAGTCTGAATCAGCTGCTTTGGAAGCTGAGTTATGAATACACGCGGATAAGGATGTGCGAGACCAGGCTCGAGATGAATCGAGATTTATCTCGACCATTTTTATCGAGACGAGGCGGGATCCCGTCTCGCCCGACAATCTCGAACTTTTTCGGGAATCCCGAGAATTGTCGAGAATCTCGAGTCCAGTCAAGACTCTCAGTCCAGACTCTCGAAAATTTTCGGGATTCTCGAAAAAAACTCAAGATTCTCTTAAGATCTGGAATTTTAATAAAAAAGAAATTCCCTTAAATTAAAAAACAACTAATATTTATATTCTTTTCTAATAAACTATAACATTGTTATATTATATTTATCTATATATAATTATCTAAAAATTATACAACTTCAATTTAATTTAATTTTACATTACATTTTCATGACAAAATGTAATTTCCTCTACACGCTCCGTAAGCATGTGGATTCGTTTCGGAGTTACAATATTGCCAACTGTGGAAAATAGCCGTTCACTACTTGCTTGTGTAGCAGGACCGGACAAAAAATGTTGCGCTACAATTGCCAACTGACTAAAATCTTTCTGATTTTCTGACTACCAAATAAGAGGGACACTATTAACTTCAATTACATTTTGTTTTAAAAATAACAAGCATTCTCTATCTGCTTCCGAATTTGGAGGATTTTTAGCTTCGTCATTAATCCGAGCTTGATCAAAAAATTTTCTTAATTTTTTTAACGGCTCACCTAAAAAATTTAACGCATAAACGTGATTATATAATTAAAAATTTGCATAAGATTTAAATAAAATTAGCATATGGTTGTATTATAAACATACCTGTATCGATATTTCGCGAAGCACAGTTAGGAATGTTTTGACGCTGTGTACTTGAAGATTCTCGGTTGAATTCTTTAGTTTTCCTCAATAAAATTTCGAATGTATTTTGTTTTGAACTTTCGTCTAAAAATCTATCTTTATACCTTGGATCAATCATCATAGCTGTTATAAGAGTATCATTCTCATTTACGAAGTTGAATCTTTGTTCTATTGATGATCGATATTGCTCAGCAAGATCATTTTCATCATCACTGGCGGTTTTGTCGTACTCTAAAACACTCAGTAAACCACGTACCATTGGTATGTACGATGATAGAGTGGGGTATTGATCTCCCTCCATTATCGTTGTCACTTGCTTAACAGGGCTCAATATTTTCACATATGTTTCAATCACATTCCACTCTTCATTTGTAAAAATTTTCAGGCATTCCTCGCCCAGTAAGTGTCATGCAAATAGGTGTCCGCAACACCAATATGCGATCCAGCATTAGGAATTTAGAATTCCATCTCGTTTCGACGTGTTGGATAACTTTTAGAGCTTTTTCATTCGGGCTTATTGTTTCTTGTGCTTCTTTGAGTTTTAAACTCAAAACTGTGGAACGTTTAAAGTGTCCTACAATTTTATACTCGCGAGCGCGAGTCGGCTTGTAATTGAAATCGATCACTTTTACTTTGGTACTTTTCGATTCTATCTGAAATTGATTCGTTAATTCGATTTCTGCGGATGAGAGTTTCTATTACATGTGCAGGTGCAGAAGAACAATCTGCAATCGATATGAATTACGAATCGCAAACTGTTAGCGCATAACTGTGCGTCGATTTTTCATTTAGGATTGTTATGCTAGTCAAGATTTGAAACGTTGATGTAACAAAAATTTAAGGAAAACATTCATTTGGATGAAAAACGCTATGCATGACTTTGTATAAAAGTCTACTAGCATATGCCCAATCACATCAACAACAACAAAACGGGACAAGCATAAGCCTATAATTCAACCGGAAAATTACTAAAACCAATTTTGAAAAAAGAATTCGATCTCCGCCTTATACAACTTCTTCAGCAGTTATACCCGTACATATGCACGTATGGGCCTCATTACAAAAATAATCCTGCCTCGAGAACGCCGCAACAGACCGAACCATCGCAAATAAGTAATAACCAAAGATAGCCCTCTCTTTATCCCATCCGAGTATCCCGCGAGTAAAAGGGGCAACATCGCATCGTCCGAACGAGGGGAAACAGCACCATAAACAAAGCGAACAAGAAAGTATTAATTTCGCAGCGCGTGCGCGCACGTACATCGGAATATCTCGATTTGCATATAGGCTTTCGCACACATAAAGACCATAAGCGCAGCGGCTTACACGCGCAAGTGTGTGTATGTGTGTGTACGTATACGCGAGCGAACTAACTGCTCGAGCGGATAAAACATTACGGAACGTTAACCCCCCCGGGGGGGGGGGGAAGAAGGGAGCTCCACCTTGTATATATAGGTCTTATGCAAGCGATCGGCGATAATGCGTGGATGAACTTCTTCTACAGAGGTTGGATGGTTGCTTTTTTTTTTTTAATTTGCCACGTAGAAGCTATAGTATAGTTCAGCAGGCACGATCTAAAAAAGTCTTTGTTAAATAAATCGCGGCCAGATTACAGATCCTATATGCTGGTATACCTCTTTGTTACCGATCTCTTTTTTCCGTTCACCAACGCTATACAGATAACTCATCTGGTCACGTTCACATGAAATTTTTTCTCCTAATGAAAGGTTACCGCATAAGTGTACCTATACACTGTTGCGTATCCCGGATGATCATTGTTGATATTCAAATGCACTTGCCAGGCACTGTAACTCTTCATTAGCATAGTTGTGACGCGCGCGCACGTTTTTCCGCGGAATGTCATATACGTATATGTTGATCTCGGGCCGACTTTGTGTAAAATACACGCAGAAAGTTGAAAATGCATGTGATTACTTATTGTGTCGCTCGTTGCTGCTGATGGTTGTTAAGTATGGAGTAAATAAATGAAAGGTTCGAGGTTACAGCGCCGATCGTGAGCAATTCATTAATGAACTTTTGTAGTGTAATAGAAGCATAAAAATGATGCCGGACATGCTTCACTACTTAGCCGATGGGAGAATGTTGAGTCTGTTTTGTGTTAATTTTCCGTGTTTCGTACGTTGAGAAGAAAAAAACTTGAATGAAACTTAAACTTAGATTTAATGAATACGAACGGATCCAAACGGATATAATCACTGTAACAAAATCCCAACAAATTATACTCCTACGTATAAAGCCGCGAGCACAACTGCGCCTCTTGGAGCGATAAACGCTCAAGTATAATATCAACGAAAAGAAAGCAAAAGCAGGCACGCACCCGACGCCGGATTTCAATTAAGAAGTGAATCCAATCAGAATATCGCGCATTACTGGGTTAGGAATCGCACGCGTGTATAGCGGCTTTGTCGGCGCCGAGAAAGAAAAGCCTAAGCTCTCGAGTCCGTTGAACCTACACCATACATATACACCTATATACTCGCCGGGAGGAGGATCTCTCTGGTTTCGCGGAATCTCCTCGTGATATAGATAACGACGACGCGCGCGTATGGCACAAAGGTGTGTACGTTTGCCGTTAATTTAGCAGCGGCGTCGCTCGCACTCCTTTATCATATACATCGGGAGAATCGCACGTTTGTATTTTTTAATGGCCCGTGGGACTCTCTCGGAGGTACGTATGAATAAGGAGATAATTGGATTGCGGTGAGAATTAAGAGTGATGATTGCTGCCAACCTCCTTTTTTGTATTCTCTTCTCTTGATTTAATTATGCGCGACTGGGATTAATCCTCGATGGCTTCTTTTTTTCGGTGCTTGTCGTTATTATCATTGCGCTAACTGTATTCTTTGGCAGCTTTGGGTGTTATTCAATTGGGATTACGTTTGCGGTCGGTTATGCAAGACGAAATCTTGGTGTGATTCACAGCTTGTAACGACTGAAACGGTCTATACGTAATTCAATTTTGATTTGATTGGATACGTATTCTTATGTGCAGTGAGTTTGAAAGAGTATATAAACGATATTCAAATATAATTAACGACAGCTTCAGCGCTTCCTTATAAACATAGTTCATTAGAATATTTACCGTCGAAATTATAACCACATCGTCGTAATTCGTCCTTTGCCATCGCCTTATTTCCAATGCAAACTATCATAGGTCGTAAAATCCCACACACGTGGCGTGAAAATTCAGCGCATAAATGCGACAATTTGATCATGTGCAAGCAAAAAACACGAGCGAGTCATCGACTTAACGATAATACATTCCGCAAGAGAAGGAACTATAACGTCTCGCTTCTCATCTTTTTGCAGCCCATACACAGGCGTGTATAAAACGGTCGCTCTGCAATTTTCCGGAAATTAATACGCTGTCGCTGTGTATAATAGTGGCGGCGATCCGTTCGCTCGAGGGAAAAGAGAGGAGGACAGGCGATACATAAGGCACGCGCGACTGGCGCTGCTGTTGCATCAGGTATGAGAAAGAGCAGAATAAAGAGGAAGGAAGATGTATATATAGGAAGCGGATGAGTTGTGCGCGGGGAGAGGAAAGAGTCGTCGAGTGTATAAAACCGCTGTATGCATGAATGAGCCGCGCGGAGGGTACCAGGATAATACGAAAAATTGCAATCTTGAGTTAACAGCATTCTCGAAATAATTACGAAGCTGGAAAATCAAATTTGATGGATTCCCCCGGCGCGCGTATAACAAATGGGAAAACGCGCACAGTTTTCTATACTAGTTTGAAATTACGAGGTTATTGGAAAAAAGTTGATGATCGCGTACACACGCGTGGTATAGAGAGAGAGAGAGAGAGAGAGAGAGAGAGAGAGAGAGAGAGAGAGAGAGAGAGAGAGAGAGAGAGAGAGAGAGANAGGTGATAAATTCGAGCAAAATAAAGCGCATCGATATAACGCAGCATCTATCAAGATCAGCTCAGCCCAGCAATTTCTTTCGCGCATGTATCGCCTCGCGTATAGTTCTCCCGATTGAGATAGAGTGTGCGTGTGCATAGGGAAGAAAGAAACAAATAAACATAAGTAGAACCGATGAACGAGCTGCCACCGCGTGTATAATACCTACGCGGTATTCCAACCCGACGAAAATAAAATTCAAACAAAGCAATCGACTCGCCTCCAAAATGAGCATTATAGAGCCCGTAATCCCAGCTCGCGATCGTTGCTACTTCCCATCACGAAATACTCCACTTTTCACACACACCTGCACACGCACAAAAGCTTATATTCCACTATATGGTTCCTGTCCCGTTACACTTCACATATACACGTACACAGACATCGGAGCGACCGGGAGGAGGGAAGTCGATGCAGCCGCGGGGATAGCTGCCGAGGCAGACCTGGCATTACGCGTGCGTACTTACGCCAACGGGAAATTGAAATGCCGGCACGAGGCTTTCGATGAAAGGACGATCGCTTCGCTGAATATCTCCGCGAACAGGTTGATTTTTTGATTTGCTGTCGATAGACGGAGATTTTTCCAAACTCTCTCGAGAGACGAGATGCGTTGATTCGATAGGAAGAGTCCGCTGTGCGGAGAGAGAGAGAGAGAGAGAGAGAGAGAGAGGCTGTTTGGATTGATGCGAGGAGGTGGATTTTATCACTTTCAGTCGTCTAATTGCCTGCCGGACATTTGCAAGGAATTTCTCGTTGATAAAGATTGTTGAGTATAACACAAAAGCTTCCAAATTTTTCTAATTCAAAAAATGACTGCACGAGCAGAGTTCGACGATCCCCCCCAGACATTATACTACACCTCGGCTATGAGCACACGGCGTTTATCAAAACATTCCCTTCTATCAACTGGCTCCCATCACTCCCCCCAATAAAACGACTTGAAAGATCAACCAGCCAGTAGTATAGTCTCGAGCGAAGCCTCGCTGCGACTGAATCGATTCATATCTATGTACTCTATACAGTATACCATACTGTCCGGCAGTCGCAGGAGCCGATAATCATCATCGAGAGGAGGAGGAGAGGATCGCGAAAGAATGCAGTCGCCCGCGCACTTGCAGGTCTTCCTGGGAAAGCTGCAGCGCTGTCGCTCGCAATTCTTCTCAATGCCGGCGTTTTCAACGTCCGATATAAATGTATCATACATAGGTACAGGTGTCCCCGTGTGGTCTTTGAGGTTTGAAAAATGGCCGAGATACGGGTATATCGAATGCCTGCGTATGTTATTCCATTCTATTCAAATGTATGCTAATTCGGAAACAATCGCGGGTTGTATCTCATTATACACATCCATCAACGCTAAATTAATTTTTAATTTTCTCGCGTTTTCAATCCGTCGTCGTACGGTATAACTAAAATGTAATTCTCTGATGGACGTTTAATTTTGCAGAGTATCGACACCCGTAACCCGTCCTGGTCAACTTCATTTAGTAGAGAATCCTCCGACAGAATAAGCTACAAGGACGATACGCGTAAAACGAAGCCAGCGGGTCGATCGATAAATTTCGCTGTGGATCGTAAAGTTTTGCAAAAACGCTGCACACGTTTGACTCACATTAGGAGACGAGAGCATCAGTCTGATGCGCGCGCGTGAGCGCTAAACCAGTCTTGAGAGAATAATACGGCTGCTGCTGATGTGCGCGAGGAAATTTTCTTACCTGGAACAGATAAAAAGAGAGAAATATTTTTATTGATACCGTAACGAGATGAGAGGAATTTTAACAGATGGTAATTTGCTGCTCTGGACATTCAGAAAAGCACAACGTGCAATTGTGAGCACAGTATATGTGCGGCGGCGGCTCTCTTTCGATATTCATGCAGTATAATGAAACGAAAGTCTTTTTGTCAAGTCAGACACTGTAAATCGAGATCAACTTAACGAGAACCGTTCGTTGTACGACACTTTTCAACAACCGATTGCAAAAAGTTCATCAACTGCTCTCCCATTATCAGCGAGCATCAATCCTCCCTAAAACCCTGTTATCGTCTCATCCCAACGTAGCCTAGAGTACAGCATGAAGTAAACCAAGTCAAGCCAAGCTGCAAAAAGCCCGTTCATTACGACAATTACGAGAAACGATCAGCCCGCGGGAGGAGGATATATATACGGGACTCGCAGTTCAACACTCGACGGCATCAGCGGCGGCTGCTGATCAATCGATTGAGCATCGCCTCGCAGCCGTTAACGGCTTAATGCTCGATATTCCCTAGAGCGTCTACTCTACTGCGTTCAGTATCGCGGAGATGAAGAAAAAAAGACGCGAGTTTACCGTTATTGCTCGATCCCGTCGATTATATTACAGCCCTGTGCGCGAACTCGATCGCTAACGATCTGCTGCGTATATAAGGGTATTTTAGTCTGGACAGCATAGCAGATGAATGGGTTAATTGCGCTGGTTTTACTGTATACGCTAGCTCGATTGTTGATGTTTGGTCGGATTATATTACCGTTGGATGAAAACCACAATTATACGATAGACTTTTATCGTACGCTACTTGAAAAAAAAAAAAAAAAATCCCAAAATTCAGAGGACACGACGACGAGGTAATAATATTGTTGTACACTGAAAAGCTCGCGCTGCAGCACCGGAAGCATAAAGTAAATGTCCAGCATCGGGGCCGCGGCCGAGCGTATCTTTTAAAAGGTTCAGTGCACGCGCTGTAGAGCCTAGTGTATATACTCCCGCTCTCTGGGCCGTCATTCCGAACTCGTTGGCATAACTCGTTGTCAACGCCGCGGCACGAAAATAGCGAACTGCGGAGACGCTCTCGCAGCTTCTAGGCATTAAAATTAAACCGACCGCGGAGAAGAAGAAGAAGACCAGAGATAGAGTAGTGCCTCTCGCGCCACCGTGTGGTGTTGGCGGATGAAATATTTTGGAGAACGATTTTCTATATAGGATTCATTGATTGATTGACGTGCGCCCGGTAACGAACGACGACGTTTTGCAACTTGAATGAGTTATTTTGTTGTAGGCTGGGATACACAAGAAAGACTGAATATTGCTCAACGTTTCAATTAAAGTTTATAGAACTTTTATACGATGGCAGCTTTTGTATCGAGATAATTTTCAATAAACTATGCAGTGTATACCAAGGAAGAAGATTTCTACACTGAATGTATACATTGATACATACTAATTGATACGGTGTGTACTGCGCACTTTCTAATTAATTTTGCCTGTGAAAATTATCATTGCGACTCGGCGTAAAAGACGGAATTTACAATGATCGCGTCCACGCGACTATATACACTGTGTCTCAAAGCCATCAGTGTCGCAAGTAACGCGTAGTCTTAATTAGGAATTATCTTGGCTCATTAAAACGTATAAGATATTCCAAAATCGCGTGGAATCTACACGACTAACACTTCAATAAAACACCACAGCTTGTCACATCTCCGCAACTCTGTATCCTTTATTCTCGCAAGAAATTCCTCCCAGCGCGCGCGACCTTGAAGCTAAAAAAATGTTTTCCGTCCAGTTCGAATCAAGAGCGTTAAGTGTATAGGTATACCATTGCGAATAACGACGACGAAGAGAAGGAAATTTTTTGAGAGAAAAAATTGGTACTCGACGACGAGTACATCAGGCGAAAATTACAGTACCCCACCGCGAGTTTTTTCGCAATTACATCGTAAGTTACTTAATTGGCCGAACCGGTAAGTGCCACCGCAGAGAGTTCGAATGCGTTCACACACACGCGTTATATATAACCTCATACAAATGACCAACTCATTCCGCAAAACGGCTATCCGAAGATTCTAAAAACTCATCTCTGCGAATTCAAGGTGAAAGAGCCCGTAAATTCGGGAGAGCGAACACGAAAATACTAGATATACCTACTTTAGAGATCGAATCCATAATAGCAGCGGCGGTGTTAAATCACTTTCCAGACGAGCAAACACAAACCGGCGCGAAGCACAACAATCAAAGAATCACGTGTACCACTCCCGCGCGCTCGCGCGCATTCATCCAGTACGTATACGCGCGTATCCGCCTGTATTTACGCCTCGAAATTCCTAACCTCCTTTTTCTCTCTCTCTCTCTCTCTCCTCGAATTTTTCTCTAGCACCGACGGTATACTACGGATGATTTGTTTATTTCGCGACGCGATTATTTTTTCGAACGGAAAAATAGCACGCGTATATGGCTTGCTTCGAGCGCTCGAGCGCGCTCTCTTTTACAACGTGAAATTTTCATCGAAGCAAAGTATCGTGGAAGAGATTAATGGATGGAGATGGCTCACTGGCTTGAACATCTGTTCTGCACTTGCTGTACTATCGCATGTGTATACAATGTGTGTAATTTCTTTCGGATTTTTTTGTTCCTCTTTTTCTTTTGTAACGTCACGCGTATTTTCACCAGCCGATAACTTGACTCTTGGTTTGTAGAATAGAGACCATTTTTATCTCGCGTCTTTTCCCGGCCGACTTTCTCCGAAAAAAACAGCACCTGCGCCTTAGTTTTTTTTTCCCTACATGTACGCCCGTAAACTCGCAGACCGGACGCACCCCTAGTGGTCGTCTGGAAAATGTCCCAGAAAAAAACCACTCTCGACTTCCCGGCTCCGAACCGCCGCGCACGTGCATCTCCGTTCGTGGAAAAGTCGTAAAATTTCGACCGTTACGACTTTTACTCTCAAGCGACACTTTTTCCCTCTGGAATGCTAAGAACATTTTTTCTCTATTGCCTATATTAATAGACGTAATTTAGCGTATACACTATTTTAATCATTATTACATCAATAGATTTTAAGTAATTCAACAAGTATAAATAACACTATAATATTCCGATGACATTTAAATCATTTATTCATTTCTAAATCTTCGTTGATGCACTGTCAAATATATATAAATTTAAATACATATTACTTGAATTTTAATAATATTATACGACCATGTACACAAATTTAATACAATAGTAAATTAAATTTGAATTACAGAAATTTAAAATTAATATATTGTCGATTAAATTAAATCAAAGTTTAGCATAAATTTCGCTTTTGATGCTCAACATTAAAATTTATGCAAAACAGTGTATAGTAACCAAATATATGTAACAGTTGCATTGCTATTTTTCTCAAAAATAATTATGACATTAATAATTATTTAGTTATACACTGACAGAAAATAATCCAAGTGTCATCTGAATATTATCGTATTATCTCCCAGTTTAAATATTATATACATTATTATATAGAAATATATACNGTCTACGCACATTATTAGTTAAGTCAGTTTAAATCATGCGATAATATGCATTAATATTTATGCATATACATTTTATATATACACATATATAAAAGACTGATTACACCTATGTAAATTAGTTAATAATATAATGTAATAATATAGTTTAATAATAATTGAATGATAAAAGGGACAAGTCGTGCCATCTGTGCGATTTGCGGCGTAGTTAGTATGTAAATTAGGTTAACGACGCTTTAGCGAAAGCCAATAGAATTTAAGATTCGGGAAAACTGTTAACGCCCAACTTCGGGGATGGACCTGAAGAAAATCCAATCAGGAAAATCTTAGCCTCGAGCGAAATTTCCCATTCGTCCATCCCTCTCCTCAGGCCCTCCGCAGCCCCCAAAGTCCCGAGCGGTCCGGCTCTCTCCCCGAGACGCTCTCTCCAAAAAAACACTCTCACTCTGCATCCCGAACAGGAAGGTCGGGTCCTCTCTCCAACACAGACACTCTGCATCCCGTCTATAAAATTCGGGTCCTTGATTCACTCAAACACATCTCATCCCACATACGAAGTTGGGTCATTTGTATCATCTAATAACTAGTAAGTTTAAAATAAATTTTAATAATCGAACCATACTCTCTCTCTCATCTTTTTCTTTATCTTTTTTCTATATCAATTATCCTCCGAAAAGTAAATTGACCTGTGAGAGGTTGATTTCTTTTTCCCTTCCTTATTCCTAGAATTAATCAGACCCTATAGGGGTTAGATGAATTCTTGTTCCTATTTTCCTTACGCATTACACCCATTCTTTCCCATTTACATTAACGAAAAGATAAGCACGGGAATTAACTTGTCTCATCCCAGCATAGTGCAAAAAAAGAGACGAAATCTGCAGTAACGGCAGAATTAATATCTGGACGTTACACTTTCCTCTCGGCGGCTCGTCCGGCGATTGCGAAATATATGAGTTTATGGTTTTCGAAGTAGACTATACCTGTTGTGAATGAGGTTTTTTTTTGTGCAGTGAGAAAAGTAACGTCGTTTTGAGTATTCTTTAAGAGATCCGATCGATCGAAAATAATTGAAGCTTCATGCTTCATTAAGTATCCTGATGATGATGGTCTCGAATAATTACACTCCAAACTTGGTTTAAAAATAGATAAGTCTAACTTCATTTCAGGCCCACGAAGCACTGTGCACTTTACGGAAAATATTGTAAAACAACTCTATCGTACAGCAAACAATCGATCATCCTCTAATTTATGCGCAAGCTTCGCTCGGCCTCTCCCACATATCGCAACAAGAAATCTCAATTATTTTCAAAACAGCCGCGCGATATCGAGAAAGCCTCTTCGTATAAAATCCCATATACCAAACTCACAAAGAAAATCCGCTATACACAGGTACGCATTAACGAGATGCATATCATCGTCGCGCGGAGGAAGACTAATCGTGCGAGAGCACGTGTAGCATATGAAATTTCAATAAACAAAGGCTAATGGAAAATCTTGCGTATATATTAAATAGATATCTATATCTCCTGCTGACGAAACGACGAGTTTTGTTGTAAAGCGGCTCGAGCGTGTAGGTGCGCGTGCAAATCGAGCTTCGAGTCGTCGATATCGGATGAAAGCGAATTACGTGGCACTGGCACCATATATATACCTTCTGCGATAATTGCAAGCCGCACGTTCGCGTGAGAACGATTTATTTCGCGAAGGGGATAGTCGCTGCTGCGGCCGTTTTTGGAACTGGTTATATATACTATCAGATATTTTGCAAGTATATCGAAGAGACAAAAATGTTTGTAGGCATTAATCAAACGGTGTATACAGAGTAGATCCCAAAAAATCTAGAACAATTTTTGATACGTAAACCGCAAGCTCGTGTAATATATATTACGAGTTCAGTCTTCCTCTCTAACTCAAATGTTTTTCTTGAAATTCCCATAAATTCGTGTCGCTCGCGCTGGAAGCATATGTATAAATATTTGTAATAGATTCCGAGTCCTCTATCTCGTCGCGTATAAAAACCGCGGTAATTTGCATAATATTTTTCAAGCATCTCATCGTACCACCACACGAGCTTTTGCCGATATATCGCACACGTTACTGGAATGTCGAAATACATGCATACATACACGTATGAGCCCGTCACTATTAATAGTTCGTACTTCGCCAAACGAAAGTTAAAATTAATTTGGTAATTTTAGGATGAAGTTTGCGCGCTGCGCGCGCGCTCGATCTTCGTTATATGATTTACGCGCTGCTATTGCAAACGATCACGTGTAACCACTAAAAGGGGGAAGATAATAATTCAGAGGTTGAATTTTCATAACGCATACATAGTTTAGCTCGATGTGTGTACAAGGTCTCGAAGGTAAATGAAGTTTTGTTTTTGCGCCTTTTCGCTGCTCGAGGAAATTATGGACTTCGCGCTAATAGCGAATATCTCGATGGAATATCATAAGAGCCAAGAAAAAGATGAAAATTAAAACGAATAATAAATCCATTTATATACGCGCCGAAAAAAAAATTGAGGAAGCGAATATTGTATTCGTACGCCATATATAAAATAAACACTCGAGTTATACATATCTCATAGTCAGAGCGCCGTTAACACAGACAGGACACGCAAAGATTTCTCACTGGCTGATTTCCATGACTTTCTTCTTCGTTTGAAAAGCAAAAGTATAAGAAAACAAGCATCCATAGTACACACAGGCTTCTTCCTCCCCCAGAAGTCAAAGACAAAGGAGCGAAAGGAAGTGGAAAGGCTACTGCAACGCCACATCAGAGAGATAGACACACAGTTCGTGTCACGGAGCGGTTAATATACACGCCGGGGCAACGGCGGCGCAGCGATAAGCGTCGCTATCTCTTCGCTCCACCCGCTGCTGCTGCTGCTGCAGGTGCGTGTATACTATAACAGCGACGGCTCACCTTTCCCAGGCATATAGCCGTGACGTCGCCGGTCAAACGAGCGACGTTTCGCGTCAGGATATTTCTCGCGGTTGAATGTTAGACATGATCGGATGCGTTTAGCCTAATTGATGTGTATTTACGGGGGGGGGGGGGGGACGAAACGCGATTATTCAATTACCTTACGCCAACGGGAAGTTTTATGTTTTATACGCAGCGCAGCTCTGATGGGATTAATTCGATTTATACCCGAAGAAAACGCGGCGAGGCATAAATTGCGAGGCTGATTGGAGGATATTAGCAGCGCGAGAGCGCGCGCTTTTCAAATTGTTTGTTTATGCCTGATGATTATGTTTTTGATTATTTTAAAATTAAGTGCTATACTTGATGCAATTCAACGACAAAAAAGTCAAGTATAGGTAACGTTCTTCTTCGCCCGCAAAAAGTGCAGGAGAGTCAACCACGATTCCAGCTCTCAGCTCTCACTCTTCTCCTTTTCGGCTCATTATCTAATTGACAGGATCGCATCGCTTTCATCAATGCCCCCTATTCATTTATCTCCTACTCGATCAGCCGTCGAGCACACCACATCGCGTCTCTCGCCCCCCCCCCCCCAAAAAAAAAGAACAGTAGCAGTTCCAACCGTCGTCATCACCGCCATCGAAAAGAAAAGCAAGACGTCATCATCATCGCTGATTTCCCGAGGAAAAAAAGAAAGTTATGATGCAGCCGCGAGAGAGAGAGAGAGAGAGAGAGAGAGAGAGAGAGACCTGTCCTTTGTCTCGCAGGAGCTATAAGCGCGCGCGACGCGAGAAAAAAGAAAGTTCGTGTTCGCGATCGCTATCTAGATCAGCGGGACTACCGCTGCAGCCACTTTTTTCTTTCTCTCTCATACTCGAAAAGTCGACCCGCTGCACTTGTTGCTATACAGGGTCAACACTTGTTAAATTTTACGACGGCGTTACACTGACTCCCTTTTTTCTCGAAGCGGGGTGTCTGATGGCTCGGAAAGTGTCCCAAATAGAGAGGCGCATTCCTTCGCGCGTTTTTTTCGGTAGACTTAATCGGGAGATAACGAGGTGAGAAATGTATCGGGGAGTTTATAGCTGTGACGTTTCGTTGAGGAGTGTGTATGTGATAAAGCAGGGATTTTTAAGGTTCTCTTAAAGTGTGAGGTTGTGAGTTTTGGTGGGGAAAGAATGCTTTTTATTTTTTTTTTAAAGGCCTCTCTCGAGGTGCGATAATTTTCGAGTAAAGTGTCGTGTCGTAAACCCTCAAGAAATTCGCAAATTACGGTCAAGTATATAGTTTTTCGACTTGAGCCATTAATTTGAACGTTCGCATATCTCATTTAAATTACAACTAAAAAATGAAAACCAACGGTGACATATAAAAGTTTCATTTTTCGTTAATAAAAAATAATTAATCACAAAATTACCAAAGTTACAAGTAACACCAATACACCTTATAAACTCTCTCGTATTCTTGAGAGCCGCATAAGCATTTTGCAACGATGTTTATATTGAGACACTTCACGGCGCGCATGATATTTTACGAGTTCGCAAAGAGTACCTATATACCTATGTGTTCCACCAAAATAACTTAATTCCATAAATTTTTGAGCAAAGACTGCACCGCCGTAAAAAATTCTCGCCCCAGTTACCGAACCGTCGCCGCCGCCGCCGCCGCTCACAAGCCTTAAATAATTATAATCTCGGGACAGCGGTACCTATATAGCAGCGCACTGGTGTAGCGCGTAAATCAAAAAGCGACGGATAGAAATTGGAGCAAACTAGCTGGAACGTGTAGGTATATGGCGCACATACACAGAAACAACGAAACCGGATAACCGTTTAAAAATAGTCGAGGCGTCACCGAGGCGCGCGCGCGCGCGTTGCCCCCGCGCGAGATCGCCGAAAAAAGTTATAGATAAGATTGTCTGCGCGGCAAGCGCGCGAGGCGTCTTGTCGATACCTCGTCTCTCTTCTTCGTCGACTCTACAGAAGAGATTTGGGATTTGAATTCATACGAATTTTAGCTCGAAGCGTGTTGGTGGGATTAGAAAAGAGTTTTTTTCTGAATTGGACTTGGAAAAAGAAGGTCTGCCCGAACTAATTGACTAATTCTTTTGAAATCCTGCTGAAAAAAAAACCGGCTGTCCGGTGAAAAGTGAACGCTACATTTTTCGTGAAAATGTCTCGCTATACACTATATTTTTGAAAATACCTCCGTAATTGTCCGTCGTTGCGTGGATGGACCGTAAAAAAGATTGCTGCGTATGAATAAATTAAAATTGCGATAAAAAAAAAAAAATTGAAAATTTTAGAACAACAAATCACGGATAGAAAGTCACAGCCCTAATTTCTCTTTCATCGCAAGCCATCGACTTCTCTCCAGTTCACTGCGACGCGACAAACAAAACGAGTACTAGACAAAGAGCCGTCACAAAGAGATTCGGGGATCCCCTGGGTCGGTCGGCTTCCTTCGCTTCGCAGTGTATTCCACGTGTGAGAAAAAGAATAAGGGACCCGTTGCGTGCTTCGTCGTCCTAAAACCTCTCGATAAAAGAACCAACGCAGCACAGCAGTTACGACGTACACATCCTTTCGTGCATATGTATGTATATACGTCTCGCGTCGCTTCCTCCTTTTCTTGCTTCCCGTGTGCGTACTTTTTTTTTACTCGTTTTGCTTTGTGAACCGAGCGCGAGGGGAGCGAGAGATAAGAGACAACAGAGGTGTACTTTGTTCGCCTTGGAATACTGTATCGAAAGCTTTTCGGGCTATAAACGCAGCCGGGAGTTTTATGACGAAAGATGCACGACTGTCCGACAAGTAAGTGTATGAGGAAATCTTCGCAAATTGGTCACTTTTTGGGGTCGCGAAATGGCAAATTTTCAAAAAGCGAGCACACCTTTCTAACTTGGTTTATCTTGTTCATTAATTATATCATAAAATGTACAAAAAGTCAGTGGAACATGAGAAAACTGCTTTGTGACACTGTTTTTACGGCCCTTTAAATTTAACCAAAAATAGCCATTGTTCAATGGCATGTACTTAATTTCCGACGGTGCAAACGGAAAATTCAGATTACTAGGATGAAAAAACGGTAAAAGAGCTTTAATTAAAAAAAAAATGATTTCCTCATATAGGTTTGCGGAAGAATTCAGATTTTTCATAGGGATGCGTCGCTGAGGGAGATTCTGGGTTGTTCAAATGTGTAAGGCAGTAAAAATTGCTATTGAAAAATATTTATTATCTGTAAAAAGTTTTGGAAAAAAGTATGGCTGTACATTATTGTGCTAACAGATCTATAATGAGGTTTACCTGATTTAGAAGTAACGAAAAGATTCATTAAAAAAGTATACAAAAAAGATTGTATAAAATTTTTAGTCATATGGATGCATTAGTCACGAGGTATTAATAAGAATTTAAAAAAAAGTTTACATATTTGGATTTGCGACGTACCAAACGAACCTTTTCAAATAGATGGAAATAAGATTTATAATAAGTAGCAAGAGTACCGATAAAATCACGATGAGCATATTTTCTAGTGAAGTATTCTCTAAGTAGTTCAGCACGTCGATCTTAATATTCTCTACGTATTCCTGCGTTTTCATATGAATATTTTGTGCGCATTTTTGCACGTTGTTATTAATATTCTCTGCGTATTTCTGCGTTTTGATATGAATATTCTTTGCGTAGTTCTGCATGTTGATATTAACAAAGGGCTTAAGTTGAAAAAGATCTTTTCTATTTTTTATCTTTACCGTTTTGCAGTTCTCCAACTTAGACCTAAGCTCTTGGATAGTCTTGCTCATCTTCAATTCATCCTTCATCGCGTACATGTTATCGGGAAGTCCGTATACCATAAATTCCACAACTTGTCTCTCGTTCAGGCTAATGGCGGCTCCCAGCGTTTCCACTTCATTCAAATACTCCTCCAAGTCTTCGTCTTCCTTTTTCTTCCTCTTGGCCAAGATTAAGTAGACATTGGCTACAGCCGTCTCGGCCTTGCGATATTTGTCGCTGAACGCCTTCTGAAAATCTTCCCAGGTCGTCAAGTCGCGGCGCTGGGATACAAGCCACTGCTTGGCGGCGCCATCGATCGACATCTTAGCGGCAATAAAAGTCTCGGCGTCGGTCCAGCCGAAAAATGAGGCGCAGTTGTTCAGTGCCTTTATCCAAATAGATGCGTACTCTATGGGATCGCTCCCGTTGAACCTAGGCAGCATAAACGACGCATACCTAAGCGACCTGGCGGTCGACTGCTCAATTGCTTCTGACGCAGATAATGTGGGAGTTTTGCAATGCTTGAGTGCTTCGTTCTCCTCATGCAGTATTTTGATCTCTTGACGCAGCCTATTCAGCTCTAACTCCGCAGTACGAAGTTTGCACTGCAGCTCCTGCTGACGCTCGTGGCGACGATCCCGAGCGAGTTTACGCTCTCGTTCATGTCTTTGCCGATGGATCTGGAGATCTGTGTCACGATGTAGCCATGCAAACTCTTGGCTGCCTTGCTCTGAACAGATGCCTTCGATCACTCCAAACATATTGTTGATTTGCTCGATGCGAAATGTTTGCGAGACACCAGTCGACTGTACTGTACTACTGTTCCTTCGTAAAGTCGGTAGTTTGAAAACTCGACCGCCAGATGTCACTAGTGGAGTCAGTAACTAGCCAATCAGGGAGGGGGGAAGAAGGGATTGAAGAGCGTTGAGAAGGAGAGGGGGAGATACAAGCGTCGTTCCTCGCGTCGTTTGGTTTATTAGGGGTGGTGACGTACGGGAAATGCCCGTATATCAACCATTTCCAAAAACTAAGTGAGTCATCTAAGAAACGGTACAATAAACAAGTACAGTTTCGCCGCTAATGACAATAACAATATAAATTTTAGGCGCATATTCTGCGAGTATAAAATAAAGCTAAAATAACTTTGCTAAGACGCTATACTTTTTCCCTATGTAAACAAGTCACGACCGAATGTTGCGAAGCCAAGTCTAAAAGTCTTCTATAGGTTAGGGCGCGCAACGCGCGCTGTTTAAACTCTAGTGTCAATAAATTTATTGTATGTGTCCTACATAAAAGTGCCGGAACATAGTAGTCCACGTTAACGAGATCGTCCACCTACTACCAGCGTAAATTAATTGAATTTCTGTATGACCGGGCTAAGAGACAAAAAACAACCGTATAGAAAAACACACATGTGCGAGGTGCGTAAAAAAGCAAGCGTCTTTCGTCGCGGTGACTTTCGAGAAAGGGGAATAAGAAAGAAAGACCAAGAAGAATAAAAAGATTCATTAGAAAGGGCAAGGCGCACGTGTAGAAAAAGAGAGACGGAGATAGAAAAGAGTGGTGTATACGGGGAGTTACAAAAACAATGCACGAACCAACACGCGTCATGCAGCTGGACGAAGCGGCAAGTATAAGCGAAAGGTGCGTTGAATCGAGAGTGAGAGTGAGCCGCACAAATTTCCTATTAATATGTGGACGGCGAGCTCTGTTCTTAGATGTAACAAGGATATTACGCGTTTTTATGCAAATTTGTTTCTATAGCCGAGAGGATACGCTCAAGGTTGCCGCTTCTCTCGGCTCAAAAATTTCTTTTATACCAGAGATCGCGTATATAGTGGAGTGTCACACCCCATTTTTTCAGACATCAATTCGAAGCAAAGAGCAACGTTTTAATCGAATTAAAATCGCATCCACTCAATCAACCGACAGACGAATCCACACCTCTCCATCAGCCCATTTTTTTATAAACAACGTTGCACACCTCGACCAGTTTCTATGGCAGTCATGACTCACCCTGCTCCTCCTTTTTATATACGTATATAAATCCACGTACAGCACCAAGCGCGGCTATCTCTCGGTGTACAGCATATAGTATACATACACGCGCGTGTATCAAGCTCTACGAAGGGGGGGAGGGGAGGAGCCGTAGGCCGGTCGGCCGATAATAATTACGGGAGGGTCCGAGGCGGACTTCCGGCCGGCGCGAGTCTGCCAGGTTTCTATAATATACTCGCGCCCACGCATCGAGCGGACCGAGCTCCCGAGGCTACCTGAGCTCACTCGACTGCGGCAGCTTTTGTACTTTTAGCGGGGATTTCATTTGTTTCTTTTTTTATGGCTGGGAGTTTTCGGGGGTTCTATTTTTGACGTTGACGTGTTTTGACTTTTCGACTCTCGACGATAAAACCTATACGCGAATCATTACTAAGAAATTATGCGTCGAACAAAAAAGCTGCAATCCCTTCGCCAAGGGAACACAAAGCGCGTCTTCGTCGTCCTGACACACAGTTCTAGCTCTCTCGCTACAAGGGAATACGTTTAGCGCTCGAACAAGAGACGGAAACGTGGTCAGTTACCTCCTGGAATGAATAATTGCGCGTGTAGCTATATACACCTATACGAGATTTTGCGGCAAAGCGACGGATTTTAGTGCCATGGGACAGGATGTTGCTACTTTTTCCTGCGGCGGGCGCGATGTCGCCGTCGAGAGGGCTTTTGAATTATGCGTTCTAGGAGAACGACTTTCGGGAGGTCCTGAGAGAAGACAGCGTAACGCGACGTTATATACATTTTGGAAGGAAGAAATGCGATTTTAATTTGAGGCGGATGACGAGTACTTTTTTTTTTTTTTAAGAAAGAAGATTTCGAGAATTTAAATTTGTGGCCGTAGATTGGGATTAGCGCGTCTATAATTATGCAAACGTGGAGGATTCCCTCGTTTCCGAATTTCGAATCGATCCGTGAGACAGCGATGATAATAGAACGTACTCCCTGAAACTGAAAATTCCTTCCGCGAATTTGAGCAACAATCCAACGAAATTTCCCACGAAGCAGGTGTTTTCAACAAAAAAAAAAGAAGAGGAAGCGACGCTCGTTATATATATACAGTGCTGCATCCGCGAGTAATTAAAATGTCGAAAATGTCGCAGGAAGTGTCGCAAAGAGCGTGGCTGAATAACTTTAATTTCCAAGCTTTCTGCACTACAGCGATGTGTCGCAAAATCGCAGTCACCAGTCATTTCTCTCGAGGAGAGGATTAGTATCATTACGGCAACGAGCAGCAAGCAACATTAGTCATCCGCGACGAGCTCGTCGTAACGGCAAGGACGATCGAGTGTCCGGTTGTGATCGCGAGGAAGACACTGGAAAGCGATATCGCATTGCAGCCGTTGGAAAGAAGAGACTGCTGGCCCCGTGTATTGCGACGATTCACGACGATTTATGCCGCAATGAAGTGGGGTGGACTGTGAGAAAATTGAAATGAATAATTGAAAACAATTTGTGTGTATATAATTATTAAATGAAAAATAGACGTCCATCAGAATAAATACATCACGTATGTAATTGTATACGCACAATACTAAAGAATTTCGTATCGCGCTCGCGCATCAGGAATCCATTCAACAAGCTCCTCATATATATAATACCCACGGACAGCCTCATTGCGCGAGCTCCCCATCAAGCTCCATTTCATTCTTGCTCTTCTATAAGTATTCTCTCCGGTACAGGAGGAGTATATCATACACTATCCCCATTATCATCGTACACATACTCGGGGCAAAAATCACCGGTCCCTCATAACAATAACCCAGACAGCCCGACGTCCTTATCTACGCCATACTCTCTCGCACAAAAGTTTCAATTCTCTCTCGAGCTGATCCCCCTCTCTATCCGTACTGCTATCAGGGACGAGTTCAAGTTCGCATACTTTATATAGCATAATAAGAGCAAAATGGAACTCTAATGTACCTTTCGTAGTTTTTCCAGCTCGTTGAGCTCCGAGGTCGGCTGTGAAGCTCCGCTGCCAGGACTTCGCTGCTGCTGGAACATGCGAGAGAAGAAATGCATTATATATACGTTATCATACGTAGAACATTTTTCTAGCGCTGACCGTATAAATCTATGCGCGATTGCTTAATGAGAAAATTGGAGGTATTTCGCGAGCGAAGCGAAACGAGGGGAGAAGATACTTATAGGTGGGGCCGAGGCCAAAATCGTTTGGGGCTCTGTTTGTTTTTTGAATTGCGGTCTGGACGCTTGTAAATTGGCGCGATTTGCATGAAATTTGCGTATATCGTGGCGTCGTCGGAGTTACATTACGGTGTTCGATGAGATGAACCGTTATGCCGGCTGGCGATTTGAATACGTTTAAAGCGAACGACTTTTTTCAAATAAGTATATAACCGACTACTTTCGCCTAATAGAGCCAGTCAAGTTCATTTATTTTCAAATGCGAACAATAATTTTAACGGCTTTTATAGCATTTGCAAAAGTGCAGTCAACTTCGCAGAAAGCTTACGCAAGAAGCCTCGATATTTTCCAAGTCGAACTTGCAAACAGAAGGCCGAAAGACCCTATATACCGTCTCGCGGCGTATACAATGTAATGTTGGCTCGATGTAAGTATCGCACTATACGCAGCGCGCACAGTAACAAAAGGTTACGCGCTTCGCGCGCTGCACACTCTAGCGTGTCTCATCGCCTATATACGATTGTATTCAAATCGACGCTTGCAAAACTATAGCCGGGATGCAGCCGTAGAATAGAGAAAAAGTCAGTAGCAAGTATCTTATATTTACTGTGCGGTAGCCTTTCAATAAGATTTTTTATTTTTCGTTATAAGAGGGTGCTTGTAAGGTGAATTGGGGTTATTTGTTTCGAGCAGCGTACACGAATCCGTTTGAATTTTCGCGCCGATTGTTCCTATTGTTCAAACGCGTGTGTACGAAAAAAAAAGTTATAAGTAGAATAATACGCATAAATACTGTAGTAGTATTAGTAGTTGGAGGAGACAACATTCAATTGTCTAAACCGTGCGTATGTGGTAAATATTTGAAGAGTGCGTTTAACATACTTCCCTCGACTATCAGATTGATGTTCCAATGAGAAAGAGAAAGAGATTGTGCATCAGCGGGCTGATGCATTCCCGGCATAGTATATCTTCGCGCGAAGTGAAAACCAATAGAATTCCCGGTATTCGAGATACTCTAATCTGCGCATAAGTGGAACTTTGAAGAGAGAGAGAGAGATCGTATTATGTCAATTATAAAACATTATGGTCGAAAGTGCAGAGAGACGATTTCAACGGAGCGATTGGAACGTTAATTTATTTTTCTTCAAATTGATGCAATTTTATCCTTAACCCGCTTACTCATCGCCGCGTATTCATAGCCATGTAAATTCAAATGTAGGTAAATTACTTAACGAAATGCCGTTTAATTAAACCTTAATTAGAAGCGATTACTTTTTTTTGCGTAAGCGTTCGTCGCTCTCCCGGTGTGTACATGTGTACGAGTAAACCTTGACACCGCGCTGTTTTGGAAACGAGCTTGAAGGCGTCGTTAAAACGCTATGCGCGGACAGCGCGTTTGCAGAAAAGAGAATGCAATCGGATAAGACGCGTTATTTTTCTGGCGATACTCAACAACAGCGTAAGGAATCGAAGCCATAATGACCGTCGCCGAATTTCTCTAGAGAAACCTCCCCTTACCTGTCCAACGCTCCAAATGGCCGAGTTCGGCTGCTCGGTCTCCGGGCCGAAATTTACGAGCGAGTAGAAGCTGCTATTTCCAGCATTGTGACTACCAGCACTATTAGTACTACTGTTGAAATGGCAATGGCTGGGCGAATGCTGCTGATGATGCTCCTCCTCGACTATGGTTCCGGTATCATAACCAAACTCGTAATCCAGAGATTTGCTCGAATCAGCGCGACTCGTGACGAATGATCGAGCGAAGGTGCTCTTGAAGAAGTGCCCCGGTGACACTTCGCTGCCCAGGGCGAACTCGACCTTCGGTGACGTCTCGCTCATCTTCGACGGTTGATTGTAATGTGGGGTATACTATGCTACTATACCCAAGAGGTTATGAATAGAAGCACTTGTAAATTGCGTAAACAAACCCTCTCTCGCTCTCTCTGTTCTTAGCACAATAATTGTCACGCGTCCTATACTTACACACTACGCGGCACAATCGAAATATTTAGTACTTCTATTCGTACAAGTACACACTCGATCGAAATATCGCGCACCTATCCCTCATTCAGCAAATTTCACCGAAGCACACGATCCTCTTCCCGCCTAGCGTAGCAGTTGTAGTACATTTCCCGCTGGTCATTTCACGCCGCGAACGAACGCTGTCACTCGGACTCAGCGAGCGTTGCGCGTTGTTGTTGCACTGCTGCACGCTTTCCCCCCGGCAATAACGAAATAACAACAACGACGAGCCTTGATGCAGCCACACTGTGTAGTAAGTTCATCGCTAATATATTGTTAACCGTGACCACCGGTTTGTACCAGCCTTTTGGATTTTAGACCGGTTCCTTTTATATTACAATTGTGTACACAATCTATATACTCGTGTGCGAGTGCAAGCAGAGTTGCGATAGAATACGGAGAGCGGAGCGGCATACAACACACGTGCGGCTCGTAGGCCGGTGCGCGTCGAACTGAACACTGAACGCTCCGCGAGAACGAACTGGATGCGAGGCAGCCGAGCGTGCGACGCGGGGAGTAGGCACTGTACTAATACCTACTGTTGCGCCAGTCGACAGCGGCACCTATGTCAAGCGCTCTCTTTTGTACTTACGGGGAGTTTTGCGGGAAATTTATTTTATTCTCTCTCTCTTACTTATATGCAGCTACTTTTTTTTTTATTGACGTTGTTGCTTTATGAATTAATCGAGCTCTGCACTGGTTAAATTTGAAAGAAAATTGTAGCGTTCGTTATTAGCTGTACTTTCTTCAATTAACAATATTTCACAACTAAATACACATTATATCGAATAGAATAGTTTAACATACATATCACCGTAAGCGAATCCTCGATTAAATCAAACTTTTCTATCTATTCTCCATTCCCCTATTTCACCGACACGTGCGGGAACTGAAAACGTCCATCATAGCACTTTATTACGACACTTCGGTCCTTCCCTTCGACAAGTTATTACCTGCATGAATTATACTAGGCTGTATAAAAGTATACCCAATTATATCCCGTTTTGGAACGCCCTGCAATGTCTCTCCTGCGCAGGCGGCGAAGGTGTTTAACCAGAAATGTAAACCAGAGCGTCGAAGGGGAGGTGCGAACCCAACAGAAGAGGAAGCGCCGCGGAGGAAAAGCAAATAACGGATGAGACCATGTGAATGAGATACGCCGGAGACGAGTTTTTCTGGGTTGTACAGCTCGCTTTAATGCCAAGAGAATTGTTACGTATATAAATGGATAACCGTTGCTTGAATTATCTATCTTAGTTTTATACAAAGCAATGAACATACTTTTACAAGTTCCTCAGATCCGAACAGATCGACATTCCAACTTATTATTCAGCTTTGTTTACAAGTTATTGCGAAAATGATTTATACTAATTGCATCACATCTAAATACATAGCAAAGCCTTATTTCAATATGAACAGATAAACAATTTTAGAAAGCAATAAAGAAACTACGAGCACAAGATACGCAAATTACGAGCGAAAGATCACCTGCCTGTCTCGACGCATACCTGCCTGACACCCTTCCCCTCTCGCTCTAAACCGTCCACACGACCCGAAGAGATCGAATAACGAGGTCCTGTCACTGTATAACGCGCAGAAAGAGATAACTGTACTGTGCGTTCCCCTGACTCCTAATCCCCTTCCTCTCTTTCCCGTGATATTGTCCTTGTGCAGCGCGAGCATTATTATATGTATGTTGTGCGCAGCTATACACCACCTCGAGTGTCAAGGAACTCAGTTGCGCCAGTTCCATAAGAGCCCTTTCCGCGGCTGGCTCAGTTTCACGTAACCTTAGACGTGTGAAAAAATTCATACTACTAGTGTAAGAGTTGCGCTCTCGTTTTGTCATAGAGCAAGCATGTGCGGGTGCGTTTTTTCTCTCTTGTTTACGTATTACGCTTTGATTGGCGCATAATAATAGCTTGAATAAAACTTTTAGTAAACTATGCTTTCGATTAAGAATTAAAAACAAAAAACATGTTTGGGTGTATGTACATACATTGTACTTATCGATTTTATTCATCTTCGAAGTAAAAGTAAAACAAAAATACATAACTTTTTTATCTTGCTTCTGTTAGAAGCCGATTAACTATTCCACGTAAGATAATAGAGTAATGCACAAGAAACAAAACGACCCTCATATCCAACTTTCGTGTTTTCGCGCTACAGCCGCCCGTATCTGTCCTTTTTCTCATACGTCCCGATACCTTATCACGAAAACTGTTTGTCAGCTGCGGTCGGGAGCAGTTCTGACTCGTAACGGCTCTTTGGCTTGTCGCGTACAGCGATCGCTTGGAATTACGAGCAAGATGATTCATGAAAATCGATCCCCAATGAGCTGCTGATACCTTTACGAACGCTTTCCTTGTCAGCGCGAGAACTCCTGTGTTCTTAATTTTCTCGTAAAACGCGCAGCGTTTTACGAAAGTATTTACATAAACTTTCCGATACGTTAATACTTTAGTTTTATTTACATTTTTTGTTTTCTATTACGCTTTGTAAACTTTTTTTAACTGTACTATAATATACAATACTGAAAAACTACGATATACGTACGTACACTACGACAAAGATATAAGATACGATTAAAGAGAAAGGGCGCAGCAATTGATAAAAACTAAACAGAAAAGAATTAGAAATAAAACTAAAACATCTACCAATTTAGACTTTGATATTAATAACACTACGTAACAATAAACGATAATACTAGTTTACTTATTTGATAAAAACAAAATAACGATGATTTTACAATAATCCCTACACGCGTTAATCATAATATCACGTTTTCTTGCGGGTCACCGGCGTGTAATCTCTTTTTACTCTGACCGAACTATTATTTAGCACGATGGGTGAGACATCTGCGGAACTTCCGTAACGTGAAAGCTTCTCCAGACGTTTCTGTATACTTGCGTGGCCCGGAGTGTGATTGTCCATCGGGCTGATGAATGACGAAGAGTTGTGGGATCTGTCTGGCCAACTTGTTGGTGTACCCTGATTCGACCGCGAAAGAGGTTTTTTAGACAACTCGTTCGTTATTTCTTCAACGCAGCTTTCTGCGTATGCGACTGGATTCTGAAAATTTAGAAAACATTAATAGTTATAATAGTTATTTATATAAGCTAACCCTTTATAAACATTTTTTCAAATAAAAATTAAATAACGCGCCTGAATTAATGCCCTGAGATTTCGTAGCCCACTGTTAAGGTACTGCGGTCTTGGATTGCATGTAAAAACGGTTCTCTCTGAACAGTAAGCCACAGCGACGTTCCACGAAGTATTTCGCCTCCACTCGAGATTAGTACAGGCAATAAGAGCACCAACCGAAAAAATTGATTGGTAACCAAACGATGATATACCGTTCCAGAAGAGTATAGATAGGTATGACGATCCGGAATTGTTTGGCTTTGGATACGCCATGTTGACAACTTCAAAATTTTTCATTCCCTGTATTTGGTAAATTAAAAATTATTGTAAATAAATTTTGCAAATATAAATTGAAAACTCAACTGATCAATTATTTTTTCTTTTCTTTTTCACGAAAATAAATGCTACAGTAAAGCTAAGTGCGTCTATCTACACTTTTCGTAAGATTAGAAATCGACGCTGATACTGAAATCAGCTCATCCTCATCTAGAGAAGCGTAAGTAAAAACACTCATCCCTCTTGAGCGAGCCACTTAAACAAGATATCCCTACGAGATAAGACAAACATACGTGAGGAGCAGGGCCCGTTGACACAACGACACCCACGGTGTCGAACTCGCAGAACTTGGGGTCGAAGCTCATTGCCGTAATGTCCGGAATCAGAGTGCAAAACCGCATCGGATAAGGTAGCTTTAGCAGCGGCTCCGGCTTGATGTGCGTGATCCTGTTCGCAGTGAGATTCAGCTCGCCGTTTCTGTAAAAACAAAATCCGCTGTTTAACTTGCTCACAAATTTAATCCTAACGCGCAAACTTTCCTCCGGAGACGCTTATCTTTCAATGTCAGAAGCGAAAATTTCTGGATGACTGAGTCATGCGAGATGCGCGATCTCGAGAGAAGCGAGTATTTATTTTAGGTAGAGGAGATAAGGAGAGCGCGAAAAAAAAGGGAAAGATGTACAGACGGCGCGGGAAAGTTCAAAAGGTATGCTCTGAGTCATCGGTTTACGATGAAGAGTGGACGGAAATTTCCTTGATGAAGTGCTTTACGAGTTGCAAACTGTTTTATCTAAAAGACTTAACTGCGTGTACCAATGTAATCCGAGAAACCAATAAAGGGTGAAAAATAGTTCGGCACTAATTCTTAATGCAGGTATATTTAAAAGTAGCCTAACAGTAAAATTATGAATAAAAAAATATATAACGGACTCATTTACCTCGTTCCCATTGCGTAACAATTATATATCGTGATAGTATTGCCTTCCTTTATCTCGTATCCCGAATCCTCATCGGCGCCCCAAATTGTCAGTATGACTGTAGTTATGTCGTCTACTAGTCGGACTTTCAGTACCGGGGTCACTTTTCTAGGCGGCGGCAGACCCTGGCGTACTTCCGTCTCCATTTGCTGTTTAAGCTCCTCTTGTTTACGCTCCCAGTTTTTCTGTCCTCGAACTCGCGCCTGAGATGTCGACTCGGTCTGAAGAAACCACATAGTTTAAAAAAAAAACGTTACTTTTATTTTTAAAAGCTAGAGAAAAAAGCGCTTACTTGAGAATTTTCAAGTTCATCGTCGAAGTCCGATTTCTTTTTCGAATCGAAATTTTTCTCAGCTTGTGCATACATGGCATCTACCTGCTTTTCAAGGGCACGCTCGTAAGCTATCACAGCTTTTTCTTCGCTACGCGCATTTCGATATACTGAAAAAAGCAATAAATACATTATTTAATAATCTTAAAATATTCAACCTTTATACATTTGTATACACATACTTGATTGGCCATCCGGAGTTTTCTCTCTATACAATAGTGGATAAACCCTCGCAGCGACGGCCGTTATTTCGCCGACCATCCCTCCACTCATAACGATATTCCTTAATTTCACGGGTATAGGGCCTTGACTTTTTTGGTAGCCTAGTTTAGTGTCCCACCTCGCTCTTCTCGTGCAGTTCGTAAATATTTTTAAACTCACGTTAGCTGGTTTCTGAATGCATTTTTCGTTTGAATTAATAACGAAGGTCATTAATTAAAAAATTCTAATTAAATGATCAATAATTACATCCAAGGGAAAGCAGCCTCTCTCGCATTCCAGCAATATGGCACCATACGTCATGAGTTTTGTGCCTTCCTTGATTTTGCCAGTTGAAACATAATTTGCCATCGCATTATCTATGGTAAGTGGAATGCTGTACCATCCGTCCGTGACCTCAATAACATAGCGAGATAAACCCAGCAGAACTTTGGCATCTTTGTCCTTATTGTCACCCTTGAAAGTCTACAAAAAAAAAAAAAAAAAAAAAAAAATATTAGTTGGCATGTCTATTTTTCATACGTTACTCAAATAAGAAAATGAATATCAAAATATTACATCTTCAATCGAAGAGACGCATAGAACCATTCGACGCGTTGGAATATCATCTTTCTCTAAAATTTTTCTCAGAGCTGGCCTTTGAGCTCTGTCGATTTCTCGGTCGTAGCGATATTTCAGCTCTTTCATAACGCGATCTGGCGTTAACATCCTTGAAATAAACAAGATTGACATAATAAAGAATATTAATATTTGTTTGAATATGGTAGAAGAAACTTACTTTGGTAATTCAGTCTTTTCAAAATGTATTCGATCCATAGATGCCAGTTTCCATACGATCCATTTATAATGATTTTCTATCCAACATGTAGGGATGAGTTTTGGATCGACACCTGGCATAGCCAAAAAAGCATCTGCGAACTCGGAAACGCCAGCATGGCCGTCTTCATCAAATATCAGACGAGCATTATCTTCAAGTTCTAAACTCACTACCCTTTTATTGCTGAAATTAATAATTCATTATAAGTTATAATAAATTACGTAACAAAAAATTAAAAAACAAAGAATGTCTTACTTAATAAAATTAGATGACAAAAATTTATAACACGTAGCATTCGATGCCGTAACTTCTAATATTTTTGCATCGGGATGATTATGTTTTATCTACAAAAAAAGAAACCAATCTGGTATAAAGAGATGCAATTTTAAACGTTTGTTCTATAACTTAAAGCAAGACTCTTACTTGTTCGATGGGACGAGCCGTAGGCACGGAACTGCCTACATAATCTGTCCAAGTCTTTCTATTATTACTATTTGTAAGTCTTTCGCGCAGCAGAGATCCTATAATTGGCTTTACTTCAATTCGTTTTTTAATTCGAATCATCTTTTCCTGCAAAAAAAAACATACTCGTACCTTCAGATTCTCATAAACAACAGAATTAGATGTCCCGTGTTAACGCACCTGTTGCATAATTGCATCCATCCGCATTTCGGCCAATTCAGCTAATTCTTCCTCGGTGAGTTCCGCCGGCAGCGGTGGCTGCAGCGGTGTTAACGGTAGATTCCGGATCAAATTATCGATATTACGTTCCGCTTGATCTTCTTCATCGACATCCGAGTCGTCGGAAAATAGTTTGCGACCTTGCAACTCGCTTCCAGTCCTAGGCTTCTTCAATGTCGACAACGGAGTATCGCTATCGGTATCGGAGTGCTTTCGCTTCTCCACAATTTTGTTATCTGCCTTCTTCTCTCTGGGCTCATCTTCCTTCGCTTTTGCATGGCTCTTCTTGGGTAATTTGAATACAGGCTTCTCTGGCATATCGATCAAAACATAACTGGACTCAACCATACCTCTTTTTATGTCTGCTACGCAATCGCAATGGATACTCAGCGTTTGCGTCGACATGGTCTGGTTGGAAATGGAAATAGTGTGACCGCTTTTGATGATTAGCTCTCTTCTCTCTCGGAATCTTGCAATGTGCTTTTTTAAAAATTTTTCAAAGCTTGCATACACCTTAAAGCTCTGTGTACACTCTTTGTACGAGAACCCTGAAAAATCATCCGACTCTTCTGTACTGGCTTTCCAATCGCTTGGCACTGTTGAGGTTTCCTGCCGCTTCGTGATGGTTTGTTCAGTGACCTCGGGCGACTTGGGTTTACTGGTATTAAGGTAGCTCAGCTCAACTTTGGATAACCAAGAGTCGGAGTGAAGGTCGAAGTGTTGGCTAACCGATAGCCCTTTTTGCAGGGGTTGATTAACAGAGTCGTTGTATGGATCGGATTTGTTTAACTTCGTAGATAAGACGCCTTCGTTGCTGCTACCTGGGAATCCGCCGAAGGAATGACATCTTTCAGGCCGCTTTACCTCGCAGTTTTCCAATTTTCGCTTTAATTTGCTTAAATGGCTGTTTTCTGGTTTATTTGAGCCCATAGGTTTTTGTTCTTCTAAAGATTTTGGTACGACAGGTTTGGTAACATTTTTGTTCGCCGGTATCTTTTCTTCTTTTATAGACGACGATTTTTGGGCAGCAGCTGATGCTTGATGAATTTTCTTTGTCAAATTAGACATATTTGGAACAGTGAAGTCACGGTTACCGCTAGCTTCTTTGCTTATTGAAGTTTGATCGGCAGTAACGAGGAGACTTTCTAGGTCACCAATATCGTCAAAAGCATCATCGTTATAACCCATGGATAATTTTGGTGCTGGAGTTACAGGTGCAGTTTTCTTTTGGTTGAGAACAACGGTAACTTTAATACTAGCTTTATTTCCTACTTTGGGCAGAGTCTTTTTATGCATGTTTAAGAAGCAATTCTCATCACGAATTTCTTCGCTTAATTCGTTGAACACTTTCGAATAGTAGCCTTCTTTATCAGGGTTTATTTTGATACCCTTGCCACCAGCTGTTGAAAACCCATCGCTTGATGCTTCTAAACTTTGTTGTACTATGTTCATTTTACTAGTGACTGTAGAAGGTTTACTTGAATTAGTTTGCTTGTTATTAAACACAATCAAAGCTTTGTCTTTTGGTTTTTGAATAGCTTGTTTTGAAGTCTTATTTTGCTTAATGTTGGTGAAGCCAGTTTCATCAGCATCACCTAGTTCATTATAAATTTTGGCATACATCATTTCTTTGTCCTCGCTCACTTTGATCCCCTTACCACGAGCAGTTGAAAAACCATCACCTGCAACCTCTGTGCTTGAAATTGCTGATATTTTTGTAGTGAGGTTGTTATAAATTGTGAATGTTTCAATTTTTACATCTGAATTATTTATCACAGTCTTCTTATCATTAAATTTGAGTATTGCTTTATCTTTAGGCTTTTCAATAGTGATTGCTTTCAAAGCAATATCTTTCTTAACACTAAGTAAACTATTTTCATCAATATCCTCTAGTTCGTTATATATTTCAGAATACAAGCGTTCTTTTTGTTCATTGATTTTAATACCTTTTCCACCAGCTGTCGCAAAACCATCATTAACATTCACTACATTGGAAGATGAAAATTTTGGTTCCAAAAATTCGTTTAAGTCTAGCTCTTCATAAAGTTTCAATGTATCCAGCTTTTTGTCTTCAATGCATTTCTTGACACTTGAAATTGGTACTTTGTTATCAATTTCGATATTTGTAACTGGTCTTACTTTAGATAGGGTGTTTTTTCTAGGCTGTACATTGTTGTTTGACTTAATATTTTTATTTTTCAATTCTGAAAAACTTTGTTCGGTTAGATTTTCTTTTTCTAGCTCGGTGTAAATTTTTGCATAATTTAGTATTTTATCTTCACTGATTACTATATTTTTGCCACTGGCTGTAGAAAATCCATCTTCAGTAGTCATAGATGTTGCGATGCTATGACTAGGTTCTATTTTTATTTTTGGATTCACTTTATTATTGTCCGGTACGTTGATAAGTGTCTTTGTTTTATTCATAGTTGGTTTTGATAAACTTGATTTTGCATCTGATTTTTCCACAGCCAAAAGATCATTGTTGCTACTTATCTCCTTCTCTATTTCTTTGTACATTCTCATACCTTTTTGGAGATTTTTTTCGTTAATGGAAATTCCTTTCCCACTAGCACTACAGAAGCCAACTTCTGGCTTCGTAGTAGATGATGTTGAAGCATCTTCTAAAATTTCTCCTTTTTCGCTAAAGTTTACATTTGCAAATATGTCTACATTCCAATCATCCATAATTTCAGCTGGTACATCAAGGTTTTCTTTTTCAGGAGATTTTTCTTTCTTGATTTTCATCAAACTTTCTGTGGATGTTAACTCTGAAAAAGACATTAATCTCAAAGGTTTGTGTTGAACCATTGGAGTTTTCTTTTTCTCTTGACTAAATTTTGTATCTGCCAGTTCAAGTTCCCTAACAGATTTAGAAAATTCTTCTTTTGATATAACAGTATGACTTATATCAATTGACCTTCTCAAAGGTTTTTGATTACGCTTGATTTCAGCTACTCTTGCAAGGACATCATTGCTAATTTTGGGCTTAACATCTTCCTCAATAATTTCTTGTTTGATAACTATAACGTTGTTTTCTTTATCATCTGATTCAGGTATTGAACTTAGCTTCTCTTCTGGAATAATGTTACAACATAATCGATCAATGGAACTGAATGATGCATTGGAGAAAAAGTCTTGAGTTGAAGTATTGCTATTTTTATCAAAGGCAGTAGCTTCCTGGAAAACAAAAAACACATTAAGATTTACACTAGTATTCAATTGTTTTATTTTCTTCATAATAATTGATACAATGCATTACTAACTTCTAACTTTTTATTTTCTTTGCACTCTTTATTATTTGATTTGCTATTTTCTTCAATTATGTTTAATTTAATATCTGGTTTGACATCAAAAAATGGTTCGTTGTTCACTGAGCTAGCTTCAGAAGGAACCTTATCACTACTGCTACTGATACTTTGCTGATCATTATTGTTATCTGGATCTAAAGCTACATTATTAAGTATTCTGCGCTTCACTTTTCGCTTAGCCCTTTTTTTCCCTCCTCCGAGTACTGGAGAAGAAGCTACATCCATTTTGTCAGGTTTTTTGTCTTTACAGTTTGGTGTACCTTGATGCCGATTAGGTGTCGTGTTATGCTACCACATAAAATTTTGTATTCATTATGAAGTGCTACATCGTTAAGTAAATTATAATAATTTGTTTCTGATAAAATCAAGAAAAAAAAAATACATTTAAAGTGTAATTCACTGAATAAAGAATCGTTTACACAAATTTAAATCTATCTTTTTGCACTGAATAATTTATAATTAAAAAATATAATTAAAACCGTTTTGTTCACTTTTTTCTTTAAAAGTAAAATATGACACCCATTACATAGAAAATAAATGAACATGTTACACAAACTCACAGTTGGAACTTCAGAATTTACAGTCACATCACAGTTTTCTGACTTATTCAGTTTACCCTCTGGGGTTTCCATGTCACTAGTCCACAATACACTTGTTTTTGTTATGAAAGGCAGCAGATCAGCCGGAGTTCTTGGAACTACTGCTCTTCCAGGAGTTCTACAAATATTGGTGTGTATGTGTTAACAAAACATATTAGAAACCAAAAACAACTAATGATCTAGCCAAGTATTTCTACTTAAAGAACAATTTTAATAACAAAAAGATAAAGATATTTGTTCTTACTCTTCAGTTACTTTTGAACAAAGTATCGGAGTTTTTATTGAAATAATCGAGGAGTTAAGAGTGTCATTCTTAGCTACAATTTTTGGTGATTGTGCAGCCGAGTCCCTTAATTGGTCGTCATCTACGAGAAGTTAAAAATAAGTGTGTAAAAATTCAAATTATAATGCAATAATTGTATACTATGCATGCAGTGCATTGTCTATATTAAACTAATGGTTTGCATACTTTATATGTTAGTCCAAATTGTTTCCAATAACTTGTTACGCTACTACAAATGATAATTCCTTTAAACATCTATGTTAGTTTTATACAAGTTCAAAAGACAAAGCAAATTGCAAATGTGCAAGAAGCCACAGCAAAAATTCCCATGCAATCCATCACAAGTCCATTTCAGCATATTTCTCTTGTTATAGATTCACCATAAAGCAACCCCACATTAAAGAAAAATCGTCATTTAATTTCTCATATCACAAATACCTGAAAACAGATCTTGAGACGTAGAAATATCTTTAGCATCATCGTTTTTCCATCTGATGACATTGCAGCCATTGGCAACGTTTTCATTGTTCTCCAAATCTTCAACACAGTCCATTCTAACACTTTACACGTAATTCCTAATAAAAAACGATCAAAAACGAGACACACAATAAAAAACTGCGAGGATACGCGAACTTCACATTTTCACGAAATTAAAAAGGTGGGAATGTCGAAGAAATATAGCAAGAAACGCTGCCCACGTTTTTCACCATTGCGCGTTGCATACCGCCAAAATATCGAGGTTGAGGTACAAAAATCATATGGAGATGATGGGGATTTGATCGAGCAGACGATTTCCCCTTGCTTGTGTCTCCAATCGTTTTTTGATGATAAAACGTACGTGTTTCGTTGCGAACAACATATCGAAATAAGGGCTTTGCCGTTCTTTCAGTTCTTTGCTTATCTATAAAGCTTTCAGAGTAACGGTGTATCCTTTTGTTATTATCGTTTTTTACTTTTCAAAATCTGTTTACTACCGTTTTAGTGATTTAGTTCTGATGAAGTGGCGCTGATGATACAAAAGATCACTAAAAACTTTCCAGATCATAGAGACATTTCTGTCTTTATTTTATTGCATGGAAATTTAAAAAATATTTTTGTGATTGACTCTGTATTAAAAAACAATTATTTATTATTTGAATAATAATCTCATTAATCTAATTACGCACAATGATTACTTTGTACAGCATATTAGGACTTGCGTTAAAAACTACTCAAAATTAACGTAAATAATTTGGTACTAATAATAAAAACATATATTGAATACAATGAAGTTTATATTCGATTTTTTCAGTTTCCAAAATTCAATCTTTTATATATCTGATATAATAAATTTTGATAGTATCTATAAGGTATACCTATGTTGTACAATATATATATAGTATACATAGCAGAAACACGTGTGCAGTGCATCGAGTTTGTTTGGGCCGTCGCCGTACGTAACCTCAAATCTCAATGCAGTCCAGCGTGAGGACGACTTGAAATCGAGATTTGGTGTCGCGATGGGTTTTAAAACAATAACCGGGGTTCACTGGACGAATCTCGAGCTCGAGGGTCTACTCGAAGACGAGGATTCATGCGTCTACATGGAGAAGGTCCAAAAACATCTGGGGCTCCATCCTTTCCACTTGACGAATTTGAATGCGGCTCTCCGCGAAATTCTCAATTCTAACTTGTTTTGTTACGATGCAGAGTAAGTTTGATTTACGATTTATGTTTGTAGTAAAAAATTTACCTATAATCTATTTCTTATTTCGGAGATTTGTTTATTGCTTGTCAGAGGAAATTTGCTTGATTCTTGGGGTTATGTCAGTTATCTGAAAACTATTGATTTTTCTTGAGTAAAGGCTAATATTGTTGTATTTTGTGCTTCCAGATTGAATGGTTTAGTGTTGGCATACCGTAATCCAAAGCTTCTTTCATCTCTAGGTGATATAATGTATGATACATGTTTTGTACACATAGATGTTGAGGCAGATTTTTATATTTTTAGGCCACAAGTTGGTCGAAGCCTGAAAGGTTTGTAGTAAACGTAATGTTGAAGGTAGCATAATTTTTTTCAATGAATGCTTATTATAATGTATTATTTGTTTCAGGTTTTGTAAATAAGAAGGGTACAAATCATATAGGCATTTTATTGCACAAAGCTTTCAATGTATCTGTCCCTAAGCCAGATGACGAGGAAGATTGGCCAGGTGACAAAGTTAAAGTTGGCCAAGAAGTAAGATTTACTCCTGAAGAAATCGACTACAAAACAAGACTTCCATACATTCGTGGTTTACTGCGTGAAGAGTTAGTAGAAAATTCTTATAAATTGTAGGTAGTTTTGATTAAATTTTATCATGAATTTTAATTTTGCAGGGAGTACTTAAACGGCTGCAGACTCTTTGACGAACAAATTGCAGCTACATTCGAGTCTGAGTTTCAAGAGATTACTAGGGGAAACAGTTCAGATTTCAAAAAGAAGATCACTTTTAAAACTGAAAATAAACGTGTCGTTTTTGATAGCGATTCTGAAGTAGAGGTTAATCCTGAAGATGACATGGAGAAGAAACCATCTCTCAAAAAGTTGAAAATTCAATCTGATGACACAGTAGCACCAGACAAAACTCCGACAAAGAAACGAAAAAGAAAAAGTACGTTGACCTCTGAATCGGATTCAGAACTTACACAGCAGAACAATACTGACTTGGAGTCTGCAAAAAATCCTTCCAAGAAACAAAAGAAAAATGCTAAGATAAATGAACAGTCCCCTGATGACACAGACGATGAAAGACCAAGGAAACCATCGGTTAGTGAACTGACACAAAGAAAGATTTTTGACGATTCTAGTGAAGCAGAAAGCATAGCACCTGGCAGTCCAGTAAAGAAACACAAAAAATCCAAAAAGAACAAAGTTGATGAATCCGAAGATGAGAGGAATCAAAAATCTGTACTACAAAATTTAGTAAATCCAGCTCTTGACAGCTCTGTAGAGCAAAATGAGGAAGATTCAATAAAAAAATCGAAAAAGCGAAAGAAGAAACCAGGAGAATGCTTGGATACAGAAGACGAAAGAGAATACAAATCGACCATTGACAAATCTTTGACAGCCAACAATTCCGAGGCAATATTTGAGGTACCTCAAGATGCGCCGAAAAAAAGAAAGAAGAAGAAGTCGACGAGCGAGACCAATGAACACTTGAAGAAGATTTCCGAGTACGAGGTGGTAGACACTGAGGACGAAAAGGGGTACAAATCTATCTTGAAACCGTTGATTGAGAGTGTAGAGCAGAGTAGTCAAGGAGAAGATACAGAGTTCAAAGTACCGAAGAAGAAAAAACACAAAAAGAAGCGCACGTCTTCTTCATCTGAAATGGAGCTTTCGTTCGACCCGTCAACGGTTACAGTCAAAGATGAGCCAGAGAGCGAAACCGAGGAGGTACGCGCTATGAGGAGAAAGCTTAAAAAGGCAAAGAAGGAGGCTGCCCTTGAAAATGGAGATAATTCCGAACCAACCGACAAAGAAACCAAAGAATCCTTGAAAGGGCGGCTTGAAAAATCATCGGAGGAACAAACTGACGTTGAAGTTTCGCCAAAGAAAGTAAGAAAGTCGAAACTCTCGCAGGAAAGTAACGTTGACAGTGATAGCGGTGTAGAAACAGGGAAACCCACTGTAAAGTCGGAGGAGGAGCAGGAGAAGAGGAGGAAGTTAAAGAAAGACAAGCACAATAACGAGAGCAGTAAATGATAAAAATGATTTATTTTATTATCTTTTTTTTTTCAATATAGAGATGAAACAAACTTTCTCTTTCTCAACGCTATATCTTTTATGTACATACAGACTCAAATCTATTCTTAGTGGCTGACAGTATTTTTTACTTACTGTTCCGAGCTCTTTAGTTAATCAGCGTTTTAGAGATTTTAACGGTAAAAAACAATTTATTAATGTGTTGAATAAACACAAACTTGTCTACACCTGTGAGGTTGCATGAAAGGGAACTTGTAATGAAAATACATTATACATATTTTTGATTTACAATTTCTGAACATTCGTGCAATATCATATTTGTACAGATTCCGTGACGATGATGTAAAACCAATGTACATGTACTAAATATTTTTTTTTCTTACTTCGTAACGAATGTTAATAATGTTATATGCTGAAATTGTAAGCATATAATTTCATGTTGGATTATAAAGAATTTATACGAATGAGAGTATTTCAGCAATGATTTTTTTAATACAAATCTTATTAAAAAGTTTTTGGAGCACTAAAAATGTATATGAATTCTATCTCCTTTTAATTGTTTCGCATTTGGTGTAGAGCAATCTTATGTCTCGTCTGTAGCAATATGACCCGAAAAATTCTTACACAACTACATAAAATCACGTCACACACTTATTTAATACACCAAGACACAAAATAAACATTGCACGTCTATTTATTTATCGCACTATACGCTACACCATGGAAACATTTGTAAAAGGAACTTAAACGTCTCTTGATTCCGTCACTGTACTCGTAGAAATCGATACAAAACTTAATCTTTCAGTGAACAAATCATCGAACGAAAAAATTCTCTTAGCTATTATAAATATAACTGTTTTTCTTTTCCTCCATTCTTACAAGCTAACTTAGAAAACGTCGCAGGCAAGATCATTAATTTAGACATTTATGGCATCTCGTACATTTTGGTAACGCAATAAATTAGTGATTCTAGAATCAGGAAAAATGATCACGTATATACATGCAATGATTATATATACAGTTTCATATGCGTACAAATATATGCAATTTTATGTATCATCGTTTATTTATAGAAGTATAGGTACTCGAAGAAGAAACGCACAATATACAGATTTGTCTATACGCACAATCGTATTATCCTCCATTTAAGTTGTTATTATATGGGGTGTCGATAATTATTCCTTATAGATAAATCGTTCACAGAATATGACAGTCATTCGCGTCTAAAATAACATTGTGCCCGATGCATTAGCATGCAAACACATTTATCTATTACTCCACTTATATATACATAACTATACACTCAGCCAAGTGTAAAATATAAAATTACGAATTTATATACCTACCTATACACACACATATATATAATTTATTTAAGTATATAACTATATACACAACGTATAATAAACAAAGTTCGTTATAATAGGAAACACAAAATTGCACATTTCGCAATGTAAGAATATAATATTTATACTCATACGTTATCATTTTTCCAGATAAAAAACGCTCTCAGAGAGATTCGCAAGAGTTTGAAGCAACACGAAAATATGTTTCACAAATATTTTTTTTTCTTTCCATTTTTCGAAGCTTGGGTAGCAGAATACAAAGTATACTAGTCTCTGGGTTTTACACTTTAAATAGGTACACTTAGGTTTTGCACGTCGTATCCTCTTTATCATCTATTATAATTACATATATATTCCTTATTTACACATTACATCGAAGGCTCCTGTCATCCCTCCTACACAGTTAGGTATAGTGAAGGTTACAAATTCAAAAATTGTCAAAGTTCATTGTTTATGCGAATCCCCTCTCACGAGAGATGGCTTTTTTAAATTCTCATTAACTACAGCAGAGATCATTGAGTGTTCATGTCGTTCGAACGAGTCGCATGAATTTCGATGTGTACTTATTTCTTTGTAAAGTTCTTATTATGCGGCTGTCTTTTTGTATGTCTATATTTCGTATGCTATAATTTGACTTATTGTCAGCTCCAGAAAAAATTTAGATAATCACTCATATTCAAGTCACGAGTAACATAGCAAAAAAACTAAGTATATCCAAGTTTTTCATCCGCTATGAAGGGCGACCCGAAAGTATTTTCGGTAATATATCACCGACTCATGACGAGTATAATTTAGCCAGTGTAATAAAAAGAAAGAAAGAAAGAAATAATTAAATTCGTCAATACCATAACATGTTTGGTATCACCTCTGAAAAATATAATCGCATAGAAAAATTAAGGTAGAGGCCATGGCAATCCGGAAAAATCAACAGGACCACCAAGACCAGCGTCAGCCTCAAGAAGACTCATGATCACGGCCATGGCAGCCTCGTCGTTGCCGTCACTAGGTACAGGGTTTGGCGACTCGTTTATCGTCGTTCCTCCGATTATCTCCATCATCTCATCATTACCCGGTGGACCTGTCGAACCAATGGCAAATTAGCAACAACATCAAAACGACAAGCTGATGTTTCAAGTACATAATATATTATAACGTACCTTGATCGCTGGCGATGATGTTGAGCTGCACATTGTTGTTCATGTGGTTATACGAGGGCGTTGGGTTGCTGCTACTGTTGTCACTGCCCGTAGTCTGTCGCACATCAGAGGTTCGATCGGGTGAAACCCTTGTCGTTATTTGGGACTTGAATCAGAAAGAAGAAATCGATCAGATCTCGAGATCGGGTGCGCGAGAACAACGAAAAAGAGGCTAAAGGTATATTAGTGTTCTGGGCCATAAAGCGTGCAATAAATCGGTTCATAATCACCTCGGCGTTGAGCAAAGCAGGTTCCGGTTTGAGCGTCGGACTACTGCCCGACGACGAGTCCTGATCGTTGCGTCTCTGCAGGTCCAGAACCTCCTCCGCTATTTGACGGCCGATCTTACTTACCTCGACGTGGCTGAATATCAGTCTCTCAAGACTACTGTCACCTGCATAACATAAATCCATAACAATCATCTCTTTATATTCAACCGTAATTCGTTTATTCGCTCGTCTGACTTATCGCGATATTTTTCACTGAGCAATATTTTTTTGTTTTATTGTGTGTACGCGAGAGATGAGGTTATTCAATCGTTACACATCGTAAATCATGCGTTCCGCGGAAAAATGCACGCCTGATAAGATTGCGATGGAAATAATATCGTAGAAAGTATAATCTTTCCTCAATGGATTTGAAGAGTCACGAAAAAATCAACACGTGGATATAGAGAAGAGCTAGAAAATATAGAAAGAGAGTGAGTGCGTAAACAAACTTTCCCGGCGATTATCGGCAATTACCGAATATCTACGAGATAATATTATACGCTACAAGTGCCTCAGCAATGAGAAGCATTTTTTCGAGAAGGTTAGATAATTTTGCAAAGTATAATGATACGGCGATTAGTTTTTACGCGTCCGGTTCTTGGTAAAGCGACGAACGAGTGTATTATAACATAGCTTTAGTCATGCGCGAGAGATAAAACTGGTATATACGGATTTTTTTTTAAAAAGGGATAATTGCAAGTGTCTGGACCCGATTGATACAGTATGCAATACAGTGTGTATATATATATAGACGTATAAACATAAATACGTGAGAGAATTCGCAAATTGATTTTTTCTGCTGTGAAAACCGGGGTTGATACCTATAATGTACTGCGGGAGATAAGCCCATCAGCGCAATTAGAAAAAATAAGAGAGTATACAACTTACTTTGCTCGAAGTAGTCGTAATTTTCCTTAACACTGACGCCCTCCGAACGACTCGCACTGCTCTCCACTTGTCGTGTATCCGAGCTGATAAAAAATTTTTTTTTTAGTCGTTACAATATTCTCGGAAGGAAATTGTTGTGCCTATATATACATTGAAAAATTGCTCTACTTACAAGACAGCCGAATTCTTGGCTATGAGGTACTCGAACTCCTTGGTCCAGGGGTTCCTGAAGGACTTCCACTCGGAACAGAGCCTGACGAAGCTCGCTCCCTTAGTGCGAAACCTGTACACCTGTAAGGTTTTTTGTTTTCGTTCAAATCGATATTATCGAAAATTGAATCTCTTGTTTCATGAAAATAAAATTTGAAAAATTATCATGTGTAACACATATAGATACAGCAAGCTCATTCGGCATTTTTTTCTCCCTTATAGAGTATCCTCTCATATATGGCACACTGTGGAAGGGAAATTTCAATTTTTGTTTCTTATATAGGAACATAAATTATACCTGAGTAGTGACACGTTCGGACGTCTGAAGTGCCGCTTTGTGCGATTTTCCAAGATGAAGTATGTCGTCGTGGTGGTAATACTCGTACATACTTGTCCCGAGTAGCTCCTGGGGCAAAAAGCCCAGTACCAACGTCGCTCTGAAAAAAAAAGAAAATTAATCTTTCGTTTCGAAAATTCCATCATCGTTATACACGCTCTATATATAATGCTATACAATTCAATTATTTACCTTTGGTCAACGAAGAGGAACTTGCCGTCATTGGCGTGTCTTGAGATGAACTCGATAGACCTTAGCCTACGTGGTGTCGATGTCGGGGCGACGAGTGGCGGCTGTATCCGACCTACCGCCACCAGACAGGATAGGTTGCAAGCCTCGTCGTCGACCTCGGATTCCTGCTCCTCCAGACCGATTTTCGCTGGTGCCCAGGACTTCAGGTAGCCCGTGCACTGGATCACGCAGTACTTCCAATCTGGTGATTTTTTAAAAATAAGTATTTAATTGTAAAGCGCCGAGCTTACTCGCAAGCAGGAAGTCAACAAATTAAGGGTAATTATTTATGTACATGATGTGTATACAGTGGTGTATATACGTAATGGATCGTTTGCACTCGTGATTATTCATTCCCTCGATGTGAGACGTGCGCAAGAAATATTAATCATTTTCGATATTACGAACTAACGCTGATAATTAAATAATGGTTTCATTGTTTAAATTTTATTCTATATGGTGGTTTTTCAATCCGCAGTATTTTTATTTAACGGATAAGAAAATATAAAGATATAATGATTTATAAAAATCGATGCCGCGCCAAACTTTCTCCATAATATGATACATCCAAATCTCGAAATTAATATGCACATGCACACTTTATTCAATCGAGTTCCACTGGCGCGTGTAATACACGCTTTGCGTATGCCTACATATAAGCTTACACACAGAGTCGCTGCAGATAGGATCGTCAGTAATAATTAAGAAACAAAAAAGCAACATCAGTCAATAAATTCTCAGTACTTGTATATATACCGCTAAACTCGAGGCGCGGTAATAAATCGTCGCGCGCGCGCGCAAGAGAGAGAGAGGGATTTTTATGCGCGGACGCTCGAGCGCGATTATATTGCCAATTGCGCAATCGTCTCTCTCGTACATCGTACGTACTTATATCACTTAGACTAATATACATTGTCTGATGCATCGATGTGCGATTCTCGCGATTGATCGTTTCGGCGAACTCGTTTGCGCTCTCCGGGAGATTTGAAGAAAAATGCCTTTGGCTAATGTACTTCATGAATCAATAATAGTGATCAAAGTATTATTTTTTAGATATTCTCGACGATAGCTATAGTTAATACCTAAAGCGGAGTCAAAATGTACGATTGGATATAACAATAAAAGCTTTGAGCTTGTACACAGGTGTGAAAAAATGTGTTTCCCTTCCCCGCGCGACGCGGGGGAGCAAGTTAATCGCGTGAACGACCATGTCGAGCTTTCAATGCTCCTTTGTCCCTTTATTCTGCGCGTGCAGTGGGTGTCGTTTATTCGAAAAATTCGCTTCAAAGGCTCGATGCGCACCTGAGATTCTTCAAATTTTAGTAGGAAAGAATACTACTCCTCTAATCACTCGAAAGAACACGGTTCGTACAGTATTTGAAAGCGTATATTATAAAAATAAAATTTTAAATAATATAAGAGCATAAAATATCTCACCATGGTTCTGCTGTTTTTTCCGCCTATGACAGCCGGTTGTTGTATCAGCTTCTTCCTTGATCTGCGACTCATCGCAGCGCGCGTCTACTTTTCGTTTCATTCTGCAGAAGAAGGAACGTCTCGCGCCTGGACAGAGCCTTGATACGCCCTGAGGCACGTCGGTCTTTACCGGAAGCATTGCTGCAAATAAAAAATAAAGTAGACGTTATTCTTAAAAAATTACAGAAAAAAAAGCAAATAAGACTATAAGAGACTGAATTTGTACAGTGTTGCTAGAATTTTAAATAGAAACTCTTTATAGAAAGACCATTAGCAAGAACGTCAACGAACGTCGGCTTTAAGAGCTGCACGCCAATCGAATCGTTATTCACGTAATATCGAGTGCCAATTAAATATTTCGTCATAGCAGCGTAACTGCGACGTATTTCATAACGATAAACACAGTATATGCATGACACAGTGTCGGGCTGTTCAGGAAGCTGGCGCGAAAGAAGATCAAAGTCAAGTTCGTTTAATCATTTTAATCATTATACCGTTTTGATAATGATTTCACTACTCGCATCCTGATGCACGACAAATCAACTGTCGATCGTATTTAAATTGTAGTGAACCGCACATAATTGTATTATTTAAAAGAAATAGTTTCTCTCGCGTAGGAAACAAAAAGCGTCTCGGGTCAAAGGGGTTAACTTTCATCGAACTCGCGCGGCTTCTGTTAACGGAGAACATGGCGACAGCATCTATATAATATACGCTCTCCATCTAACGTCTGCGAGGCCTTAACAAACATACAGCTCTCGTGCCAGAAGGAGGAAAACGTCTAACCGACGACGTCTCGGCACTGCACACGAGAGGCAAATAATTGACTCTGCTTCGTATACTCTCTCTCTCTCTCTCTCTATATATATATATATATATATATATATATATATTGTACACTTTAAAGCCGGAAAAGCGACTCGCCAATTAATGCATTGCGAATTCAGCGTATATGGACCGTGTCACTTTTACCAAGATTACGAGATTATTTAGATCGAGAAAAAAGTCGATTGTCTTTTGGCATATATCTGTGGATATCGAGAGGGTACAAGCCGTATATAGCGCGCGCATATCGCATGACGTAACTCGCCGCATAGTCGGGATTTTCAGGAAAGAAGATAGATATATTTTATTATTATCAACGGCATATACTCACTCTTGGCATCGATGAGCCTCTCACGAGGACTGAGATCTGAGGACGAGAGCTGTTCCTTGACCTTGGCTACGTCCTTGGGATGGAGGATATCGAACCAACTCTGGCCCAGTAAATCACCCTGTTCAGATGAATGCATGGAACAGAAAGAAAGAGAACGAAAGAAAAGGAGCGCTTTATGTGCGTGTGAATTAATTGTGAAATGGGGGATCGAGGCAAGCAGACGTTCTCCTCTGTCAGTATAAGTATTACGCGGAAAAAAGTGCAAGGATCCGTCGGAGGTCAAGGTCGTGTTATATCGCGCCGTCGCGCGGGGTATTTCTTGTTTCGTAACGCTATAACGGCTGCGCGAGCAAGCTGACGAAACTGCGCTATACAAGAAACGCGCCGGGAAAGTGCGAATACAGCGGGTGTGGCTCCCTGTACGTTACATGTATGCACTCTGCCCTTTCTACGCTCGAGTCGACACCGGTCGACCTGATGATATGATTGTTATAGATACTTCATTATCTTAACTCTTTGTATTTTGAAACTAAAGGATTCTGTACCAGAATGAATGTCAACGATCCTCGACACCAATGCACCACCGATTCATATTCAATCAGAATCGCGAAATTGAGCAGTAACCGCGAGCGTATAAGGGGCCTCTTGCAACACGTTGCCCCAGACTCGCGGTTCAAAATGCACACAACGCGTAAGTTTCGCCCTGCTATGGTGCTGTAGCTATATGTCTAACTATCCATTCTTACGTCTCTACAAGCCGTGTATACACGCACATAATACGCGCTCTATTCAGTATCAGCGATCGGTAGCGACGACATTCCTCTATATACTAGCAAACTTTTCGTTATTATATCCCATTCGTATAGGTATAGGTATATAGTGCAAAGGCAGTTCACTTCATAGAGAATAGAGTTTTTTTGTGCTGATGCCGATCGTTTAGGGCTTACATAGTCTCTCGCGGGACAAATTATTGTATGCCGATCGATCGATCGATATGCATAAGCGCTTTTTCATTGTATAGTGTCACGATGCATCGAGACCATTATTACGGTATGTAAACAGGAGGCATTTCAGTCGAAATGCAAATTATTCGCCGCGAGATCTTATCGGGCATATTGCTTGAATCTATATCGATCTATCTATTACGTATAAGAGGTGCTTGAAAATCGAGAGGATTGTTTTCGAGCAGCGTCAATTCGATGCATAATCTCTGCATAAGTTATACGGTGCCTGATTAGAGATTTCCTATCACTACTGACGATATATATACTATAAATACGGTACCTATACAAGTTATAAAAATTCGTTGTAGATCCTTACCTGAGAATAATTCAGCGTCTGCGACACCGACTTGGAGACGTATAGTATCCTGCCCCTGTCGCAACCGACGACGAAGACGAAACCCTCGGCTGCCTGCAACACAAACACATTTTTTTTTTTTTTTCATTCTCAACGTGCCCGTCTCTTTTGTTCTTCCTCGCGCAGTTTTCCACATATTGTGATTTTTCACTTTTGAGGCTGCTCTCAATGGCGACAACCCCTTTTTTTTACGAGGCGCGGAATCGTACAAGTTTGCTCCTTCTTTTCCGATGTCGTGGGGACTCGATCTTTTCGCGTTTTATGATCTCAACAGCATACAACCAATTTTATTCTACTTTCTGCGAACGTTCGATCACAATTAATTTAACGATCGTAGAATCAAGTGCTGGATACATAACACGCGGCGGTCCGAGTTGCGCAAGTGGCTCGAAAAACAGAGGAATTGGCGCTCGTGTTGGCGAGTGCAAAAGTTCGCTCGGAGCGGGACCGTGAGAATGTTGAGAGAGAGAGAGAGAGAGAGAGAGAGAGTAAGTTTGGTCGAATCAGCGATGCTCGGTAATAGAACGACTTAGACGTTGGATTTCCGCACAGCGTTAGGCTTTCAACTGCATGTGCAGGGAAAATGCTGTACATTCGTAGATTTTCTTGTATGCTGGTCTATAGTGGTAATCAGCGCTTATGGTTTCTGATATCACACACATTATGTAATTCGATAGTATTCTTACGAGAGATCGTTATATAGTTTTGTGCTGTAGTATAGGAGTCATATACGATTCTAAGCAGAACAAAGCATAAAACGAGGATATACGCATATACGAGTATCGATGAGGAAATGTCGCAGTTTTTTTCGAGAAATTTTTCCGCATTCTACGCGAAGCTAAGTCTGATCAATCTTTACGCTGCGTTATTCTTGCCTACTATATGTGTACGTTCCACATCCTCATTCGCATAGCAGCAATAAGTATGACAATAACGAACGCAATGATGAAATTTCAGCTTTACAGCCGCATGTCTATTACAAATTCTTAACAACGAAAGAAATAAGGGCACATCGTAATATACGAGGGAGGTATGCGGGTGTGGTCAGCCGCCCCGTGTGGTCAGTCACGGGCTTCTGAGCTCGAGGTATCAAACGCACTATACTGTGACTTTCATCGCAGGACTAAATCATTGCGAATGTGCACTTGCTAAAAGTTGTATAGGTTGATAGCTTGTGATATCATTGACAATCATCTGAATAACTCGAAATTCCCTCGACGAGAGCAGAAGTTTATCTATAAGTATATAATATAAACGAGATGCGGAAGCCGTGGAAGTGTGTATATATATATAACGTAGTCGCTCGCATTGTTTGGAGGAAAAAGTATATCTTTTTTCGCGATTGTCTCCAATACAAGACACGGCTTTTTCTCTCTTTGTATGATTTCGAGGCTGAATGGAAGCCGATGCTGCGAGATAATTCTTATATGACGAGCTTTTGATAATAGTTGATTTTTTATTTCATCGCTTTTACTTCGAATAAGTTATCCGTTACGCGAGCCATACATATAAATATAAGAAAACAATTTACTAATGAACGTCTCTATACAGTGAACAATAGCACTGCCCAACAATAATCAATCCCATAAATCTCATACACGGCACAATCGTCGTAATAACACGTGTAAACCACCCTCCTATAGGCTCTAAAATAAAAATTCCACACACATTGTATACCTATAGCACGATTTGCATTAATCCGCATAAAAGCAAAGCTTGCAGTCGGCTCAGCACAAAGCGACGCTAAAGCAAATCGAATCCTTTATTATCCTCCAATAACTCTCATATACTACTTTACAACGTTTCTCATATATATGCAAGCAATCCACTCTCTCTCTCTCTCTCTCTCTCTCTCTCTCTCTCTCTCGCAGGTCACGACAATGAAAAAGCAGCCGCGGCGGCCGCTCTAGGCGCGTAACGGAATTTCGAGCAAATTAATCTTATACGTAATACGTATACCGCCGCCGCTGCTGCTGCAGTTCGACTTTCGCGCGCGCGAACGATAATGATACGGCCTCTGTATATATAACGCGAAGATAAGCGCCTGCATGCATGTGTGTGTGTGTGTGTGTGTATGTTTGGATACTAACGGTGTCTTATCTGCGGCCGAGACTGTATTATGCATGTAAAGAACCGGCGGGATATAACAATAATTGACCGTTTGTGAAATGCAGTGCTCGTTGAGTGATAATACGGCTAGCGAGAGTGTTTTGAAATTCGCGGGTAAGGCGACCTTTCGAGGCTGAATACCACTTGGTCGATCTCTAATTAGAATCTCGCTGAGTTTCTATAAAATTTATTCGTTTTAGCTTTTCGTTAAAGCTGCGCTTTAATGAAATCTTGATAGCGATCGTCGTAATTTTATGTAATATATATATAAATTATATTGGAATTTTAATAGTCTTCCCACCTGAAGAATGAGGGTCTTGAGCTCTTGATCGCTGAGAAAGGAAGGTTTGCAGTGTCCCTCTGTATAAGACGTGACAGCTCCGAGTATCGTCTTGAGATGCTGAACTGCCATCCTCAGGACCGTGAGCTTGTCGAGCTTGCGAGACATCGCGTGGCACATCGGCACCATGGACGACAGCTCCGTTATGTAGGTGTTCATCTTGTCCCTTCGACGCTTCTCGATTTCGCTGTGATTTTGCCTACGCCAAGAAACATTTATAATATATACACTTACGTCACTCAATACGCGAATAACAATAAAAGCAAGGTTTTACATAGCAACTATCGGATGATTAAAAATGTAAAGCAGATGGCGATGCAGCATTGATCGCGGCAGTTGAATTGATATGCGCGCAGTCGACAATTACAGAAACTTTCGAAAATTGCAGACGCGCGCGCCTCTGACTGTCCGATTACTCGCTATTAAAATTCAATAATCCATTCGTGATTGAAGTAACTATACGCATGTACAGACGTTGATGCGCGGTTGTTACAACCGTTCTGTGTGAAATAATAATTCATTTTTCTTATTTTTCCCCGTCTGCTGAGTATATAATCCATTTTCGAGAAACAAAGAACACGTCGGTATATAGTAAACTAATGAGATCAGACGACCGAATTTCAGGCTCAATTACAGCGCACCCGATCGTATAGAAATCGGCAGGCAGACACCACTTCCGGTTCTGAAAAGAGAGCGCAAATCGCGTTACGGCCTGTAATTGGATCATAGGGCACACGTCAAGGCTAAAAATAGAAACGAGTGACCAGGAATAATCTTTGGGGTGTGAGGAAGCCCCGCAGAATCAAAATGTAGGTCAAGGTCATCTATGCTTTTTCGATGTATGTAAGATTACACGAAGACTCTGTTTTTGCTATGCTCGTAATCCGCGCGAGATAAAGTGTGTGTGTTTTTTTTTTCAAATGATAAAACTCTGATTTAAACACCAGGAAAATTCTGATGATTCGAACTTGCGGATGTTTTTCTTATAATAGAGAAATTATCAGTAATACTGTTGGTCACTGATAAGGAGTGAAAGTTGCGTTGACTTACTTTTTGCTGTCGTCGTTCGACCGGACGGACTTGGCATCATCACCCTGGTCGTCCATGATTTCGCTGCCATCGCTACGAAAATTAAATCTTAAAGACAGATACTATGTACGAATTGGGTCCCGATTTCACAATAGACACGTAAAATGAAATGTCCATATGACTTGATTTTTTAGTAAACTTTGGCACACTGGATAAATTTTGTAGGTTGCTTTTGCATGATTTCAATTTTTAGCTACTAATCCCTGCTTTTCTAAAAAGTTATCACGCAGATCAGCTTCTCAATACACCAATCGTGTCCTATCGAATTCAGTGTAACGCGTAGTTAATTACTCATTTGTAAAAAGGGCCCTAAACAATCAGACAACGCATCGTTACGTTATCAGTCGAGAGTTAATGAGTAGAGTAAGATACAAATCCACGCCAGTCCCTCTCTCTCTCTCTCCGTCCTGCATCGCAGAGCTTCGGATGTTTATGAATTATGCAAAGAGCAAAAGCCACTATTACATCGATGCATGAGCCCCGAGAGTCGATCGCGATAGCCGATTAACGAAAAGTCGCGTTGCGCAACGCATTCGCCGACACTCTCGGTGTGTATATACATACACGTATACATACATGTATATAGAGTCTGCACGAAAGTCGCCACCGATCTGGTCTATAAATTTTGGATTTTTTCCAGAGCTTGCTTTGCGCGGCTTGTATGCTGCAGCAGCACTGTAATGGATTTCTTCCTGTTTCGCAAAGTTATTATATATGTTGGCGCGCGTGTGTATTGTTCAGAAGGCGAAGCTGTACATATTTTTTTTTTTTTTCGACAAGTGCAGTGCGCGGCGGTGAACGTTGAATTCGAAAAGGTGAATGGGTAGTTTTGATACTCGTGGGAAAGGCGCAAAATTACTAGTTATAAGGATAGGCTGACACAAATAAGTTGATTTGATTTCGGACGTAAAATAATGAATTTTGAATAAGAATATATAGTTTACACGCGCGAGTCGAGAAGTTAAATATATGTTCGAAGAAAGTTCGCGCACCTCCGAGTTACGAAACCGTACTAGATTATAGCATCAAGAGAGGACGATTTTCAAAGAATTTAACTTAACGTAGCTTATAGACTCCGATCAAAGTTTCTGCATTTTTCAGCGAATAATTCGACGTTTATTAATAAAACACCCGCTATATACCTCGCGATTTTCAATCAACCCCCGTATTCGCAGACAACCGAGCTCCGAAGTCTTGGAAAATCTCACTTGGCCTCGGTTGTACCATGATGAAGTTCAAAGCTTCGGATCAAAGGGTTGACGCACACCTTGAGAAGCTCGCGATGGCTTCGTCACGTCGGGCGAAACAGCTGTTAACGTGAAGGCGAAAGCTTGACTATTGAGGGGTTTCACTTTACGCGGGTGTCGATCGCTATATACTCAGCGAATCTGCGACTGGGAAATTCGAGAAACTTTCTTTTCAGAGCATAAAATTTCCACTCACTGGCAAAAAACCTTCCTCTTCTTTGAGTGCTGCCGCATCTCGTCGACGCTGCAGCTTCTATCGTTAGCCCCGGGTGGCTGTGTCTCCTGCGAGACCGATGAGTTCCTGCTGTGATGATGATGATGATGGTGATGATGATTGTGATGATGATAGTGTCTCCCGGAACCACCGGTGCCTCTCTGTTGATGTTGCTCGGGAACCATAGTAGCGGTGGTAACAGTAAGCGCTGGTCCGTTGGTCTCCATACGCTGAGGCTGATACTGGCTACATCCCTCGGCTGCCAAGGGATTGCTGCTACTGCTACTCGTGGTGCTCGGAAGTCCCTCGCTCGCCACCACGAGGCTAGCACTTGGGCCCGGTACACCGATAGCTTCCGCGCTCCCGATGCTGCTGCTGCTGTTGTTGGTGTTGATTATACTCGTCGTCGTTGCGCCTTCCGAGCGAGTGCCACCCCCGACGGCCGAGAGGCCGGTGTTGCCCGCACTGCTCGGCTCTAGCTCGCCAAAGTACACTGTGGAGCACGGACTTCTGTGGAGATAAGAGGAACTTTGTTAAACATCATTTTTGTGCTTATAAAAGGCTTGTACTATATACCTCAAGTTTACGCGATAATGAAAAACAGATTACTTATGATCGATATACAAAAATTATCAAACTATAATGTTTTGTCGACAAATGCATTGGCCGTACTGGCTGCTTCTTTGCAAAAAGTTTACGTAAAGCAGTTTTCGTGAAATACGTGACGGTAGTTACTTTCATGTTTTATGGGCTTTCAAAAAAGCTCGAATTTCAAACTGTTATCAATCACAAATAGCGTCTTTTGCATAATACAATTACTATATATCGTTCGATCAATCTCACCAACAAAGACATCTCTCAGCTAGCATCCACTCTATACCAGCGCAAACATACAAAAGTATATACATACACACTAACAACCGTACGAGGCAACGAATCGCTCGCGTACATAATATAAGCCGCACTGCAGGAAAACTGAAAAGTCATATAGATGCGCCAAGGTCGACCGCTTATATCTGCAGCTCGCGCGCGCGATTATGACGAGTGCTTGGTTTGCCTCTTTTTTCCACGAGCTGACGTTCGATGATGTAACGCGCGGTAGCGATTAGCGTAATTCCATTTGGCCGCAAAAACGCTCGAGAGCTTAAAGGTTACGGCACTGCGTCGGCACAGCTTGACGAGAAAGTCTCGAGAGCTTTCTTATTATATGCAGCAGCGACATTGATGTTAAGCTTTCAGGCGAATTTACGATAGAGAACGTTTCGCGTTCAATAATTTACTTTTTAATCGACGCGATGAAAATTTAAATCGCAAATGTCTATATGCTGGATAGTTGATAATGGTTTCTTCGAAAAAACGCATGCTTAGCGCGGAACTGGTCGAGAGGACGATTAACAAGTCCGGTGCAGTGATTTTATACCTAAATATTATGCGGTAGCGCAGTGTTGTAATGGGAGAAAAAAAAAGTATCGAGGACATCTGTGTCGTGATACCAAGATTCCCGTACATCAATGTATTAATTAATCGCATATCAATGAAAGCCTTACTCTTGGACAGGCGTCAAGTTATAGTATGTCTGATGATGCCTCTGCTGATGTTGATGATAGACATTGTGTCTCCCAGAAGAATCAGCTACTGCTCTGGGCCTGAGTTCCTCGATGGGGATGAAATCATTGTTCTCCTGATGTTGACGCTGCTGCTGCAGCATTTCGCTATAGCTGCGAGCCTGACTTTCCTGGGCGACCATTTCGTTGCCGTAGACCGCTTCTATTAAGCTCTGATGATGACGACGCTGTGATGGTCGATGTTGAGGCTCGCCAACCACCGTCTTGGACGCTTCCTCGAAGCAGTTCGAGAACTGCTCGACGGCGCTGCTATTGCAGCCGTCCAGCGAGATACCACCCTCGTCTGCGAGGAGAGAGAGAGAGATCGTCGTTGACGATATTGCTTTTGTGCGCAGTTGCGTTTGAGAAAGTGAGGGGAGTTGATTTTCAAAGTTTTGTAAAAGGCTCGAGAGTTCGCTTATAATTTAAACAGTAACCATGATCCTTGTAGACGATTGTGGATTCGTGTATGTGCGTCGAGCGAAAACCAATATAATCAATTCGATATATATGCAAACTTTTCGTCTTCCTCTTAATATAAGCGAGTTTTATGGTTTTCGTTTTTCCATACGTAAATCCATTCGTTTGCAATGATTACTGTCGGACTAAACCATTGTTCCTAGACTGTTATTATTGGAATCTGTTACTTTGAATGTAAATTTACTATAGGTGTAAGTATTTTCATCAGTAAAAGTTCCACGAGAAAAAACGTTTTCGCGTCGATTACAGCACTGACAATGACAACTGTTCCTGGCAGAAGTTTCAGCATAAACGGGCCAGTTTATGTTGAAATTTCTACTAGAAATCTTTCAAATCTCAATTAATTTTTCATTTCACCTGGATACATGAAGAATAGTTCATCCTGCACAAAAATGTAATTTTGGAGTATAAGTAATAAAAGAATAGGACTGAACAAGTTCGGAAAAATTGCTCAATTATAACGCATTCTTATGGACTTATCGATTTTTTATGGTTAAAAAACGTCTGCAATTGTTATTGCTTTCGCGCGCTTCTTTTCTCACACAGTCAAAAAAAGCTGCGATCATTTTCATCAAGCTACAATAGTCAAATTCAATAATTTACTAAAAATCGTGGATTCCCGCCGCAACTTTCAATACAGGTCAATCACGTTTATACGTAATGTCGAAGAAAGTTAAAAACCCGCTGCATGCCGAGTTACTCAGTAACACATAAAACCCGTTTCGTCTAATTAGTTCAATCAGGCTATGAAAATTCAGGGTCGATAAAGTCGGCTCGAAAACTCGTATGAAAATTGCAAACGCGCGAATCAAAAAAATTGACCGAAACTTGCAGTAAAATAAATAGACCACCTCACTTTCTCTCTCGCCACGCGCGCGCGCGCGACGATCGAAGAGCCAGAATTAACACACTTGCTCACCGAAAAGCCTGTACATCCAGGTAGCGGCGGATGTGGTGGCATCATCGACAGCCTCGGAAGAAGGCCTCGAGCCTTCTGTCCTGTTGTCCTCCCTGCTCGGCTGAGCTTCGCTTTGAGCCTTCCTCACCTCGCCGTGCCGGCTAAAGGTCCCGACGTCCTTCGTCGAGACACTCTCTCTCTCTCTGCACCAATGCTTCCTCTTTCTTATTATCTTCTAAATTTTATCCAAACGACGACACAAACACTTGTCGGCCCCAAGGCTACTTCACTTTTCTCTTCTCGCCGCACTTTTTGCCAATGTAATCGGATAGATTCGAAAGCTCGTCGTTCACGGGAAGAAGAAAAGCTTCCTCGCATCAGCGGCTGTGGCACGCGCGCGCGCGCTTGAAGGTCTCTTGGCAGCACGCGATCGCGAGAACGACTGGTCGCGCGACCAGAAAGCGCGGGAAAGCCACGTGGTCGCGTGCGAGCCACGGGGCTTGCAGGTGGGAGTGACTGCAACAGGCAGCGAAGAAGGAGGGCTAGCATCAGCCCCACTGCGACTGGACCACTGGGCGAGAGCTACCCCACCCTCTCGCTTGTAGAACCGTATAGAAAGGGGGAGTTGCTATATACGCAGGGGCGCATGCGTATAGGAGAGAGCTTGCGAAGAGTTCGAGTGATTTTTGTTTTTAAGTGTGCTTGACCCGATCAACGGATTTTATCGGAGGCTTGAAAAAGTCGTCGATTAAGGATATTACATCGGAGCGATTATGTCGTTGCGAGTAGTTGCGATATCTGCGAGCTTGCGGAGGTTAAACATGCAAGTTTCGTCGGATATTACGATTGATGTTTGCTCTAGACGGACGATCGAAGGGTGACATGTGGACAGCATATATGAGAAAAGTTTTTCCTCTCGACAGGCGGACTATGTAATATGTATATAGTCATACGATCGGCAGATATCAATGATTGAAATACACCAAACCTTTTTTCTCGGTAATCTTCCTGTTACGGATTATTTTTTTGAAAATACCAAGTCCACCCATCATAACAGTCCAAAATCACTCGGATTTGTCATTGAGTACACAGAAGCCAGTGCCGACTGACTCGACATTGAATAATAATCGCGATGATCATTAAGTTGGGCTTATCTCGTACGGGCAAACCGTCAGTACCTTCAGTTTCTCTGGCCTCGTTAATTACCGCTGACGGCCGGCCGGCTTTGACACCGGCCGTTTGAAGTGCAATAGTGAGCCGTTCCTGTGTATACATGTCGCCATTGTTAATTAGAGCGATGATGGCTGATGTGCCCTGTCGATCGAATCGAAATTCGTCGATTATTCCGAAAATTTGTCATTGTGTTGTGTATCGTATCATTTTTTTTTCATACTCTTGGCATTGATGTTTTTAGGGTAGATCTCGTATTTCATCTATTATTACTCGAGGCGAAGGTGGCAATCTCGATTATTCTTCTCTGGTGTTTCTCCTCTCGGTCATTTCGGCCGCTCGACTGATTGGTAAAACGACACCGCTACGGTCCTTCTGGTCAGTTCTGTGTTATTTCTCCGTTTCGCTGAGTTCGAGACGAAAGTCGAGCTTGAAAGATCCTTATTCATTTCGTGAAGCCGCAAATGTAGTGCATAACTGTGATTTCCTTTTATAGCAAAATATTCAAACTTATATATGTAAAAAAAAAAAAAACGTTTCAGATTCTCTCGAAGTATACAACTTAAGCATTCAATCACACGTCCACTTTTCTGACATTATAGCTGTATTGTAATATACAAGACCAAGACTAAATTTGGCATAATAAGCAAACGAAGCAGCGCCTATCGACCACGAGGGCTTCCACGTGCGGACAAGACATTGAATGCCTGTCCGCACGTGATGCGTCTCTCACGAGTGTTCGATGCGATGTATATACATGTTTAGTTTAGACATAGAGAAAGAATATGTGCTAACGATGTATAAGACTTTACAACAACAACGATACCTTCAAACCTCGCTCGAAATCTCGACACCTGGGCTTCATTGGACTGCCGCTGCGTCGTTCTCTGATGCGGCCTGCAAATCACAAAAGAGTCTTCATAAACATGAAAATTCATCTCGAAGAATAAGTACATGCGCAACAGTAAAACTGCTCCCCCTCAACTTTTCTGCTTATAAATTATAAATAAAAAAGTTGAGCTTTGAACTTTATTTTTCCCTATACGTCTCATATTTATTGGTTATGCTGCGCTAAAATGCTAAAATAAAAGCATAAGCTCACACTTTGTGACGGCGGGGAAGAGAAAGAATGAAAGACAGTGTTGGATTCGCTCGACGGCAAATTTTTCACCATCACGTGTAATAGCGCATGATTTTATATGGTATATGGTATATCTGCCGTATATGTCGAATGGACGAGCGACAAGGCGGGCTACTATATACGTTAGCTTGCTTTCTATAATGTAACGCCACCGTGTCGCGTCGGGAGAGGTGAAAAATATCGTCGCAAATTAATTATATATACTCGACTCGGGATAAATGAGGTTTTCCGATCGAGCGTTTTTTATCACTTAATTGGCAGAGGCTCTCTCGTATACTGTTTTTTTTCTCTCTCTTTGTCTTTATTTTTACAATTCAGCGAGCAATTCACACGATCAAATTAACGATCTGCCAATTATAAGGCGCGCTCGGTGTCTTAGATTCGTTTCTCGATGCGTATATAATTGGGCAGCGTCGAAGATAATTACACTTCTCGATGCACATAATGTATATCCTGCAAACAGTGTCTAACAAATGTCAAATAAGTAGGGAGAAAAAAAAACAAGCAGCTGAAACAGTCTCTGTTACTATGCAATTCAAGTTTTGCGCACATAGTCCACCCCTCGCGTCATCGTAGGTCAGCATCAAACGTATATACTGCTGCCCCACCAATCCCATCTTCCCTCCCTTTGCAAGCTCGAATTGCGCAACTGCACATCATAATAACTTCCCGATATCCAGCTCGACGCACCTGGTGTACAACCCCTCGTTACGCAAGTCTTATCGGGCTTGCGGCTGACGGATCATGGCTTGTCGATGACATGCATCCACGAGCTGGCTCGACCGTCTTCTCCTCTTCCTACAAGAGTATACATTATACATTGATATATAGCTATCTAAGCTGTGGAACGAGTTGATTGGGTTATTTTTTTAGCAGAAATTCGTAATTTTGAAAAGACCGCGGTAGATGGGGTACATATGTGTTTAGAGGGAGGAAGCTGCGACGAAGTAGAGTGAAAAGTGCTTGCCATCGCACAATTCTATCGAGCAATGTCACATCGGAAAAGAATTATTTAGATTTCATAACATCGTACGGAAACAAAGTATTATACGCTGCGCGTTTCGGGTGTATATAGGATAGGAAGACGAATCAACAATTTCACTGCTACCATGTAATCAGTACATTTGCTCTTTAATTATGCCTTAACGAACCGTGTGTTCCGATCGCCGCATATCAAGTAGAAAAGAAGATTGCAGAGAAAACGTTTGTCGCATTGGAATTCCAATGCACACAATACAAGTATTATATGTATCTGTTGTCCGTCTACGACAATATAGCGCGCATAATATTCGCTCGCGTCATCTCGTCTATAACTGTGTGACGTGCTGCACTACGCGAGTTACGCAATAACGACACACCGTGAACTGGAAAAAGTATGGCATATATATCTATATGTGTATATATGTATATACGAGTATAAGGCAAAGACTCCGAGCGAAGCCTCTGGAGATCTCGTGCGCGCGCTTCGAAGCTGTGCGGATACGAAGAGTCGCGTGATATTTTTCTTCCCGGCTCCGTGGCATTCTCTGTTGCTCGCTTCGATTGAATCATTGTTATGTAATAGATTGAGTCTGTCTTTTTCTATAGGGGGAGGTATCGAGTAATTGCGCGTGGAGTGAGAATTATTAATAGAGGTTGATCGATTTTATCCATAAAAATGCACACCTAATATCATGTTATATGTTATTTCAAATACTTATAATATAGCTAATATGACACCAAAATCAAATACAATTTTTTCTCTTTTAACGACAAAGTCAACGACATCTGTACATATAACGGAACTTTTGATCGACGCTCGACGAACCGTGAAAATCGAAGGTCATCAGAACACCGCGGCAACTTGCGCGCATATATACACATATAATACGTCGCGATGCAGTCATCGTCTTCTCGTCTGATGCACCGCACACTTAACTCGGGCAGTGTCAAGGCCCCGTCGACGAACGCATTACGCGCTTCGTACACTCGCGAGTCGCGACGCTGATGTCGATGCGGATTATACACATGAATAGGTGTGGAGCTTACTTACACATACGGCGCTATAATAGTCTTATCTTGGCTGCACCGCGCATGCGACGCTATACTGCACTGTTATGCAATACCCGACGTTTGCAGCTTTCTATATTGTATGTATGGCTTTTTGTAATTTAATATAATATTTTTTTGTTATGTATTTTGACGAGATAATGCTGTCTTTCAGAGGAGAGGAAGACTCTTGTTCTCTTCTTTATTTTGGAAGATATTCAGTTCGCTATATACTTGCATTGTGACTATACACCCTAACCAACGTTTCATAACCGATTATCGCATCCTGTAAACAATATGCTATTCTTCGCAATGTTTTGTTGATCCGGCAAATATAACACGCTAACAATACGAGTCGTTTCTGTGGATACTCAAAAGACGTTGCCTGCCATGAAGTCGATTATCTCAACTATTTATCCTTACACAATCGCGTCTAAATTGTTTTACATGGCTTGAATTTGATTAAAGAACAAAAGCCGCCGTATACCTGTATATATATAAAGAGCTTATACGGTGTATTTGAAAGTTTCGTTTGATCGGTATCAGCACAACCGGATCACCTTTGCTCGGAGTTTTTTAAGATACAAAAGATGCAGACAGTATAGCGCCATGTCACTGCTTGATTGGCTTGCCGAGAGCCAGTGCAACATTGCGCAATGTCATTTATTAGCTTTCATTCTACGAGAAATTCCGTAACCTATGCATATATATAGTCTGAGTATTAAAGCAGCCGGGCGTTCGGAGAGCAGATTTTGTATATGTTTGTGCGTTTTTAAATTGTCTTGATGACTATTAATTGTGAACGAAAGGAGTCAATCTATCACTGCGAAAAGATAAAATATACTGGGTGTTCGTGAGAAAATGCAGAAACGAGTAAGCACAATCAAAAGAAAAACAGTCGTTGATATAATGCAATGAAAATATTGAGAATGAAAGAACAAGCATATAAAAAGGTAAAAAAGCTCGAATTCATATAGAAAAAAATAGAAAACCACCTTGAGATTAGCTGTTGCGTAACTTGAACTACAGCTGCGACAGCTCTCGTATAATTTTATTTTAATTTCGCCATAGAGCATAAGGAGAAAAATATCGCGTGCGCTATCGGCGCCTCCGATCTGCTCTGCGGGGTTCCACTTCTAGAAGAAAATGCCGCGCGGTCGCATAGATACACAAAAGCTCGCGCTTTTTTCGCCTACTTTCCGCAATGGTATTATTATCTGCGCTACGTGTAAACGCGTTCTAGTTTTAGTGAGCTAATGACACACCGAGTTTATAAACAATCGGGTATTTGAATTTCCCCGTGCATGGAAAAATTTTTCAGAGCTTGCGATCAAGGTTAACGTCATGTCGAATCTATTGTAGTATTGTTATACTAATATACAGGTTTGATCTTCGCGTTGGCGTAATATAGTTATCGACGAGGCATTATGTATTATATTAGCGCTGACATTTTTTCCCCTCGAGTATATAGCTAATAGCTTGAGTTATGTCACTGCTATTTGATTTTTTTTTTTTTTTCATTTTTGCTGTGCATCGCTAGAAACCGTGATGAATTTGCGACTGTGTGACTCATTGTTGTAAAAATTGTATGGCTCACTTAGTGCTGAGATCCGATGACTACTAACATGTGTACTAAAAATAAGCAAATTTTCGCATGAAACCTATAGCAAATAAAAAACTTTGATGTCCTCATACAACTCTTGTTTTGATAGCACCCCTCGCGACGTCGCATCAGCGCAAGGTGAAGTACCTCGAAGCTTGCAAGTCGTCGGCTACATTCTCGTGTCAGTTGGTATCGTGCGACACGAGCGTGACGCAATCGCGAGTCGCACGATGTGCTGACTTCGAAGGTGTCCAAAGAAGAGCTCATTGTCGCCTAACTACCACCGCTGTAGCCAAGGTTGGATTCTTCGCTATCTACGCGTTGATTCGCTCTTTGTTATGATAGCGCTTGGAAGAAGCTTTTTTCAAGTTTTGAAGACATTGATGCAGTGCGATCGATATACAAACGTACGTTACGTTACCGTATTTCATGACACTTTTTGTTATAACTGTAAAAGAACTATTAGGTCATAAAATACTTCTAGCTATTGAATATTCGTGAAAAATTATGCTAACATTCATGTGTTTTATGTAATAAAAGTCATTATAGAAGGCACACACGTGTCAAAGCATTTAACAATTATTGTGGTGATACGACTTTCAAAACGAATAACAAATCAATACAAAAGTACAAACCTCAAACGGTACTATAGATGATTTTACCTCAAATATAATCACGAGCGCATTTGTACAAAATTACCTGTATGATAACTATTTTTTTTATTCTGTGATGAATTTCACACGTAACAGCGATATCGTCCAATCATAATTCAATAGATCAAATTATGAGAAACTGTTTTTTGTTTCTTTCTATGCCCAATTATCGCTTACGGTCTATCGATAATATCTACAATGACTCACATAAAGCAAAAAATCGCAATAATTGGCAGAGCTCTTCGATTTATCTAATGGAAATTAAATCAAATTTAATCACGCAAACGATTCGCGATTAACGCGTATAATCGTCGGACACAGCGTGTTCCAATCGATACGGTATATGTATCGATGAATTTGACATGCACGATTTCGCGGGAGGGATCTGTATGTAGGCATCGACAGACGAAATTATGCGCTTTTTTCTTGACAAGCAAATTGCAATTGTATTAGAAGAACGTTTTGAGTGCGTTTTTTTCAACTATTATAGATGTTATATACATGACATACGTTGACATACGGTGACATTGAAGCATATAGAAATAAATTGTATATACTTCTAAAGTCTATATCTTGTATGCTAAAACAAATCTATAACAAATGCATTTTTAAAGAAGGAAAAATACGTGAATGTATAAATATAAATCTATGTGAAAAAAAAAGAAACATTTTGCAGAGTTTTTGTCGTTTTACGGCTTTTTAAATGTTTAACATCTCTCCATTCTCGAAAAACCCGACAATGAATCACAAAACGCGTCCCTCCTAACATAAAAATCTATAAGAAAGCTCGACCCTTCGCTCGACGAGAAGTGAGGGGATATCCCAGAAACGATCGAATCACCAACTCTCTACCGGCGTAAGTAATTACGCAATCGCAGTCTACAGTCGCAGATGTGTCTGACGTACAATGGCACGCGCGACGATCAGCGATGCTAATTATTTATGTAAGAGAGCACAATCGCCCCTGTTTGGGATTTACAAGCAGGTCATTGAGATTTCTTACCCCTCCTATTATGTGCTGTCATTTTGTAAGACGTTTTAGAACAATTTTTTTGAATGTCTATTAAATATAACTGTTGTCGTGAGCGATAGATATAAGCTCATAATAATTATATATTATGTAGGTACGATACAAGACTCTTTTTTAATGCAGGCGATGCAAATCAATTACGTTAATATAATGTAGTTAAAATATATATTAAGTCGAAGTTTAACTTCATTGATAACACAAATTGAAAAGTGGCTCTCGCGTGATCCATATAAATTATTATGATTGATAATATAAAGATTAATAAGGCGCCATACTACAACGAATACACTCGCATACCGCTAGACTGGCCGCTATAAGACATAGTCGGTGTTCTATACCGATTGTAACAGCGCTGCATCAGCGACAATGTCGGGAAAATGAGAGCGGCGCCGGCGGTTCTTCTTTATTCCCCGTATACGAGACGTTGCTCGAAGACTCGAGATCGCTACTGCGATCCGTAGATACAGTAGCAATTTTCTCGAAAGTTAAACAATGTTTTTTTTTTTTTTAAATTCATCGTTTATAATACTAATAACGTTGCGGTGAAAAAAAGTTAAAGGCAATCGCATGCTTAATGTATGAAATATGTATCGCATAAGAGTTACGTTACGGACTCTATTATACAACGTTCTCTTGCGTCCAGCTGATTCGTATTCGATCTCTCTCACATTAAACCGGCCATTTAATCTTTTTTCACAGTTAATGAGTGAAACATTCAAGCACGGACAATGTCAGTAGTGTCCACTTGAACATTATAAACTTACGTAAAAAACCGTGTTCTGTTTCTGCTGATGCGAATTTCAAATAGAACCTATTATCTATCTGTCGAAGAAAAAGTTAGCTATACATCGATTCACAATATCGTCGAGACGAAAATTGAATCGACCCAGCAGAATACGAAAAACGTATATTCATTCGTTCGTCGAAAAGCAATAACAGCCGCACTCGACCTGTAGCCTGATCTCCATCTAACTCTGCATTTGTTAAATGCAGTAGCTCCTGCGACATGGGCACATATAGGATGCACTTACTATATTATACGCGGATTGAAAACGTGGGAAATTATCATACGCTCGCGACCGGTCGATAGGTATTCAGAGAGATAGGCGCAAAGTCAAGTTTTCTATCGTATACTGATTTGCGTAGATTTCAAATCAAACATAATATGTGGATTTTCGTGAGAGACAGAAGCTTTATTGACTCGTGACTGATTTATAAGTTTTGAGATCATCCGACCGATTGGGTGCATTTAATAATTCTGTTTTTATTTTCGTGAGACTCTCGTGAGGATGAAAAATTTATTGTAATCTTGAAAAAATATATATATATTTTTTTAAGAAGAAGTACAAGGTTTGGTTGAGTACAATAAGTTGAAACGGTAAATGGATAGATGAATCTATACGTGATATTTTAGGTAGAAGAGGTCGCATATGGCGAATTGTACTCCCATTGTTAAAAAACGAAATTCTGCTTAAACATCAACACTTTCAGTTTATTACTTTCTGCACCACCGTATATGGCGTTTTTGTGAAGCCTAATGCATACGTGAGCGATTATTTTGAAGCATATTTTCAATTATCTGTGTGGTATGGTTCTAAAAACTTAGTATATGAATTCGTACTTTGTGGCTAAACGTCAAACAGCTTGATGACATCGTTTCGAGGTTCGTCTGAAGTAAATGCTATTAGTCATCGGGAAACGTTGCTTATACCTGATGCTGTTGAATTTTGAGAATCTATACTAAATCACGAGGTTGATTAAAAAAATTAAATAAATTTTAAATCTAATTCGCAAGGTTTAAACTAGCAAAAAGTTGCAAATAAAATATTTTTCAGAAAGAAGCATAAATAAAATCAAACAGTTATTCTGCGGTCGATATTGAATCGCTTAAAGTAATTGGAATTACAAAAACTTTGTAATGAACAATGGAAAAGAAGTCGACCAGGTAATATTAGAAAAAACGTAATGCAATGAAACGCGCACTAAAAGATATGCTAAAGCCTCCGCGCGTCGACATCATCGGCCAGAAAGCGCAGACACGCGCGAAAAACGAGACGAGTGTGGCGCATAGTGACATTAAGTCCAGTTCCTTGTGCAGTAAAAAACCGAGATTCAGAGAAAGAAAGAAAGAAAGAAGAATCACGTACACGTGCTTATTTCTTTATTTTCGTTTTAACGGACCTCGATACACGTACGAGCTATGCACTGCACATGCATAGATACATATACAAACGATATATTTGTATATGTATGTGTACTCGAAAAATTTGCCGTTTCCTTCGACTTTTCCTTAAGCTTGTGTATATACATGTAACGTTATGTAACCCGAGAGCGATCAAAGCGTGCATTTAAAAAGGTAATATTTATTTTAATCGACGTAAATTTTCAAGCCGTTGCCGTGCATTAAAGCCCGTCGTCATCGTTTTTTATCGACTACATGTGTATTTGATATGCCGCGATGTCACGAGTGCTATAGATAATCAGATTTAAAAAGCTGAAGGATGAGTTTCGTGTACAAGCGAGGATGTATACATCTAAGAAGCATTAGCCGATTTTCTTTTCAATCATTGAATAGAGAAATCTCCATCAGTCCCGCCAGGAGACTTCAACGAACACGAAAAACTCCCTGACACAATTCAGCCGTTCGATTTTCCCGACGTCGTTATACGGATTCCCTGTGGTGGTGACCTTGCGCGCGAAGAAATTTCACCGGCGAGAACGAAGACGATAAAAATAAGAATTCGATGATAAATCGCGATTCCGCTTGGTTATGCGCCGAGGCTTTCATGAAAATTGTGTATAACGACACTCACGACGGTGCTGTGTTATTTCAGCGAAAATGCGAACTCGTACGAGTCGGCTATTATTTTTTTTTTCTTCTCGAACGAGGAAAATGAAACGAAAATAAAAAGTTCTAGCCGGCGTTGCGATCCGGCAAGAATCGACAACGAAGGCTCTTCTATATACGCATCAGGAAAAATCGTCTCTCACCCTTGATCCGATTTCAAAGTTGACTCAAGGCTCTTTTACTCTAACACTTCTACATTAGACGACGAAAACATCCAAACAATCCTGAGTACGATATCATCAAAAGCTCGGCGCAAGCTCGCGCTCTGCAAAGTCCCCTGACATACATATACATCAAGCGCTCATTACCATACATCAGCTCTTTCGCATAGATAAATGGCAAAAAATCAGAAATGCGCATCGATGTGTATTATATATGTGGCTACACGTTAATGGCAGTCGAGGCACACACTCACGTTCAGAACAGGAGAAGGCGCAACAGGTCGCCGGTCCTCATAGCTCCGACGACGATGTCGCTGCGAAAGATCCTTTGGTTAACAATAAAGATATGTATGTATATGTAGTGTATATATTCTAAGCACATGTAACATATGCGGCACGCGCGTGGCTTCTCTCACTGCCACAAGTATTATGTATAGCACCTTTTTCTATTGTTCACACGACGATATAATTTTCAAAGGTGAAATATATTCTTCGAGAATGTGTGAACCAACCAAGAGAAAATATTACAAGCTCGAGCGGGAGAGCGCACGTCTCGAGGAAGAAGCACACGTACGACGACTGCTCACGCGCGCGCAAAGCAGAGGCGAGAGCTAAACGAACGAGCGTGTGTGTCCGTGATAGTGGTGTGTGCATTGAAAGAGAGAGAAAAAAATGCGAGTCGTCTTGCATACCGAGCGATGCACATGCACGCGTGCTGCAGTTGCGGCGTGTTCCTATACGGTGGCAGCACCTTACGGATATGCTTCGTACTGGCTGGAGAGCTTGCGTGCACTGATGGGCTAGCTGCGGTGTCCGATCGAACAAGTGTGTTATTTTCACTTGTGTGATTGTTAAGGATAATAAAGATGCGATGTTAGTACTGTAATTTGAATTTAAACATTAAAGCTCGTTATTAGACTTGAGTTTGAATGAATTTTTTTTTTGTTGTACCAATCTGTCGAAGCTTTAATTGCAAAGCTTTTTCACTCATGGTCGATGAATCATCAACTTCAGTCTATCAGCGTGAAGGCTCACGTGTATTATTGATCTTATGGAGATAAAATTTATTCGAAATAAAAATGTTTCCATCCTTCACTGCTTCCTTAAACACGAAATCGAAAAAAAGTAGACATAAAAGTACGGTGTTGAATGCAGATTTCTATTGAATTTAAAATATTTATAATTATATCTTTGTACAAATTTGTCCAACAATTAGGTACTATGTTTAATATGTAACATTTATACATTTAAGTATCATCACATACTAAACATTGTGTGTCATTTGAAGAAAAAACTTTTAGATACTTAAATATAAATCTAATTGCTGTTATGGTTAAACAGCATTTGTACAATTCATGATTAATTAAAAAACTAAAACGCAGTGATTAATGTCATAAAAATACCAATAAAGTGAAAGTTATGCTTGTAAAACTGGTCTCTCATGTTTTCCTTGTAAATTAACGTTTGCTGCTGAATAGCCTGTGCCTCCCTGAAATAATTTTAATTATTTTTAATGATCTTGCTATATACATCATTTTTCATCAATTTCGATCAAGTGTATTTTGATTACCCTTTGCAGAGGAATGATGTCCTCTTCTGTCAGTTTCGAGTTATCCAATGGATTGATCCAGTCCTTTTTGATGAGCTTTTCCACACATTCCATTGTTACCACATCACCACTGTAATACAAAAGAATGATACTAGGAAAATGCTTCAGGTGTAATAAAGTATGTAAGGATTGAACTATCGAATCTTACGTGGTCCTGAGCACTGCACATGGAGTACTATTACTCAATACATCATGAGTGATTGGACACATGTATCGAGCAGTCTTGACAATCAGTGCTTTCTTGTCATCTGGATCCTTAACTTCGGTGAATTTAATAGGTAAGAGATCTTTCATTTTAAGAATTTTTCCACTGACTGGGCAGTATATATTTTTATCTGGTTTCTCCAAAATTGTTTCCTTAGATTCGGGTGTTTTCGAGGGAATCCAGAAACTGGGTAACTGCTTGTCTCGCCCATTGCTCATGTTCGATACGGATGATCCAGCAGCCTCTTCTTCTTGCTTTGCAGTTTTCTTGAAGACAATAGTTTTCTCTGCCTTGAGGAAATTTTGTAACTTTTCCAGCTCTTCATTAGCAGTCTGCTCTTGAGAAGTTTCCTGTGTTAAAAACATAATGTATGAATTAATAAAGAGTTATAGACAAATGTAAGTAATCTATTGACAAACATTCAGCTAACCTCTCGCTTCTTCTTTTGCTTTTCATATTCTTTCAGTTTTCTAGCATACTCCTTTTTCTTCGTTAAGATGTACTGCAGTATGGCCTCCTTGTCGAACAAATAACCATCCTTTCTGTAATAGATTTACAGATCAATAAATTTGTATGAATTAGAGGTAACAATGAATTCAAAAGAAACAAGTAAAATTGAAAATTTCGAAGCCAAACTTACGTTATTACTGGATCTCTGCAAGGCTGCAAAGACAAACAACAACAGTCGAAGTCCCTCAGAGAATCCTTCCCAACTCTCTGGCTGTTTGTACCGTATCCCGACGCTGCCGCATCTTTTTTCTTCTCGTGGTAGGTATAAACTGCTCCAGCAGTACAATTTCTTGCATGGCGCGTCATTTTGTTTACACGGAAATGTTAAACGTTTGACAGATACCCTCTGCTTAGTGCTTTTGAATTATAATTCGTACTCTACTTGTAATTGATATAATTACGGACTCTTTATAGAGAAAATACAGTCTTGGTCTGCAGTGATGCCGACGATTTCACTGTTATATATTTTTGTTATAAATGAGTATATTTCCCGGACGTAAGCAAAGTTGTATGTTCACAGATATATTTTAGGTTAAACAAGAGTTTTGGATATGACTATATGATACTTCAAAACAAACGACGTTACTGTCCGATCGCTGGTCTTATAGACTGAATACCAATAAGTATATATATATATATATATATATATACCTGAATCTGCTTGTCTTATCAATGATCGGTAAGGTAGAGAATACTTGATATAGACATCTAGTCAAAGTGGTTATTGGTTGAGAAAATGACAATTCTCATATACAGCTCTGGAGGATTCCAGCAGGTGGCTTGCCTGGAAAATTTTAAAAACCTTAAATGAACTACATGCATTTGACATAATAAATATACAATGTAAAAATTAAAAAATAAAATCTACACTACGAAAATAAATGAAAAATAAAAAATTTGCGTTGCTGATGAGAATAACGCAATTTCCTAATTAAAAAAAAGTTGGTGTTTTCGAAAACAAAAACTTATTGTATTTTTGATACTTATAAGAAAAAACTTCTTCAATAATCAAATCAGCGCGCGAAATATAGGTAATAAGCATCGTGCGGGAAAGCACGAAAGCGTGACGAAAATGCCAAAGTCGATCGGGCATCAACCAATCGCAGAGCACCTTTCGATTTTCTTCCAATTACCTATACGCCGTATATACGGCACGCTCCATATACCTCGACCTATACTCGATTAGTATAGGTATTATACACAAAATCTTGACATTATAAATATATATAGCGAGGCATCAAACTCGCAAGTTCAGTTTGCTCCCGAAAGCATAACGCGGCTGTCTAATATCGTTCGTCGAAAGAAAAGTTTGTAATAAGTGTACTTACTTTGCTGCTACTACGACTAATTTCTTTTCTTTAACAGTGTCGCTTGAGAAATCGGTTGTGCATCTAGACAGTGATCGAAGACGACAGTGTATAACGAATGAATTCGGTGAGCGCTGCAGGTGATTTTCGTGTGAAGTGAGGTTATAAAAGAGGGGTGCGAATGATGTAAATAGTGACGACTTCGTCGTTCGGCGGTTTAGTGTTTACAGTGAATTCATCGCTTCTATACTATAGAAAAAGTTTCTCAGTGTGCGTCGGTGTCTGTAACCTGTATGATATGATACTTCAGAAGTGAATTTATTGTTGTGTTCTCTATTTTTTGCTAGTGAGTCATATATCGTTAACGTATATTTTTTCTCAACGTATACACACAACAGAAGAGAACAGTAGATATAGCGAATATCCTATATACGTTCCATCAAGCACACCATAAAACGATTTTAATATCTCAAAGATATCGTGTAGTTTTTACGAGCGTCGTGTCAGATTCGTAAACATTTTTGCGCCGAAAAAAATTATCCATCAGTCCCTGGTATAGACCACCTAGAAAATATAACGAAAACACTCGTCGTGAAGAGCTACAAAAATAGGAAAAAAGCCTCGCTATATTTTATGGACTGATGTCAAACGTTGTGCTCTACACGACGAAGATTCGATGACCGCTGAGATGATCGAGCAGAGAATTTAAATCGGATGACAGGCAGTGTGAGTAAGTACACAAAGGACACTTTATTTACAAAAACATAGCATTGATTATTCGCACCTCCGCCTCCTCTCTCTTCGCGCAAATTAAGCCCCGAGTATATAAACATTTCGCGCAGCGTCGGAACAGCCCATATTCAATCAGTATATGTTTTCAAATCGGTTTTTACCCTTCATTAACGCTTTCATACGTGCCATTGTAATCAACTGCGCGCGATAATGCACGCCGCGCTGCAGTCACCGTGAATTTTCATTGTTTTTATTATGGCCTTTAATAATACAATGCTATTGATTATTTACTCGGTTAGTCAGGGCTGTATATAATTATATACTGTGTACATAGTACATTCGTTGACTAATTATTGAAATTGAATTTTGAGAAATAAAAGTGACTATTTGTCTCTTTTCTGTTTGCTTTGTTTATTTTTATTTTTCTTATCGTAAAATTCAAATACTCTAAAAAAAAAAAAAATCCTGCAGTATAATGTTAAATGAAATGAAACAAAAAAATCCAAATCAAATCTACCGTCCTCTGGCACAGAATTTTCGTTCGGTGCATAAAACCGGTCAAAGGCGATTTGCGCGCACAGGTTTATCAGGCATCTGCAGCAACACGCGCGTTTCGTTGCTCGACGTAGCGAATCGCTAACTCTGAATACCAATTGGCTTATCAGCTCGTTGCGCGACCGCGACTTTTTTTTAGAGCCATACACTGCATCTGGAGCCGTCACTCAAAACTCCGGCGTATGGGGCTATAATAGTCTCCGGATCGATTGCGATATAAAGGATTGGCTATTTCGTATACAGACTGCATATCGTTTATTTCGAGCCCGTGCACACGTTGTAAATTATAATAATTATAGAGCTCTTATTCGCGTTGCACGAATAATTGGAATCATGCAGCCATTAGCTCGTTTGAAATGATAACAATTCAGTCGTATTATGACGACCGACGAATTAATGAATTTCTTCGAAATTCCACCTCTCTCGCGGATATAAAAAAAAAAAAAAACGCGACAGAAAATTTACCAGCGTCGAAGTTTTTCGAGACCCGACGCATGTGCAAGGTGTACGTAAAATAAGTACAGCGAGAGAGAAGTCGTTCAACGTCGTTGTTTTGCGCGCGCGTAATTACAAGACCGGCAATTATATGAGCTCTTGTATGTATAGCAGCAAGCAGTACAGCAACGTCTTTGGCACTGCTTGAATTTTGCGCCTCGCTTCCTGCGGGCAAAAAGTTGTTAAACAATTGCAAAGATTGCCTCGGGTTGCCCAAAACCATGTCATCTCACGCGAATTTCGGAGTAGTGTAATTACGCACGTGCGAGAGTATAATGTACACGAGTTAATGATACTTTTGGCTCGTCGTCGGCGAGAGGTTCCGTTTACAAGCACATTAGGGAAGTTTCGCGCGTTATCGCGAGATTGTCGAGCGCACGTCAATTTATTTTAATAAACTCGCACGAGTAGGGAGAGAGAGAACGAGAAGAAAGGCACTCGGATGTGTGTTTGCCGCGAACGAGCGCGTATCGGACAGTGAACTCGCGATTCGTGTTCAGTTTAATCTCGAGTCTAGTATAGCTTTTTCTCTCAAAATTTGACTGGCTGAGAGGAAGCGAGAAAAGTTTTGTTCGGAATCGATACTTTCACGTTAGTTCGACAAGTATAGTCCTCTCAAAGCGTAAATAGCGCAATGTCGGAAATTCGCGTCGCGCATCATGCGGCCAACACGTGACGCTCTCTCGCACGGACCTCCTTGCGCAAGCTCGCGCTCGCGCGCAGGCAAATCGAACGCCACTTATATCATGTATATACATGTGTCTCCGTCCCTCTCTTATACCCCAATCGTCTGTATACATATATACCCATATATAAGCGTTTAACTGCGTGTCCTTACGAACTGAACCATGGCCTACTTGGGCCATATCGCGAAAATACACATCAGGACTCGTTCTGCGTTGCGCATAAATAGTTACCTATATCTTCAGCGATCGGTGTGTAAGTGTAAGTATTGGGATTTGACTCGAGAATTCGACTCGCGTCTTATTCGTGGAGGATCTCTCAAGAGAGAGACTCTCGCCTTCGCGCGCGAGGCGTGTCGGGATTGTATTTGCATGTGTTCGCGAGACAGAGAGAGAGAGAGAGAGAGAGAGAGAGAGAGAGAGAGAGAGAGAGACGTGCTGTATAGAGGCTGAAAAGTGGAAATTTCCGTGTGAGTGAGGACGAGGATTTCGGGAAGAGGGTTTACGATATATCTAGTAGAGAGTTATGACTTTTTAGGAGGTGGATATTTGTTTTGGTTCGGCAGGAACAGTGCGCACATTTTCGCGATAAGCTTTCTAATTTGAAATATCAAAATTGAAAGTATAATTTTTGTTTCTATCGCGCCGGTTCTAGTAATCCTTGCGATTTACTACTTTACTAATCAGTGAAAGTAAATTATTACGGTAGATTTATGGTCCATTTTAAGTCTTTTATACGATTTATGCGATTGGGCGCCATATATGGAGTCGTAGCTTTAAATAATAGTGGATCAGTCAGAGTCAACTCCTTTTTATACTTTTATCATATAGTAGAATCTGTTCTTTTCAAAGCTATACATTCGCGCGCGAAAGCATGATGCAATCATATTGCCCGTTGTTCTTAAAAGTTTACAACATTATATACGTATATGAGCGCGGTCATGATCCATCTTTCTTACAGTCAATTGTGCTTCAGCGATGCTCTTAGTCTATATACTCTTATAAATCGTATAAACAACGTTAAGCCAAACCAACTGAGAAATGCAAGATCTATACACCTGTTCGCTCGATGGCATCGAGCTCTCGACTGATTGATCTATAGCCTCTCCGAATCTCCGATCATTCTCAAAACTCAATTTGTGGCAAGGCTGATTTCACGCAGCTCGTAAAAATAGCCACCCAGAATAATAACTCATAATTCAGTTACACACACACGTTTTAACGCCCGCAATAACTCCACGCCTGATTTATCGTTGCACAACGAACAAATTGTCCATCAGCTCCCATTTTTCACCTCGTATCCATCTATCCCATACGCGCAATTACACTCCTTGCTGCTCTATATAATATACAAAATCTTTCAGTGTATGTGCCGGAGATGGTGTAAATCAGGGAATTTCGACGTGGAAATTGCCCGTGCTTCGCTTTTATTGAGTCCGCGACACATTGTCTCTGATTCTCTCGGAGAGTTATTTCCGTCGTTTGGTGAGTCGATGAGCATGAGTTCCTATACGTGCGGGTATATTTATTGTTGGGCATTATATGTTTTTAAATTTAACCGGTTTACACCGGTTCTCGGAAGTCGCGCTAATTACTCGTGTAACGAATCACTCTGATTTTTTTGTCATTTCGCGTCACGTCAGACAGACATTACTTACTTGAAAGTTGTTATAATTTCATTTTATTTTCGATGTGCAGTATAAATTACAAAGTGCACTCGAGGCTCGTGTAACTTTTCCAACATAAAAGATAGAATCAGAAAATATTTGGGATCCGTCAGACTTTCGAGCCCCTCTTCTCAACGCGTGCATGCGAAAACATCGCTCAAAAACTCGAATAATTACAAAACTTTTCACTCCGCGACGAACAGTGTCGCAAACGAACCGAAAAAAGTTCCTATCCTCCCGAAAACAAAAGTCCTTCGCTGCTACCATATTCGTCAATTTTCAATGTAATCCAATCACAGGACGCGTGCTTCGATGACAAAAGCCATAGCCTAGATGTAGAATCCCGCGGCTTTCTAGGAAACAACGTATACACAAAGGCGATTAAACGAGTAACGCGCTCTGTAAGCGAAAAATGTGCGATCGGATTTGCGAAAGTTGTTGTTTTGTCGATGCTCGGTGCGTTCACGGATTATCCTCGCGATGTGGTTGTTGTGCAACGATGAACTCGCACGACGAATTTGGGCGCGTTTTTTTTTTATTCTTTTCGCTTTGTGAGGATTCGATTGTCTATTGAATTTTGCGCGGAGAGTTAGGATTGTTGTTTCTCTGGGCCGAATCGAGCGATGCGAAGTTTCTTAGTTTAAGCTATTGTTTATCCTTGTGAAACATTCATAACAAGTTTTTTTATTAAAGCTAGAATCGACCGAGCGCGCATATATTTTTTTATTCGATTGTTATGGGTATCTTGAGAGACTGTCTTGATTGTTCAAAGTTTCACAGTATTGGAAGGATCAATGTGAGGTTGTCACAATATTTTGATATATACATTTATTTTTTGGGAGAGGAATTTGAATTCGATGGTTATCCGGTGTGCATCCCCTAGCACAAAGGGGTCCATCCAGCCCGATTTAAAAAATCCGAAAACTTTTGATTTTGAATTTGAATTTTGAAAATCCTTCGATGAGCCAGTTCTAACCACCGGCATTCGATTCCTTGCGAAAAAACACAACTTTCTAGGCCCGGTGGACCCCTTGAATCCTCCCACATTAGCGCGCTTGTACACCTGATCTAATCCTAGTGTTTGTTTATTTACTTCTGCGATAAACGCTGTATTCACGCTCGAGATTCGTTTGAACCAACTTCGAAATTCACTTCGAGATCGAGATATCCTCCCTCTCTCATACTTTTGTCGAGATTTCGATATAATCGCTCGCTTTATTAAGATTAAGAAATCGCTAGCTCAATTAATATTAAGGATTGTCCTTGTTAGCATTTGCTGCTCTGGTAATGTATTCGCATTTATTGCACACTCTTGTTGTGTTTTTCAGAATTTATTCACTTGAAATACCTCTACACTGTCAACACGCAAAAGTAGCATCAAGTCGCGCAGTAGACACTTTGGTACATACGAGCGAGTCTAAATTTAAATCTCCATAGATAAAGGAGCAGCGTATCTTCTTCTCGCGAACAGTCGGCGAGATAGTAGTCGCGCAACCGCAGCAGCCATAATTCACAAGACGAAATTAGAACTCGTTGTTGGTTTTCCTTGTCGTCAGCTGAGGCACTCGTTTATTGCCTCTCGCGGCGCATCATCATCGCGGATTCTCGATACCTATACAGCATTGTATACTCCCTTCTTGCGAAAAACGTTAGTCACCCAAGCGATATCCGTAGTTCCAATACCTTCTTTTATGACTCTCCTGATGCCCCAGGCATTGGTTTCTACCTCTACAGTATATAAACGCAGCGACAGAGGGATCACGATTGGACCAAGCGTGATTTTCCCGAGCTTTTTGCCTCTGTGTAAGGGATTTCATTGTTCTTTCTCTCGAGAGTCTTTAGTTTACACTGTGTCGTATTGGAGGATTGTATATAGCTATATCGTGATTTAGAGTGGATTCGAGATGTATATTTAAAACAGACAGACGTGCGGGTGAGCTTTGTGAAGCGAAATATATAGCTGGTTTATTGTTCTTTACCTGTATATGTGTGCTGAATTTAATTTCGTTTGTAGTTGAATTTTATCAATTCCCTTTATAACGTATACAACAAAAAGTCGCAGTAGATTTGAAAAATTCCTGAAAAAGCGTATCCAATAAGAAAAAGTGAAAATTCATCTGGGACATGGTTGAGAATTTACCTCGTGAATCTCGACGAATATCCAAGAGGAATAAAAAAAAAGTGAAAATTCTTTATTAAAAATGCAATGAATATGACGACGTGCATTAAATTTTACTACACAATTTTATCCTTAATAAAATACGTTCAGAATGACGAGTCAAATGCATTTTCCCTTGAAACGCTGTTTACTTGTATGACTTGCATTTGCGCCTAATTTCTGCAAACTATTAAAGCTAATACTTATGCAGTGTTTTTGAAAAAATCATTCTCAGAACGCATCATCCCCGCATTACATTCTATTGAAAATCATAAATTTGCTAACGTTCGCAAACAATAATTATACGTAACCTGCATCAAAGCCATTAGACATAAAATTTTCCACGAGTTCAATCAACACGTTCATCCTGTCCGACTGAACAACACAAAATCCAGCTTCTTAAAAGCGCCTTCCACAAACCCTCCGCAGATGATATCCATATCCGCGAAGCTCGACAGCGCGTCACTCAACGGCGCACAATACACCACGTCCTATCTCGATCTCGATCTCGATCAGCATAATTACCCTCGCGCGCGCTTCCTCTCGTCTGTCTCCTATACCTTTTTCCCTCCTTATACCTATCTCCTGCTTGTTTTTCGTGTGACGTCAGCGATGCATCGAGATACAGAGAGTGATTCATCCGCCCCTGCGTGTGAGAAGCTCTCGTTCGAATGCACGTCTGATGGGTTGTATTGGAGATTGCTGACTATATCGGCGGCTGTTTCATTGTAGAGGGCTTTTTTGTTTTGTTGGAAAATTATTATGGCGAATAAATAACACTGAGATTTTAATCGAAAGCCGGTAATAATTTGTGAAAAATTATATATATACACCAAGCGATTTTAAGAGGAAAGCGCTGTATCATAATGCTTCATTTTATAATAGACTTTTTTTTCAAAATTAGGACACGGTTAGTTACATCCGCTAATAGCGCGACTACAGCGAAAATATCCGTATTGACTAATGATTCGTCATTGCGAAGAAAATGAGCGGTAGTACAGAAGAAGGAGTCTAAAAGCGTTTTGCCGGCATTTATTACATAATCATCCGACTTATCTATATAAGCGTTATCCATTGTTCATTTTTTTTTCCTTAAACGCAACCAAAGAAATTTCCATCCAACGGATGAGATAATTTTTTTTTCCATCGTCCTCCACAGTTCGCACCAAGCCATTAAAATTTTTCCCTCTTCCTTCCGTCTTCAATTAACTTTGAATAAATTGCGCCTCGAAAAACAAAATAAAATCAAACAAACTTGAACCTGCACAAAAAACCCGGTTCTCATCTCCATCTTAAATCTACGACTGCCTTTATGCACTCGACGTTCCGTGCACTGCCGCAAGGCTCTAATTAACTCGTCGGAAAAGAGATAGAGAGAGAGAGAGGGAGATCGAGCGCGAATTAATGAATTTTCGCGTGCCTCTGGCAAGGAGACTTAGTCGGCCAAGTATAGGCGATCTTCTGCAGCCTACGCCGCGTTCGCAGGAAGAAGAAAATAAAATGAATAAAAGGTGAAAGAAAGAGAAAAAGAAGAACTTTACCGAAAGCTAATTAGCGCCGTTAAAAATCAATACTTGAGGGAAATGCGCGCGAGGAATTGTCGACGACGGCACCTACCGAGTGCCTGATAAATTCCTTTAATTCTGCGAGATAATCCTGATAAGCAACTGAGTGACGTATTTATATAGAGACGCGCGAAGTTATAGCATGAGCGGCCAAAGCAGTAGGCCAAGACAAGACAGTTTTAACATTCGTGGCACACCACTATATCTAGACTCAGCGAGCAATATTGTTATGAGGGTTCAAGTGCCTATGCGCCATCTATGCGGAGAGTTTAGGCGGTGATGAAAGGGCCAGTCCAAAGCTGCTTCGTTTTGATAAATTGATATACATAGGAGAGATTATAAAAGATGGATTTTATTTATGTTTATTATAAATGTATTTTGTCTCCTTATCTGACCTTAAAAATCTATAGCCCATTTTTTTTACCAAAAGCAATTCCGAAAGGTTTTTCAAAGTCTATAAGCTTGATTAAAGAAAACAACATTTTTTCTAATAAATTTAAAATCGCAGTTTAAAAACCGACAACAAAAAACTGCAGATCTCGGTGCATAAAAAGTTGAATCTTAATTAAATTGCAAACAACGCGAAGAGTTTTTCGATATTTCAGATACGCTCTGGAATATTTTCAATAATACGAAATTTCTCTCATGAAGTCGTTGCTGCTGCTGCCGAACCAGCTGTCAAGGAAAATTTCTCGTTAATTAGAGGATCGACACTCGACAGTCATACAGCGAGAGAGATATTTCCAGTTGCTCGCCTGCGATTGCCGAAACGCTGATAGAACACGTCTTTTTGCTTACTTTTTGATACAGAACTTTTTGCATTCATTACCGCCTGTCGTTGTGCGTATAGTTCGGCGTTATGATGCATTGATTTATCCTACAGGTATTGCAAATATTTTTCAAAGAATGCGAGAACTCTCACACTCAATATCAATTAATTAAATAACGTTTTGTACACTCGTTCAACTAAGCCATTGCCAGTGTTTTCGCATTCTAAATAGAAATAATCCTCGAGAAGCTCTGACCTTTCGATAGAGAGAGAGAGAGAGAGAGAGAGAGAGAGAGAGAGAGAGAGAGAGAGAGAGAGAGAGAGAGAGAGAGACATGCTAATCGCCAATCGACTCATCACTGTCATCGATTAATCTCCTCTTTGCGCTCGCTATTCTCCAAAAATTCGGCATCCTCCGCCGCAGAAAAACTATTTACGACCTCTTCCATTTCCATATAATTCGTGATAATTAATCGATGTACGTGTGAGATAAGGTCAGAAAACCGGAACATCTCGTCTCCGATAAATTGCACGTTTTAGAAATCATCTTCGATTCCAACTTCGTCGTAGTCGCTCTTCTCTTTAGGTCAAGGTCAAGGCTCTTTTGCAGAATCATACGAAAACTGGAGAAAAAAAGAGACGAATCTTGCCGTAGGGCAGAGCCGCCGAAAGAGTCTCGCGAATCGTCTGTCGGTTTTCGCTTCTTCTTCTTCTGCGCGGTGTATAGCGACCTTTTTAGTATGCAAATTAGAAGTTTTTACAGTTTTTTGGAGGAGCTATTGCACGTGCGCCTGTGTATGAAAACAAATAGGGACAGGAGTTTGTGGCGGTTTCGCTCAAAAGATTCAATGCTGGTGATATTATGCTGATGAGTATTCAAGATTTTCGGATGTATAGTATACCTAAATAGTGGTTAAACATTTTTCTGTTGAGATTTAACTTGTCCGTTTTAGTCAGCATAAATTAAAAAATAAATAGGCAATGAATTATTCATTTATCAATGAATGAAAAAAAGTATAACTTATACGTATGTTACGCAATTTCAATAACTGCAATCGTTCGCATGGTGTAAATAAATTCTTCGATTATGATGATTCACACGAAAAGTATGAATGAACAATCAACTCATTATTTTAATTATTTCTGTTTTCCATTAACAATTGTAAAATAATTTCAGATAAGCAAAATCTTTAACATAATGTACAATCATCTAGCACAGAGAAAGCAGCGTGTAGACCCCGACACGTCTTCCTCCAATAAAACCTCGCAAAAAATAAGAAAAGTAAAATAAATGTCAAAAGCTCGCGAATCGTTTTCCAATAATTTGGAAAGCCTCGGCCGGACGCGTCGCGAATTCCGCTCACGCGCTCGGCTGTCGGGACAGCTCCTTACGCGAGCACGCGGAAGATTGAATCGCGTCCGCGTTTTACGATCGCGCCGATAAAAATAGTGTCAATTTCACTGAAAGCTGAATACGCCCGTGTACAGAGTGATGATCGCCCGAGATGCACTGTGTACCGTATAGCGCTTTATACGAAGGCGCTTTTTATCGCCCGCGCGCGTCTTTCTCTCCGTGCTCCGTGTGTAAAGTTTATCGCGCGCTTTGCGCTGTTTGTTCGTTGAAGATGAGTCGATTATGTCATTCGTTCCCGGAATTTGCTCATAATTTTAATGGTCGTCGAATTAAGGAGGTTTACACTTTCCGTAATGCTTTCGTTGAATGTGTTTGCTTAGATCGAGAAAGGGAGAAAGGAATATTATGTAGTTTTTTGAATCCTTGATTTATATGAGTAAACAAGGTATTATTAGCACATTTTGAAAGTGTGCACACGATGCTTAAAAAAAGTAAGATTTTTTGAGTTTCCACATATTCCACTTACTAATTTTAAGTGAACACGAGAGGTGTTAATAGACTTGCAAGAGACGCTATAGACAAAACGAAATATAAAACCAACGGAAAGCCCCACCTTCGAGTCATAAAACTTATAAAACCGGCGATTATTATATCCAGCATTCCCTGGTAGAGCGTTAAGGAGGTTCATCTGATTTAGAAATAACAAACAGATTCGGGGGAAAAAATTCACACACGTAGATATGTCTAAATAAAAAACTTATGCAAACTTTTGAGTCATTTGGATACCTTTGACGAGACGAGATATTAATAAAAGTATATTTTTTCCATTTTTACATGGAGTCTTATGGAGAATCACATTTTCCTCGTTTTAATTTGCAAATAATTATTGAATCAACAAACAGTTTCTGTTGCAAATTTTTGTATGAGAAAACTAATATTTGATAAATTCAAATTGCTTTTGAATACGATTGATGGGTACCTCTATGCATACTATTACTTGACCTTATAATAAAAAAAAATGTGCACTTAACCTCAAAGACGGAATCAAATGTCGTCTGTATTAAGTTTTTTTGTCACATAAAGAGTTCGATATTTTTATCTAAAATCATTCTTTGTTATAAATTAGCTTTTCATATGTCTTAAATAAATTATATCTCTTGTATCAAAAGGAAATAAGAATTTATAAAAACTATCCTCTTCTTGACGAGCGACGTAGGACCAGTAGACGAACCTCCTTAAGTTATTAAAAAGTAACTAGAAACGGTAGCTAAAACGCGTCTGTTTGGCAGTTTACTTCATGCTGAAACCTGCTAATAACCTGTTAAGATATTTAAAGCGAACTCTGTGTCGGCAAATTATCGACCGAAAATGTAAACATTGGAATAACCTCGTTGCGGAGAAGAAAAAGAAACAGCATGCCACTTCGCACAATGCACAGACATTCGTCGTCGGGAGGAAAGATTTTTATTTTTAGAACGCCCTGACAAGGAGCCAAGCTCAGATTAACAATGTGAATCGAAAACTCGTGATGTATACATCGGGAGGTTAGGCCGGACCTCGCGAGTATAGAGGTTAGAGTAAGGATATTATGTTCCCTTTTTCAAATTTCGCGCGCTCTCGTTCGACGCTTATGCTCGAAAAGTAGCGTCCGTGAAAATATGAAATTACATCTTAAAACAGGCAAACATCGTATAATGTACACTCTCATTCCGCGACAGACAGCATTGACCGACTTCCCTCCGCACGTCATAAACCCCCTTTATCCTCCACGAGTATATATACCATCACTCAAACTCCCCCAGGTGTGCTTGAGCTCACGCATATTCCCCCGACTCCTCCTACTATAATCGCATACAAACCCTATATACAACGCGTACTCTGCTATATATTAACAGGGAAAAAAGCGTCACATCCGTTCGGTTAGCGATCCAAGTTCACGGAAAATCGTCGGCGCGAAAAAGTCCGTTACGCCGCGCGCGTTTCCTGCGCCGATAATTGCGGGAGGGGTATTATACGGCTGCCGCCGGCAAGATTACGATCCGAAGGTCGAGTCGGTTTATGGTTAGCTGGTCTATACTCTGTGTCTGTATATGCGCTTATATTATAGCGCGTGCGACGAAGCGCAAGGTCGCGGCTTTATGAAATTTTTCGTCAGGGGGGGGGGGGGGGGGAGGAAAAAAGGCTCGTGTGAGCGAGGGGCGTAAAGCGAAGGGGGAGGGTGGGGNTATACGCGAAGGGGATGATGGTGTAGCGGGCGAGTCCGATCGATTGATCGGAGTGTGACGATTGGGATTTGTTTTTTATCGTGTTTGTTGGCTCGGAGAATTCTATTATTAGACGAGCTTGTCCACAGGCGTGTAGAACAGAACAATGAGGATTGACGCTATGTCGAGACAAAAAGGATGATGCGCGTTTGCTCTGCTTCAATTTGTCGATACATAACTGTGCAGTAGTTCCTTTTTGTGTTCGAGTTATCGGCCGACATGTATCAAAGGCTTTTTTCTGAAATATCGAATTCTTCACGACTCCGAATCGCGAGTAGAAACAAAATCACACAATGACGTCGAGCGAAGCGCGCGGCGGATTATCATAAAAGGATTGCCACTATAAATTTGCAGAATCGCGAGGTAGACGATTGTTGAGCATATAAGCGAGCTAGCGCAGGAAACAGGGAATAAATTGCAGGAAATTTGGCAATTTCAGCAAGTGCAGGAAGTACTAAGCAGTTATTCCCTCTATAGCAGCTTTTGATGTATAACTCACTCGCGTGCGTATTACACAGCATTCGACGTGTCGTACAAAGTGTAACAGTCCTTATTTTCCTGCATGACGAGGCACATTTTTATTTTACACGTGAAAATTTTCATCGCACAGAGAGGCCAGAATTTTTTCATACTCGCAGCTCCGTTGCTCGGCGTTTTCGTCGCGGAAGAACCGCGAGATCGGCTTACGCAATATGCAACACCGCGACTGCTGGCACAGCTGCGGAAGCCGGATGTGCGCGTCTGCACATATATATACGTACTCACGTCGGCCGATTTGAATCGAGCGAGGGATTTCCCGAAATTATCGGCCGCGGCTGTGGCGATTTTTCATTCGTTGATTTTTATCGGTGCACACGCTATAGATCGTTTTCATTGAGATGAATCGGATACGCCGTTGTGTGGTTATATATGCCGTCCCATTGTGTGTGTGTGTGTGCTCTTGCTCTCTCGCGCCGAGTTCTTTTTGCGTGTAGCAGGTAGATTTTTTTTCGATTGCGCCAGAGATGAATGGCATTTGCGTGAGACGCGGCTGTTAGAGATAGGAGCGATTTTGGTTGTGTTATTTATTTTTTTTTTGGAGCTGAATTACCGTGAGTGTTGATAACCGAGGCGACGAAGCTTGAGTGCGAGGTAAATGAGATCGGGATTTATCATATCCGTTAGTTTTTTTAACTGCATTGATTTCGACTCTTTTTCTTTTTCATCCTCGACTTGTATAGCGCATCGAAGAAAGTCGCGCGGAGAAGCAGATCGACAAACTCCGGAGAAGATCTAAATATTGACGTTTCGCTGCGATAATTAGACGCGAACGAGCCGGATAAACTTATTTTGTCAATATTATACGAGCTGACTCGCTCTCCTCGAGTGTTGGCCAAACACACTAATACGCGCCGCGGTTTGTTTAGATGGGAGGAAGCGCAAGCGATGGAGATGCGGCGATAGTAGCGTACGTTTTCCATTGTGTGCGGATTGAAAAGAAGATGCGGATTGATGTTTGTCGTTCCGAGGGTTTGCTCAGCCAGATTTGATTCAGTAGAACCCATATACACGATTGTTAATCCTTTTTGGGCCTCTTGTTTTTTTCGAGCTGCGAACGTAGTTTTTCGGTTCTGGATGCGGATAAGGATGTTTTGGACGTCGACTAAAATTTATAAATGTTGAAAAACGAGCGCTATAAGCAAATTTATCAAGCTCTGCGATTTCGAGGGAAAAATCATTTCACGTGTACACCGCCCACCCATTTTACATTCGATAATAAATTTTCATCAACGTCAGTCGCACGGCTCTGATTGCGTGTCACTTGCACACGTCGAGCGCAAAGCAGTCGCATTTCTCGAGGAGTGAAATTTTTTTTTTTTTTAACGTCTACGGCGTAATATTCTCTCCATTCAGGCCAACCATGCATGCAGCTAACTCGTTATCGCCGTTTTCCCCTTCATGAATATATTACGCACGTTGTTTAGGTACATGTTAATATTTTGCGAATCTTGGTAATCTCTTGTCGAAAATTTCAGTCAATCGACACGAGGCAGGTGGGCAAACAATGTGTTTTTTTTTGTTTTTTGTCATACGATTATATTTTTCCCTTGTTGATGTCTCGAGAGCCTCGATTACTTGTTCAAATATTTGGTTGATATGTCTCGTTTACTTATTAGATTTTCGTCAAGCGTCGAACGATGTGTTTCCAAAAGAGATGAGCGAGATATCTCTGACTCATATACGATGCAATTTACGTTGCACTCATAGCGGCTTCGTAATATATCTCTCTCGCGCGAATAGACGGCGTTGGCGGTAGCAGAAGATGGTTGAGTATTATTTTATATGAAAATACCGCGTCAAAGTCTACTGAGGTATTCCGAATATTTTGAAAGGAAATTTTATTAAAACGCGAGCATATAAATGCTGCGTTTTCTCTTGGAAATGAAATAGCTTTGAAATTCTCCCCATTGTAATTTTAGATGCAACATGATATAAGCAGAATTTTCAATTTGATTATTGCGTTGCTTCTAATTAAAAGCCAAATGTTGGACTTCATTTTGAAAGAGAATTTCTAATTTAACCATCAGGGTATGATTTGCTCGTGTTCCGAGAATGATGCAAAAACAAAACATCGACAATAAAATTCTCATTTTCTTCGCAATATATAATTCGCATATTTTTATTCCGCACCTAGATAATTACACCAAACGACTCTTTATCCCCGCATAAAACTCTCGCCGCATCTATATCTCTAATCCCTGAAAAAATCAGTTCTCACCCTCGCGTCTCTGGAGGTGTCTCATCCAGCAGTATGCCAAGAAAATCCTCGCAACCGCGCAGTTTTAGCGTCGCGGTCTCATTATCCCACTGCAGCGTCGAAAGAAAGTAGCCACGTTGGCGTTAATTTCTTTCTCATTGTTTGGGCTTATACCCGCGAATCTCGTCGCGGCTTATCCTTTCCTTTGCGTCGCGATATTATTCGCCCCGACGAAATGAATTTCCAGGCGTAAGCTGCGCCAGAGTAGACACCAGCTTGAACTCTAAATCTTTGAGGGGAAGTGGAGTGACAATTGGCTTTAGCGCTGGGATCATTTTGTCAGCTCGTTTCCGATGACGAGGGTATGGATTATTGTCCGGATGGTATATCGTATAGCGGTATTTTCTCTAGAGGTAAATCGTAAAAAATAAGCGTAAACCGGAAAATTTATCCCGAAATAACAAAATAAAAATTCACGAATTCTAATACGCAAACACACGGAAAGATAAGATACAAAGCGTGTAGGACTTGAAATTCGCGTTCAACATCCATCACATAATCCAGGACTAGATACGAGAGGCTCTTACACAGAGAGCGCTGCGCTCGGTGTCACGAAGTGTCAAGCGTTCCTGATTTATGTAATGTAACGATTGCGTAATTACTCGCCGTCTCTTTAGATTTTCTGACTCTTTCTAGAAATTCTCCGGTACACGCGACTACAGACTTATACATATATACTTTTTCTCATTGTCGCGTGCATATAAAGATGACACACACACACACACACACACACACACTGCACACACACGCGACGATGTGTAATTGCTCGCGCGGAGCGGATTGAAATTATCATTTCGGGGTTTTCGAGGCCGATTTATTGTCCGGCACGATGACGTCGACGAAAATGCAGAGTTCTATACATGTATGTATTCAGGTGGACGAGAGAATCGCAGTGTGACCGGAGGACGATGAATATTGAGATTCACCTGTTGGCGACTTGAGCTGAATGAACGCTTTGCGTTGCAGTATATGATTGGTGGATTGTTGTTGTTGTTGTGTTTCGATTTTTATTCCGAAAGAGATATGAGAGAAATCTTTTTGTCGTAAATAAATGTTTACGAATAAAATACAACAGATTATCTATTTTAATGCTCTCGAATTAGACTTCGGAAGTTCTTAACGACTATATCCTGGCATCGCCTGACGTCACTTATTGTTGCTCGTGTGATTTAGTGCATTGACGTCACGCCGCGGATGCGATGTATTTACATTTTGAATTTTTGTTCTCTCTCTCTCTCTCTCTCTCTCTCTCTCTCTCTCTCTCTCTCTCTGTCTTCGATTTCGAACAAGGTGCATCATTATACAGTTGGATATAACGAAATTTTGATTCGCTCTTGCATCGCGAGTTCAGCTTGGAAAAAAATCACAGAGAATCAATTTCTAATTATCTCATCCTGCAAGTCCTTGCTCCAAAAGAATCTAGCGGTTCACTTTCCCGCGCGACGACGAGTCTCGAAAAGACAATTTTCCGCGAATATCTCGTATGAAGTGCGTCGTCGTTGGCGCCCGGCGTTTTCTCTCGCCTCGACTATTTGCCATGTCGTTCACGAAAGTGGAGCGTCCCGACCTTGCGCCTCGTCGACCGCGAGAATCTCTCTCTCTCTCTCTCTCTCTCTCTCTCTCTCTCTCGCTCTTGCTCTTTCGCGAATCGATTAAAGTGCGAAGAGCGGAGTAACTGCGCGAAATTGCGAGACATGGTTTTAGGCAAGACTTAGAGAGACGTCTCGAGAGGAGGATTTGCCTGTAATTCACGGGGATTGGTTCGAGCACTGATTGATGTTGTACTTTGCAGGGTATATATAGGCGTGATTAATTAGTGTCAGGTTTATAATGTTTGTGTGTGTATTTAGAGAAAAGCGTAAAATTTTTGCAGGGTTATAACAAAGGCACTAAATACGGAGCTTTTGTGATATAGAATAACCGGTGTTTTAACAGACAAGAGGGAAGGATCTCTATAATTTCTTGTGTTTCGCGAATGTTATACAGTGTAACGGAATTCCTTGCACAACCAAGCAGAGGAGAGCGGAGCCTCCGATTACACGCTGCAAGTTGAATCGAGTTTACATTCGAAATCCTGTTTACGTAAACTAAGTACTAAATTTTCAACCTGCTGATTTTTGCTAAATGCTTGAGAGATAAGCACAAAAACAAAGCTAAATTTTGCGCGAATATTATACGAAATTTAGTCTTCTTCGACAACAATCCTTGTTGCTCGTACTTTATATTCTCGACAATGCGAATCCGATGCCAGACAGTATGTCCGATATAGCGACGGGCGAGTGTCAAACGCACCCCTCGATGGATTATGTCGAAAGTCCCTCTCTTCAAAGGCTTTCCAAGCTTTCGCAATTTGCCAATAATCTCGAAATAGGATTGAACTGCTCGTTTGGCTGCAAGAAACGAGTTGAATTTGCTCGTTATCATGCCCACAGCGCGTTTATTATGTAACGAAATCTTCTCGATTAACGTCAAAACGTTATTCGTTAAAATAGACGAAGCACGTGACTTTAGCAAATTAACCCCTTTGCTATAGGTATAGTCTCCCTTCCAAATGCCACAATCTATGCACATATCGTACGAGCTGCCGAGCCGTTAGTGGGATGATCGATCCGCGTGTATAGTTGCGCGGCAGCACAAACCGCAGGGGGACGTATAGCCGCAGTAGCCGACATTACGTCAATTTCAATCAATCCCCAGTGAAGCAAATGCTAATTGCAATTATTGCGCTCAGATGGGCGCTGTTCCTCGGACGATTAGAGACGACGATTTGGGGAAAGGTGTACAGAGGCGAGATTCGTGCTGTAATGGATATATTCTTAAAGATGACTGAAACCTATAACTAATTTTGGTCGTATAATTTATGTCGAAAAATTAAGTAATAATATGTATTTCTTAGGATCGACGCCAAAATTTTGTGGAAACTGATGGAGGAACGCAGTCTTATGCAATGCGATCGAGGTCCTGAGATAAAAATAAACGCGATTATATTTCAAATAACCGTTAAAATATCTTCGAACGCATATACGTATATCGAGTAGCGAGTAACAGCGAGTCCCGAAAAGGAAAAAAAACTTTTAAAAACTCGCAATCCGCGCCTCTTCTTCACCAAGATAAACTGGTTATTAACGGTAAATTAACTCTCCAAAAACAGCTGGCAAAAATTCTTCTTTGTCCCAAAGACGAAAATCGCGCGCATCTCGCGAAATTCGTGCGTCTCTTCACGTATACCTGTGCACATAATATCTCGATGCTTTGACGCGCGTGGAGAGCCAATTAAGCCGTCGCCCGGAGCGAATAAATTCAACGAACGATTCAATTTTCGGCGCTACAACCAGGTATTTTGCTCTTGGCTTTGCGAGAGTGACTGTTTGCCCAAGTGTACGCGCCAGATGATCAAACAGCGTTTAATAGTCCCGAAAAAAAAAAAAATGAAAACAGATCGTTAGGTGCTATATAGGTATATACAGAGCACGGTTACGCACAAGCGTTGTGTACGATAATTTCCATAACGTCTTCTTCGGTGTTCGTTGATTTTTTTTTTTTTTTGTTTGACTTTCCGTCTGCCTTTTGGATTGTGTGCTTCGTTAATTGCGAGCTATTGCGAAATAATGACTAGACTCATGTATACTAAGAATTGTAAAGATTTACTTAAAATATAAAGATTGTAAAATCGCAATATAAATTGAGAATATATTCGAATCGAAATTTCAAAATTTCACGTCAATCCTCAAGATTAGTCAGATTGTTTGCAGATCGAACAGATAAATTAAATTGCCGCTGCAAATTCATCATAAAGGAATAAAACACCCAATCTGTTTGTCAGTCGTATGCGCGCGTTACGTTTTACGATGCGAGCAGATATAAAATTCGAAAACCTCAGGATCATCATTGAGCGGAGGAAAGCTACTGCACGCATATTTCGCCGGAAACCTGCAGTTCATTATTCAACGAGTATATACGAGATAACATTATGTGCCTCATCATACGATGATTGTGATATAACAACCAACGTCGCTATTATATGCATCTCTATATATACCCGCGGACACCCGAAAATAAATTCAAAGCTTTATTATATAAAGGAAAACGTATTTTGTCCTTAAAATTCTGCCTAGTCACAACAACTTCTTCGTTTGCCCATCTTTCCCGCTTTCCCGCTAATTATAGCGAGTATATAGCTCTCGATTCATCGCGCGGGAAATTGTTCGTCAGTGCCAGCCATGCAAAGTTACATCACAAAGGCATTACGGAACGCGAGGCCTTTTACAATATTCACCTGACATGCTGCTCTCCTGCTGATGCATTTTGTTATGTATAGAGAGTCTCGCAAAGTCCTCGGTGACGTTGAAATCTTCAGACGATCCGACGACGACGACGACGACGAGGCTCTGACGTGACGTGACGTTTTACTTTGCGTTATACAAAGATAATAGCGTGAGAGAGTATCGGCCCTGCTTTTGATTCTTCGGGGATTGTTTGATGTACACTGTAAAGCTATGCAGCGAAGATCAAAATTTTCTGGCGATGGCAGCTATACAAGCTTGAAATGAAATTCGAGAGACGAAACATTTTCAAACTAATTACTGCAGACTACAGCGTTTTTGTTTTGTTTGCAAGCAGGTGAGATTTACGACGTCCAAAGCCGAAGTAGTCAATCATGCCGAGTTGCGAGCGTAAACAGCAGAACAAAGTCAAAGATACAAATTTCAAAGAGGTAGCGCGTTACGTATATATAGTATTATATACGCATTGTGCTAAATACTAAATATACGCATAGTCGCAGAACAATGGCATTCGCCAAAAACTATTTTCCGATCGCCGACTTAGAAATCGATATACTTGTATTCCACGTACGCGTCGTCAGGGTGATTGAAAAAATCTTCGATCAGTGCCCTTAACTCACACCTCTCCCGCAACTCGATCGCAAGAACTTTCGCGCGCGCGTCAACAAGGCCACAACCTCGGCGCGCATCAATTCATTATCCTGGCGGAGAGTTCGATTACCCTTGAATTTTTAAAGAAGAGAATCAAGTGAGTCAAGTGCGCGAACAAATGACAATCGAATGTGTGTCAACTGTACGAGCTGGAGCTCGGCAGTGATTTGCCCTTCGCGTGGGTGTTAATTTCACACTATATGCTGGAGGAAGAAGAGTGGCAATTCTACACTTCGGTTCGCGATGATTGTGGATTTTTTTTTCCTCATTGGCACGTCAGGGGTTTCGGAAAAGTATATAAGCATCTATATAGATACTTATACTTTTGCACTAATGGGATGTTCGGGGAGTAATTATCAGCAAAGTTTAAATCTCGAGAGTTAATAAACGTAGTTCTAATTACCCGTAGAGTACAACGTTATCACGATCTTATAATGAAGGAAACTACTTTTCTCGCAACGATACTCTTTCCGAAAAGTAAGCTGCTCTCGAGGCTGCTCTAGCAATAACCACTTCAATGAACCTTTACAACCCCCATTCATACACAATCCTCTGAAAGCCAATAATACTACAGTGTGCTTTCCAAGTTCTGATACAGACTGTATATAGACCCATCGCGCAGTTAAACAAACTTGAAAACATCATAAGCGCGTAATGCACGCAGTCAAAAGCTCAACTCTGAATTCCGCCCCGATCGCTTATCACTTCTGCAAAAACCGGTCGTAGCAATTATCAAAGAAGTTCCTCCTCGCGCACGTACCGTATTTTTGCAGCCATTGTCTGCAACGAGAGCTTTGCCTCAAGGAGATAAGAGCTTTGCGGTCGGTCGCGAAGTATATTATCGCAGTGGCGTATGCATCGTGCGAATAAGAACTCGAGAGAAAACGAGCAGTCGAAGGAGAAGATAATCCGCGTGAAAGACGCGTTTGAGACGCTGGGCTCGATTATTGCTTTGTTGGGAGTAGGGCTTTTTTTGTGTTTTTTGTTAAGGGCCGAGTACAATGAAGTTTAGCAGATGAATAGAAGGTTCGCGGGGAAATTAATTATTGTTTTGGTTTGAGTTCTGGGGAGATAAGATAAGATCTTGTCGCAAAATGGATTTTAAAAATGTGAATGGAGTTCTTGTTGGTGTACTATTAAAATACTATAACGGATGCGTATTTGATGTTAGTCAAGATGCTCGGTTAAATTTTCCACATAGTATTGTAGCTATGGAATGGTTGACGCTATTATCTTTTTTTTCACAAGAATAACAGACGAAGTTGACATAAGTTGATTAAGCAAACAAGGTAGTAAGTTTTAGGCGTGCAACATATACTTCGATTATATACTTATACGTATAAAGTTTGATGTATGAAAAGTAAACGATATGTATTATAGTCAAGTTAATCTGCCGGTTTCCACCCGAAAGCGTAATGCACACCTACAGTATTTCGATTCTGCGCCGAACTTACGCAATAAGTAACTTTGCTACGTAAGCACATGGTGTAACCTATTGTGAAAAATCTGGGAATATTGTAGCCAAACTTTCAGATAACAGAGCATGGAAAAGTTTTGAATACTTTCCATGTGAAAACTACAAGTTCGAGAAAATGCGTGTATCTATTCATTTTTTAAACAAATTTATCACAAATCGTTGCAAGGACGTAAATATATAGCAAAAAATATTTCGGGATGGTGTTATAGTGACGTATATAATTATAACTCATTGTTGGAATTAATTTCTCGTGACTCTAAAACTTCCGACACAATGGAAAAGCAAAGCTGTTTCAATACGACGCACATATACTTAATGAGTTCACGAGCGAAACGCTGATATATTAATTGACGATTCGAGAATGATCTTCAAATTATGAAAATCGGAATAGCTGACAGCATCAACATAAGTAGCCAAGTGTATAGTCAGATATCTTTTATTTATCTAAGAGCAATTACATTCATTATGTATAATTATTCAAGCTGTATTTTTATTTTCTCAAATAGCTTGAGGAAAATATATAAACAACTTTAACACTTTGCTTTAATTGGTTTCGCAATCAAAGTACATCTACATCTTATTTTTGAAGCAAACTGAATTTTCTAAAACAAACATAGGCTCACTGCCGGAGCTAAACTAGCCGTAACGCAACAATAAGAACGCCTCGAAATGATACGCCAAATCATGAAAATCGAGGAAAACAGGTATCAGAAGGTTGTTGTCCTGCGTTACTGATGACGGCATACGACGCGTCGGCGAGCGCCGAGTTTTATGACAATCGCCGTCAGACGTTTACAGGGCAAGGTTAGCCCATGATGGGTTTTGTTGTGCATTTTTTCTCGTCTCCCATCTTTTGCAAATTCATGCATCTTCTGATTTTGATATTCATTTTCGTGAATGCAAAAGTGCATTTATCAAGTCTTAGAAATTCTTCATTGACCTTTGCGTCATTGATCAAGCGCAGCGTAACATTATTCGCCGGAATGACGTTATATTGGACAAGTATAATTAATGCAAACATTATATTGCAATTAAAACACAATTAAATTTGAATTGTTGGGGTAATATTGAATTTCTTGGTTGTTGACTGTAGTTGAGAATCATCTTTCGATCATTTCTAATTTTCTTTTACAAGCGACTATACAGACTCATAATTTATACTCAAGTTTTATTTGTCACTTTGTGTCACGGACACACGAGACCGACGACTGAATCTTCTGTGTATGCCATGTGCATCGTTATTTTTTCTCTCCCACACTTCTTCGTTGAAGTAAAAGGCAGAAAAATCTAGTTGCGTATCAATGGAATGCCATTGACTACAAACAGAACCTCGAACAGAACTATGAATATACCATACAATACTAGCTAGAAATAACAAAGTTGCCAAATTTTATAGTAAAGATATGAATGGTATACAGATGAAAAGCAAAAGAAGAAGGGCATTATGAAAATAAAAGAATAAGTGGGAAAATTACTTAATGATGGAATACAATTTCAAGCTTAAACATACTTCTTTCGCTGAGTACATAAAATTTTTAATTTTATCTTGTGTCAATAACGAAATGTAAATAAAACATTCCACCAAAAAGGTACAAAGAAGCAGAACGAACGCGTCTTTATAACTTGATTGCGTCGCTCGAAATTATTCTTAGAAAAAATTATTCTTTTGTGTAATAGTCATGTGGTAAATATTTCGAAGTCCAACGAAAGTAATTTTGACTCGATGTGTTTGTAATAATAAAATTTATCGAATTTCAACTCACTTTGAACAAATTGTATGGTTAAAACCCTTCGAAATATCGATCTTCACATAAAAAGTAATTTCACCGTTCTTGCCGATTTGCATAGTATTATCAACTAATTTAACGTTTTACAGCGATTCTTTTATTCCCCACCGAGTTCTTAAATCATACTCCCGCATAACGATCTCTCGAAACAGATCCCAATCTCAAAAGCCAAAAGCAGCCCGTCGAAAAAAATATCCCCACCCATCGATCAGAGACGAAGATCGGCAACGAAAAAATAATAAATCGGCACTTATATACAAGCATCGCGTACGCTCAAGCCAATTGCGAGAGAGCAAGTGCGAGAGAGACAACCGACCCGTGTCAGACAAAGAGGCAGAACGCACAGATGCAGAAAAGAGAAGGGGGGCAGCAGGGAGTATAGTCGTGGATGTGGATGCTTTGCCAGCGCAGAGTCGTATCGCGCGCGGTTCGAGCAGCAAGAGAGTGTGCCCGGCAGAGCCAAGAAACTACGCGCGTGTGCCTCAGCCGCAGCCAGTTTTATACAGTGTGAACACGGCCGAAGAGAGCCAGTCGCGCGAGCACAAGTACACTCGTCGACGCCGAGAGATTATTGGCCGCAGTACCGATCGGTTCGCTCGCTCGGGCGTTCGCCAGTTGTCGCCGAACCCTCGTTTCGTTCGGACGTGCGCAGGAGAGAAAGAGAGCGGTGCCGATTTCGTCGCAGGCCTATACGGTGCGAGACAAGGATTCTTCTGCCGATTTTTCCGGGAGATCGGTTCAGGAAAATCGGATACTCACTCGGTTCGATTGTTCGTGTAAGTGTTACGAGTATTAGAGCTTGTACTGTGAGTTCGACGGGGGTTGCTTGCAGACCGGAGAACCTTATAAGCAGCGCAGGACGAGACGGAACCAAGACGACGCACGGCAGACTTCGGTAGCGAACCGCATCGGGTTCGGATTCTCTTCTACGACGTGAGTGATTATAGTATATACATACATATACTAAGGTTTTAGTGACTCGGACGCGCGTGATGTATTTTCTGTACGCTTATAACGAAGTGGCAGATCGGTATGCTTTGCCGATTTCGGAGCCGATTTTTACATATTGGAAAGTTTCAAAATGGTATTCGAGGATAATATTATTCAGCCTCGCGAGACCGTGCCGATTTTCAGTTTTCGAAGAGAAATTTCAACTCGGTAATACATTAGTCTTATGCGTGTACGCTACACGAGTAACTCGAAATTAATCTCGCTGATTAAAAAGTCATTGCAAAACTGTTACACAAAGCAATTTAGTTTCCTCGGCTGTAAGTTTAAAACAATAAATTATGCAGGCTGCTACCAGCATAACAATTTTTTCTCGAGATAAAACTGAAATCGTCATTGACGATTTAATGAATATAAATAAATGCGAATAAGATAAAAATACCTGATAATTTATGATTCTGTGGTTGTAAAAGTAGAACAAAATACTCGAGAAATAAAAAATATTTGTAAAAAAATTAATTTACAGTGCCACATGTAAGATTAAGCAAATCGCCTGATTATTAAAATGTTCAACCGGTTTCTGATTTTAATACTCGCTTAACAAAATAAGTTTTAGTTTATATAAGCATTCACTCAATAAAATCGAAAGGTTATAACTCGAGCGAATTTATAAAAATAATCAGTGCACACGATGTTCAGTACTGTATCTAAAATTTTTTCTATCCCCTCATTAATGCTCTAGTGCAGCAATATTCGATAGGTTCGGTACAGTAAATAATTTAAATTATGAAAGTTGTAAGTTGTACGTTGACGATTTTTATGAGGAAATCTGCAGTTTATATAAATAAATTAAAACTTAAAACAGTTGAGATATATTTTGTGGAAGTGCCAGCCCGTGACAAGTTTTAATCTGAATAAATGTCAACTATCGCATGATCGTTTGCATCCTGTACATGTGGTACGATTAACGCCAAAATATTCTATAAAGTTATTTGTTAAGAAAATAGCGGAAAAATTTTAAATATATTTTTTCATTCATATGATTGTATTGTCTTCGAGGTGCGAGTAAGACCAAAATATAACTGAATAAAAAAAAAACGAACAAAATCAACATCGAGAGAAAAAAGCTTGTAATATAATATCACAAGGTGCACACCTGCGGTTGCATCATATACCATTTGCTTTTATGAATTACAATTGTAAATTTAATTGCGATTTGTTATCCGTTAAGATCAATGACATTGAGCGACTTGCACTGCATCCACTCACCCGCATTAATTAATTTATTACACATAAACAATCAAACAAAGTTGCTCCTCTCTTTCTCTAACGATCCAAACTCGATAAAACAGTCAACTGCCTATAAGTATACGTTACAATAGAACTTTGTCGCTCGCAACGAATTGACTCACTGGCATCAGAGCCAAGCTGTAAACAGCGCACCCCTTATCTCCTGCAGCCTCTTGACCGCGACAGAGACAAACTTATATATTTTCTTTCTTTTTTTTAAAAAATTTTTTTTCCAATTCGCATACGTCATCCCGCGAAGCTTTCGGAAGCATAAGCACGTCGCGATTCACCTTGCACCCGCGTCTCCGAATCGGCAAGGCCGCGCGATCGGGAATCCGGCTGTGTCTGGCTTTCCGGAAGTTTTTTGGATTCCTCATTCGAAGCTGTCACGTGCGCCCGCGTGCTTTCACTTGCGCACGAGATGTATTATACGTGTATATAAGAGCTGTCTCTCCTTTTTTTCCCGCAGTTTCTCCCGTCCGCTTTATCGTCTCTTTCTTCTGCTCCGCGCGTGGAGAGGCTATCTATACTCGAGGCGGGGATTTATGGATTTGATTGATTTATTGGCCGCTTGTTTGGCCGCGATAATAAACACATATAGGTAAATCCGATACGTCTAGGAAGTTTGAGAGGAAGCCGTTTTACGGTTCCTGGGGTCATTGAAGGGATTATACAATTTTCGCGCTGATTACATCGGGCGTATATAGAAATTCGATGTATGGAGTTTTGTATGCGTGAAAACGACGTGTAATTGAAAAAATACAGCCGACTCAGCTCTCTCGCCGCGATGGCGGCGGCGGTGTATTTTGTCCGATCAGCACCGGTGCGTATATCTATACCTCTGGAACAACGTGACCCTTCTGGAGCGCGAGATTAACGAGTCATTGTTTTTCACACTGTGCAGCGACTGCCGCATGTAAATGTTATCGCTATTATAAGCGCTCGCGCGAGCGTTCTGTATAAAGTCGAAATCAATCCTGCAGCGACGCGGAGTGTAAAAATCACATTAATTCACGCGCGCGATTGTATCGATGTGTTACTTGAGAACCGGCGTGATTGAGAGCGTCTTCCTGAGGACCTTGAATTTTAATTAAAAAATTTCTCCGTTAACAGATGTATTTTCGAAAATCGCGGAATTAACACTGTCCATCCGCCTAGCTTGCAGTGAAACTATGCATTCTATAAATAGAATACAACGAAGCGAAAAAATCCCTACCTCGTAAACTTCTAAATATAGAACCAGCGAGCAAAATCTGTTACGATCTCGCGCGCTCAATATTTTCCTATCCTCCGGCATCATCATCACCATCATCATCATCATCATCATAAGCAAAGGAGCAAAAGGACGTTTGCCCGTTTCTCCTCCGATGCTCATGCGCACGCATAACGAGTCGGAAGAGCCGAAGAAAAGAGGATCGCCTCGCGCGCTCGCGAAAAAGGAAAAGTTCACTCGGACCTAATAAGCACGAGGGATATATACCGGTCGCGCGCGCGCCTCGGTTTTTGCCCCGCTCGGCTTTTTCTCCTTCTTCTGGCTCGCGGAGGAAAGGAAAGGTAAGCGACAAGTAGGCTTGGACTGCGACGACAACCGGTGTCTATTCTTAGATATCAGCGCGAGAGATATCCTCTTGGGAAAACTCGACTCGCAAGCGCGTATAAAGATCGGTATGGAGAGAGAGAGCATCGGTATGCGAAGAGGCAAAGGCATCATTTATATCGAGTCTGGCTTTGTGCGCGCACGTCTCCAATTCGGAATATCTCTTCGGCGTGTGTGTGTGTGTGCGTGACACCGAGGCTAATCAATGTCAGATGTCTGCGGGAGCTTGAAATTTATTCGCGTATTTTTCTCGTATAGGGGAGAGAAGAAGCTAGCCGATGTATAGTCGACTCGTAATTAGGCTTGCATCCCTCTTCTTTTGCCGCTGCAGGTTAATGGTAGCACGACACTGGGACTATAAAATCCTTTTTGAACGCGTCTACTACGTATGGCTTGCTTTTCTTTGGAGAACGACCCATAAATTCAATCGTTAAATGTTTCATCCGTGCGCCGATCTGACAGTGGCTGCGGGACACTGTGCTAATGCATGAAAACATTTTCATTAACGCGTCGGCTGTAAATCCATCACGAGTCTCGTTGCTTTTGTTCCGCGAGAGTTTGGAAAAGTTTCGCTGCTGGAGAACAACGGTGTAACACTTTCGATTTTTTTTTCTGTAACGATATCGCTGCTATTAGGAGCGGAATTTTACCGATCAATATAAGAAATCGGCTCATCGAGAGCCTAGTCGTTGGAAATTCTCTGGACAAAACACACGCATTCGAGAGGATTCGAGAAAGAGGCCATCCCGGCATTTCTCTCTCAAGACGCACTCGCGAAAATCGGACGTCCTGGCGCCGGCGCGCAACTTGTGCTCCTTTTCTCTCTCTCTTTCTCTCTCTCTCTCTCTCCTGCATTTACAGCTCGCATGCTTTACAGCGCACATTTATCTCTCGCTGCAACCTTAATGCGCGCGCGTACATACGGCAGCTGGATGATTTGCGAGTCTAATTAAATTTTTTTCTCCGACTCGGACGATGATGAAATCCGATTTGTTTGCTCGCACGATCGGGATCGATCTTTTTTTTTTTATCGATCGCGTTTTGCAACTTTCGCGCGAGCGCGGGGAGTCTCTTGCTCGATCGAGCTATACACAAACGGGCGTGCATGTAATATTTGCACTTCCTGCGTGCGAATCGTCGTGACGATCGGTATTTGTTGTATTGTATGCTGATCCATTGTTTATTTATTTATTAAATTTATATGAGTGATTAGTTTTACGGGTCTTGCGACCTCGATGCGAAAACTCGAGAGTGTATAGTTTATCAGCCAGACATTGATCATCCGGAGTGAAGTTCGTATCTTTGTTCAACTCTGCAGGTCAGCTGATAAGAGTAACCGGTAGAGAAGAAAAAAAGGCATCGAACAAAAGACGCGTGTTTGTAAACAAAAAAAAAAAATCCCGACCGACGAGGTTATACCCGCATTGAGAGATCGACAAGATCGACGCAGGGCGGCGTTTCACGAGCTTCAATACATATACCGACTCTCGAAAGACCGGTCGCGATCGTGTATTCCGGGAGTAACTCACGTGCGCGACACGTGGCCTCGGCCGGTGCTTAAGTATACACTCGCGTGTGACGTGTACGCGCCCGAGGATATTATTCGATATCGAAGAAAGATTGAAATTTCGGGCGGCGTCAAACAGGTTCAAACGCCGTGATAATAACATACTCCTGCAGGTGGATAACTTTTATTTTCAAAAGAGTTTTCCTTCTAAATATCCCAGATGCGCTTCGACTAACCGCGAAAGAGTAACGCGCTGCGAAGAAAGTTTTAAAAACGTCGTCCTATACCTATAATAGCACATAATTAAATTGGTATTTCCATCGAAGGCAGTAAGGTGTTTCCCAAAGACAAACCATCAACGAAAAAATAAGATAAAGCTACACGAGAAGTTCTATAATTGATGGTTATACCCCACTCAGCCTGATGGAAATTAAAACGCTTCCGCATATAGCCCGATCGATACACTTCAACGCGCTAATTCTCCCCGACGCGCTTTTCCCGCCGGCGTAGGCGAACTTGCAGTGCGGCTTTGCTCGGCTTTGAAAACGCAAGCTATCTGTACAAGCCGAACCGTTTGGTAAATGTAAAATATATAATATAATAATAATATTAAAAAATTAAAGCTACGTTTACACGTAAGTGCGAATAAACGCGTGTATACAGTGTCCTTGCGAGAAGTGGAGTTTCGGAAGGAAATAAAAGCCGTAAAATCGATAGGTCACTCCCTCACTTTAGAAAAATAAATAAGCGTCTATAAATAGCCGCAGCTGTACACGGCTGACCGTGTAATTTTACCGACGCATTAAATTTTCAACGCTGCCGCAAACGGCTCGAAAAGGGCGACGCAAAAGAAGCCTAATTGGCTGCGAGTTGGCAGCACGCGTATATTGTCTTATACTGTGTTAGCTCTCGTGAATGAACTTTGTCGCGCGAGAATCGTGATTCGTAATATTTATAATCCGAACCAAGATGTGAGATTTAAAAAATTTCGTTAAGAGATATACACGTGAAAGATTTATCCTCTGGAATATTCGACAGAGCGACTCGTCTACGAACTTTTAGAAAAAACCGCGCAAAAATTTAAATTGTCTTCCCCAGCGAATAAATAGCCGGTGATTCATCGAGCCGCAGTCGTATAGATACAGACTATACACAGTAAACACAATTACACACAATAACAGAACACGTGCATGGCTTTATACGCGCGACAGGTAGACAGAGCGGATAATTACTCTCGCTTAGAAATATTAAACTATTTCTGTGAAACGACAATTGCCTGTCTCTCAAACAGCAGCTCTCAGCCCAATACGCATAAAAGTATAACTGCGAAGGTATGCGCGTCCGAGACCGTATTAGCCGAAAAACAAACAGCAGGCCAAGCCAAGAAGATAATATATATCATAATTATAGTCTCGGTATATAGTTAAGTCATCGGAGTGCAGCGATTTTTCTTTCTCTCGACTATTGTGCGCAGTGTATTATACGTGGTATTTACTTGCAAGCAACAGGTTCTATATTATTTATATGCATGCGGGCGTTGCACCCGCGTCACGCAGAGCCCGAGTTTTGAAACTTTCTAAAACGAAGCCGTCGATATGCAGCTTGCGTGTACTTATGCGCGTGATATGTGGACCGAAGACGGAGACTCGAGCCAATTCCGAGTGAGTGCAGTCTGTGTAGGCTGCAGCTGGTATATAGATATGTGTTATATGTACGCGTGTTTTAAGAGCCGCAGAATTTGTTTCTATACGCATCTTGCGAAAGCTGATATGTACGATGTAATCTTCGTTATAGGGCTCTCTTTTTGCTTCTGCGCTAAAGTTTTTCAAAACACCCCGTGGGCCAAAAAGTATATACACAGCGTATACACAAGAAACACCTGGTGTGTGTGTCAACAAAGGCCTCCGCCTGGGCGAATTTCCCAACACACAGCCAAACCTTCTTTTTCCTCGTCTTCTTTCACTCTTACTTCTGGTACACACACATACACACACGCACGTATAAACCCAACCGCGCGCTTTCTCGGCGGCGACAGCGGCGCATGTGCCTGTAAGCCTGTAATCGATATTAGCCTAATTTACGTGACGAGCTCGCACTCGAGCGGCGCAGACACAATGCGCTGACTCGGCGCGAGCCACGCGCACACCTTATTTCTTTTTTTTTTTTTTATTATTCCTCGCTCGTTGTCACGAGCGCGCGCATGTCTTTTTTGGCGCTGTACATATACACGCGAGCGTCTAGTATATGCGGCGTGTGTTATTTCTTGCGTTGCGCGCGAGTTATATAGAAACCAGCCGTATGTTGGCTGCTGTCGTATTATATTGTGCACGAGGTTTTGAGAGTCGAGTACGTGCTGGTCGAAAGTGCGAACGCCTATTAATTTTTCTCTCTCGAGCAGTGCAGGAGATTCGTGAATGAGGAAGTTGGTGAAGGCTCGTTACTACTGCTGTTGCTGGAAATTGGCGAGAAGACTCTGGAGAATACGTGAATGTGAGAATTGTATTATTTTGTATGAATTTTCTTGTCGCCGTGTCGTCTAAAGATGTTGTTGTGTTGACGATACATATTGTTGCTGCTGCCAAGAACCGTTCAGTCGCGATTAAGTCGTCAATATTTTACGTCTCGATGAAATTGCGCTAGTGTGGGCAGCCGTTCCCTCCAATTGGATCTGGCATATAAAGCCCGCGGCGTTATAGATATATATATACCTTCGTTGAAAGTCCATATAGCAAAAAAAAAAAAAAAACGCGGGAGCCTCATTATCCCGCGCGAAAATTCCTTCAGTCCCTCTATTACTCTTTTTTTCGCTCTATGACAATCACCTTGCCCCGGGCTAGTCATATAGATGTGTATATGAAATATTATTATGATGACTATATATATGTGTCTGTCTCCGTGTGAAAAGAACTACATAAGCCGGGGTTAACGACACCGACGCCACGTAATCCGAAATGGAGAGTCTGTTCTATGGCGTTTTTTTTTTTTTTTTTCATACAAAGTGTGTAAGGAGCTCATTACGTCGGCATTCCGGAGAGACGCTGCGGGAGGACGCTCAGTTTAAATAGACGTTAATTATATACAGGACTGCTAACTTTGGATTTCTTCTTGTTGGCACCCGTGAATAATTGCGCTTTCGTGAAAATGCGCGCTGTTCACCTCTATTCACGTTGTTCGTTAATTTTGAAAAGATGTTATTCCTCTATACGTCATGCAAGCAAGTGCGCGTATAAAAATCAATGGTAAATTATAAAGAACGAGCGTATATCTATAATGGCTGTTGTAAATTTTTGATAACACGCGAGTTCATCTGAAATTCGGAGTTCAGTGTATTTACCGACGACAATGCCAGAGTTAAAGTCTGATAAGATCCGGACCAAACTTCGTGCTTTGTGATCGGGAATAAGAGATAAAAGCCCCGAATAATTGTCTTTTGAAAAAAACAACGTCCCTCTCGCACGCGACTCTCTCTATAAGTCAACTTCTACGTATCATTTTATACGTATACGACGCAAAACTCGCCCGCAAGTTTTACGTCTAAATCAATACATCCTTTATTAATTTTCTCTTTGCTCGTGTACATTCGTTTTGCTCGACGAATTGTCAACGTTACTACAATTCTTTGTTAATCGTCCGTTACTTTTTCGCGCAGAAAGATACGACTTGAGTCGGGTGAGGAAAATCAATTTTGATTCGTTGGCAAGCGTCGACTTGGACAACATCCAACTGATGGTCTAGACGAGCTTCCCGAGTCTCTCGGTGCTTCTCGATCATCTTGAAGAGGCTCTCACCTCTGTTCCATTCAGTATGCGCTGCATCGCAGTTTATAAGTCTCGTAAATTAATGGCTCGTTGGTAAATACGGATTTTCGATGTGCAACACACAAATAGTATTCGCAGTTTCGTAGTTTTTCTTTTATTAAACCTTTATTTAATCAACTAAATAAAATAACACATATAAATCCGAGCGCTTGATTAATCCCGATCGATCAAATCCAAATCGGCTCTCTCGGCGGCGTTGATTGCGTCGAATTTTTTTCTCTTCTCAAACAAAAATTTATTTTCACTCGATCCGGCAAGAACACGTTTCTCTCCGTGTATACGCGCGCACTTGAAAACCGTTAATCAAGACCAAACACACGTATATACTTTTTTCATCGAGACTCGTCAAAGCCGGCTTTGCATATCATAATAGAAATCACGAGAAGAGATAGAAAGAAAAAAAAAAATAACACAAGCAAATCAGCATTCATCATTATTTTTTCTCATATGCGAAATTCAGGCCTTCCTGTCCGCAGCGTAACAACGGAGCGTTTCCCGCGACCTTCTGCATCTATACTCCCGCCCTCCCCCGTTTCGAGTTTAATTCAGATCCTCGCTCGCGAGTTTCACTCGTAACGAAAATGACAGAGACGCGAGCGATCCTTGGCTCGGAGAGAGAGATGGACGAGTACAACAATGCAGCTTATGCCTGACGTCAGGATTGTTCGCAGGTATATAACCTATGCGCCTCGAGCATGACTCGTTGACTACATACTCATTTTTTTATTTCGACGAGTTTGGTGCAGATGTCGGTTAGTCAGACAATTAGCCGTACTTTTCGCACTGCACTGCTTCCGGCTTGAGAGTTTTGTTATCAGTCGCGATTCTTGCCTGCGTATATACACTCGCTGCTACGAGGATTGATTGAGCGAAAGAATATATGTCACGTTGCGATCGCAAAGGATTTAGAAAGTGAATTTTCGTTTAATCGCTCTATTGACTGTGTTATATGCGTGTAGGTACGTACTTATAAAAGGAGAATATGTGTGAGCGTGTGTACGCGTTGGTTATGCACCGCGCTCTTGAGCGAACTGTAATTGAGTGGTTTTTCGCAATTGCAAAGCGACGGGATCGTTAAGCCTCTGAAGTTGTACTTGTAAGAGGAAAAATTATTTTTTCCTCTGATGTATTATATTACAGATTTTTAATAAGACGAGTCAATTTTTCTTTTAAAATTTTATCATAATCACCTTTCTTATATGCAATCGCGATCGTTACATTCGGAAATATTTTTTTTATATAAAGTTAGAAGTATATACGTTGCTGGAAATTATTTTTTACCTTTCGAATAAAAATCCCCTGATTTCCTCTAATTCGCAGACCCTCGAATCTTTTTGCCCTCAATGCCCGGCTTTTTGCCACCCTATTACCGAGACCTTCCATGCGGAAATTTATAATTATCAAAATTTCAAAACACCCGCCAAAAAAAAAGAGAGTCAAAGGCGCGGTCGTCACCACTAATTTTCGTTTCAAGCATATATCACGTGAATCGCCCGTTGAAATTCACAAAAAATACTAAATAATAAATAGATCCTTATCGTTCGTACCTATATATAATGTACTGTCAGTCGGAAAATTATGATGGCGCAGACATACGCGGCTTTTGTGCGTAAAAATAGAAAGGCTTTTATGATATACGTATATGTGCGGACGAGCCGAGAGAGCTAATTTGGTATGTAACGATGCGCACGTTAATAAATGCTATTTAGCGTAGTGAAGGGCTGAAATTTGCCCATCGCCAAACAAACACTGGCCATAATTATGTTTGCTCGATGAATATGTGCAATTTTAAATGTGAACCCGCTCATCGCTTCGTTTCAGAGCTCCTATGTATGTATAGAGATCATTTTTTATTCATTCGTACGTTCGCTTTAATGGTGGATGCTAATGTTTGTTCCTCTTCTCTACGATAATATACGACTGATGAATTTGTTATAAGTGTAACGAACTCTAATTTTTCCGCCGCGTTGAACATATACGATGTAGAGCGTCAGAGATGTGTTTGGAGACTGCTGCTCTTCGATCGTCGTCAATTTATAATTGCCTTTGTATTTTGCTTTTGAAAAATCAGACGAAAAAGACGAGAATGAAAATGAAGCATATTGTGGTAATGAAGCTACTCCTTGGAATCTTTAGCAGCGAATTAATGATAGAAAAGTGAAGCAAGCGAGGATGACACAACGATTTTTTTTTTTAAGTGCTTGCAATTGCGTTTTACATCACGACCGTAAAATCCATGTTTACTGCACACTCGTCTTGTGTCTCCCACTTCTTCTTCTTCATCTAAAATCAGTGAGCGCTTCGGCTCGAGATCCTTTAAATCACATTATAGAGCTTGCAACTATGCCGACAACGTTTACGGCCGCCAATGGCACCCTTGAAAAAATACGAGCCTTGCGAATGTTTAACCGACCCTAATATTACGCTCTTCATTGCTTTATGGATCCACTTTTGAAACGAGCGTTCGCTAATGAATATATGGATATCTCTATAATTAAATCGTACTTTCTTCACGTTAAACAACGACTCAATCGAAGAAGCTCAAAAAGACGCGCATCGCATCTCTCGTAACCCAAATCCTCTCGCAGCTGCATATCCTCCGAGCCTCCCATATAACCGCGTAACCGTTTCTTGGCCCGAGTTTCACGCGGCGGCCGCGTGACGACACACTTTCAAGGTCATTAAAAGTAAATCAACTAATGCACGCGCAGGTAATAAACTTGGGACTTTGCAACAACTGCAGCGGGCCTTAGGCTTTGCGCCCCTTAACGACGTCGTCGCGCCGCAGACTCTCTAGTCGTCGTCGTCGTCGTCGTAGGGCTTGTGCCTATTATGCACACTATATGTATACTTATGTGCGGTGTCGCTCGGCTAAATTTGAATGCGGATAAGGGCTGCGAGACGGGATTAATGAATCCGTTGCGAGGAAGGACGGAGTGGTAGAGAGATAAGGCTGAAGGTTTGTTTAATTCTTTGAATACAGCTGGATTTTTTGCTACGGTTGTTTGTTCGACGGGCTATTTTCGAGGATGAGAGACTTCGCGGTAAAAAATTTCGATCGAAAAAAATCGAAGCGATCACTACTTCGTTTGACTGGATAAAAAATAATTGGCAGATTCGAATGCGCAACATTTTTTTTTTTTTCGTCGAAATTTACACAGCTGCAATTTTTTTTTTCGTATGACGTTTGTCTTTGGATTATACGATAATCCTCGCTGCATGATCCACTTTTAAATGGAGGTATGTGAAAGTAGCCGTTTTAATTCAATATACACACACAAATTCGAGAACCGGTATTTATCCTCGTTGGAAAATTTTGACGTAGCTCTCGTTCTTTTTTTTCTCTCTCTCTCTCTCTCTCTCTCTCTTAACAAGCTTCTCGCTGGTTAATTAAGGAGTCTTATAATACCACTAAATCGCGGACTGACGACGTATATCCTTTATTTTCTTCACGGGTTTTCCCTATGGCGAACGCGTTTCAAAATATATTTGCACACCTGCAGCGAAAAAAAAAAAAATAATCAAAAATACGTATAAAATATTAAAATATACTGCTCGCTGTATCTCTCGAAGCTTTTTTCTCTCTCGCGGCTCCGTCACGTGTGTCTGCTCGGCGAAAACCCCAAGCACGTCAAATAACATCTCTTCAAAACATAAAGAGATTCTCAAAACAGGATACCGGCGCTGTCGGCAAAACGAAAAGAGGAAACTCCGCCGCGACCTTAGCGGGACTTCTCCGTCTCGCTATGCTATTATTCGCCCAAGGCTATATACACGTATATATTTATATATACTCACACACATACACACACACACAAACACTGCTGCAGAAGATTTCGCGACTTTCCCCTGTATATAATATACACACATACAGCTGTATACGAACGAGCTGGAAAGTTGTTCGTCTCGCGTCTGATGGTCTCGATCATCGCGATGACACGAGCCGTGCGACAACTTACGCAACGTTTTTACGCTGCACATCGCGTTTCCTTCTTCTTTCCTCTTCGCGACACATACTCGAACGTGCGAAATTCGCCGAAGAAGTTTCGGGAAGGATGTGCGCGTCGTCTCTGCTTTGTTTTTATGCAAGTTTTTCAGCTCCAAATATATAACTTTTACTCCCCCTAATAATATTACGTTGCGAGACGACTGTTATAGAGTAGGTATAATGAAATGGATCGAACGTCGACGACCGGAATAGTACACGTATGTGTATAATAATATATATGATTATAACACTACGAAAATTTCGCGGACTCACGTAATCGTTGACCTCTGAAGGCTAATCGAGAATAAAAAGCTTCCGTTGCCAGCTGTATGGGAGTCTATAATAATGTGACTTTTTCATTGTTCTAGGCTTCAAAGGCGGACGCACTGAAATATTTCATTTCGCAAGAGTGCGCGTTACGTCGTTAAACAGACACACATACGTTCAGAGTTTGATAAGTCCGCTCTTGAACTTGCATTGGTTATAGTGTTACAGGCGATGGTGTGTGCGGCTCTCTTATCTCTATACGGAAACGTACGACGTCGTGCGGATCGGGACGTTTATTTCTTGAGTGCGACCGGGGCAATTAACGTCCGATTTATCGATCTGCCGGGCTGTTTGCTGAAAAAACACAGAGTGCTTCGGTGGATTTGTAGCCGGACGACTGTCTGCGCCAGTGAATTACGTGAAGTTCTTCGAGACAATAATATAACAATGAACTTGAACTTTCAAAACGAAGCTTATATTAGCTGATGATATACACCGAACCGAGATGAGAGCAATCTAAATTACATCTCTCTCTCTCTCTCTCTCTCTCTCTCTCTCTCTCTCTCTCTCTCTCTCTCTCTCTCTCTCTCTCTCTCTCACTCCTCAATCTCGCTAACTTAATCCAACAAAGCTCGCGCACGTCGATCCCGCACACATGTGCGCGCATTAGTCAAGCGCGTCACGCTCGTTTGTACACGGCTTGTCTCGCGCGCTCAGGTCACGCGTGTACACATACGTCGCCGGTCGCGACAGACGAGATATTACATCGCGTGTACGTGCCGTCGGGACGCTTATACCGGCAGATTCGCCGTGAAATCGAGTATGGGTTATATTATTATATAGCGTAGATACAAGTTTGGAAAACTCATTCGACTATGCTCCGATGTTACATCCTGTACGTCAGCTTCAAGCAGCGAACGTCTGCGCCGTTGCATTTATTTTAATTATACCTACATCGCTGTTAAAGCTGTGTACGCCGCGTGTGCTGTCTCTCGTGAAAACGTACGGGAGATACGTGAAAATTTATACAAATGTTTGTCTCTCCATCCCGATAGCGCTATAACAATAACAGCAGGAGACACGTGTTCGTTGAGTACGAATTACCGTCGTTATATCTTGGAAATTTATACCTTGTCAGCGGCAGCCCGATACACCTAATGATAGTCGTAATTTTTGCGCCGCACGCCGCGTGACATCTGCGGACGACGCGGATGCTTGCAGCCTATATGTTAATAGGTTTCGTTCAAAATTTACTGCTGAAAAAAATTGCCTCTCCGAAACTCACGTCGCAAACATGAAAAAAGTATCTCCCAAATTCAGAACAGAAACAACAGCCGTTCGCAGAGAAACCTCAAACCTAGTACAATACTGCAAAAATCCACGAAAAACAGTTTAACGGTACATCTCTCTCTCTCTCTCTCTCTCTCTCTCTCTCTTTGTCTCTTTCTCGTCGCAAGTTATCGATTAGCATACATAGGCAAGAGCAGCAGCAGCATCGGTTCGAAACGCAACTCGAACTTGGGAAAGTATCGCGTGGAACTTTTTTCCATCGCGCATAGTAGCCAGCGCTATATACAGTTATGTGTTTTGCCCGGCGCACGTTGTCGCCGATCGCCGAGCCATTAGCATTTTTGCGCACTCGAGCCTATGGAAAGCTTCTTTAGATTTCTTCGAAAGGCTTCACTGCGTGCGAGCTCCGTATATACACTGCTGGCATTTGTTCAAAGAAATTTCCTTTGTAGCGAGTTGCTGGAAAAGTCCGATTGGCTAAATTTAGACTTGGAATAAGGTTCGCGCTATGTGTGTTTGTTTATAAACCGTATATACTATATACTACATAAATTTATTAGACAAATATATAAATGAGTTCTAAAAATTCTACGCTATATATGACTGCGTTTCGTCGCACGAAAAACACACGATAATTTCAACAATAAGGCGACCTCTCTTGGATAATATGTCGGAGCGCGCAAGAGCTCATTTATCGGCGGAAGCGCGTGCAGCCGTTTCCAAAACAATAGCGAATCGTGAGTAAGCCGCTCTCTCGTATATTTATTAACTCAGCTCTCAGCTGTTGTGCGATATCGCAGTTTCGATACGTCAGGTGTATTATTGAAAACTGCTTTTATTTTTCCGTTACAACCTGCGTGAATATTGCTGCCACGCGCAGTATAATTTTTTGACTCATCGATTCGTATTCCAAATCGATACTTTCAATGCTTCTAATGACTCTATGCTATAGTTATAGACTTCCTTTAATTGATTCTACAAACAGAAATTAGTCGCAACTATATCGACGCAAAATTAACGCGGTGAACCCCGGTTCGCAGAATTCAACCTTTATACACAGCTTCGGGAATCTCTATACCTATTCGTCGACTTGTGCTCGGCGCACCATCAAAGGATTCCGGCTCTCGGGTGGATTATGAAACTCGTAATTGCCAAACTTCGAGGCGAGAGCCGCAATCGATATAATTGAATCCCGTAATTTTTATTACCCGTATTATGTGCTCCTATACACAGGCAACTCGTCATTATATCCGCCATTTATTCGTGAATTAATCGACCGCCTCTCCGCAATCGCACGAATTAGCCAAAATGATACTAATTTTCATTATTCGGTGTCTAGTTTCTTACATCGCACGTACCAGTAGTGCACCGGAGAATCTCTCTCGGTTCATTAAAAAAAAAAAAAAAAAACCCGCGCGTAATTTCAACACGAGCCGTAATCCCGTTTGTAGCATGTTTATCATATGCAGCGACACGTGCGCGCTGGTCAAAATTACAAATTAATGTGTTCGCACGACGCGCGAACGTGACGTAAAATCATCATCGAGCTTACGCTGTAATAATAGCTGCGCAGCGTGAAAAAGGCGGGGAAAAAAAAAATTCCACGCGAAATTTCGACTCCGCAGATCTCGCGATTTTTCCAGAAGTTTCTTCGACCGCGAAATTACCTCGCGCTCGATGATTATTCGCGATTATAATAATATTCGCGTGTCGTAACCAGTGCCACGTTTTCCTTCTATAATAAACAAGCTTTATTTGCGAGCCATAATTCAAATAATCAATTATCGATCTCCCGCAGGGATCGCCGAAACGCGTGCAATAATCACGACGCCGCAGCAGCAGCAGCAGCAGCAGCTTTGGCGTGAAATATATTTTGTGAATAAATTATACTTCCTGGTTTATTGACCTAAGCGCGCTCGCTTAATTAGTAACCGCGCGAAATTCGCCCGTTTGCGTTTTTCACTGCAGCGCGGTTTACAATTGAAGGCAATCGCGTTACGCTCGGCTCTCGTCTCCGGAGAAAAGTGGAATAAACAAGCGAGATGGAACTTCAGAGAGTTTCGGAGAATTTTGAAAGCGCGCCGGTTACTGATCTCGAGGATGAGATGCGCTGTTTTTGTTTTTATTCGCGAGAGGAGGCTGCATGGCGCGTCTTCTTTTTGGGGTCGGCTGTTTATGTAACGATTGCGCGAAAATACCATTTCTCCTCGCGATATCTGCAGGCTGACTATGTTTAAATCTGTGGCCTACAGGCAAAACGACATAAGTCCAATATTCGCGAAAATCGAGATAAATGTGGATTTCATATCTTCACTCAGAAAAAAGTCCTTTTGAGGAAAAATGAATCCTTTTGACTCAAAAGGATAATAATCTTAAATATGTCCCCAAGCGGCACTTCGTTTGATTCAACAGGAAAATAATCTTCTCGCAAGAAAAATAATTCTATTTCCCCGAAAAGGAATCAGTTTGCCACAAGAGTAAAAAATTTTGCTTCTAATAGATAATAAGTTTGAAACAAAATGATTCCTTTTGAGAGAAGAGGAAAATCTTTTCACCATCAAAATTTTATTGTTAAAAAATATTGTGATTCTCACCCGAAAACGATTCCTCTTAAGTCAAATGAATCATTTCTTGTGGTAAGAGGATATGTTATTTTTTGAGCTTTTTTGTAAAATTACTCGAAAACGATTCTTTTTGAATCAACATGATTCTTCTTGGTGAAAGATGAAAATGGCATTTTTAAGCGAACATGGTACTTAAAATGAAAAGGAAAATCCTCTTGGCTCAAAAAAATTAATTCTTGAGTTAATATTTTTCTTCTGGAATCAAAATGAATTTCCTTTCGAATCAAAACGATTTAGACAAGAGGAAAATCCTCTTGCTCCAAATAGGTCATTTTTCTGAGTGTTCAAATAGTCCCTTTTCATGTAAAAATGTCGGGGGGTGCCAAAAGGTTGCCCTAATGCTAAGATACACTCAAGAAATAAGTCCATAAGTGCAGTTTTCCGATTTTGTTTCCGACAAAACGACATAATTAGTCCACTTCCAAATGAGTTTTTATATGTAGGGGTGGCTAATTCTCTGGGACTTGGTTTTGTTGATTTGTAACAAGACATTGCCTTTCAACCCGTTTCCAGACATTCCAAAGGTTATTTAGGGAAAAACCACCAATAATCAGTAAATATTAGGGGAAGAAACCAATAATGGACTTATGTCATTTAGTTTTGCAGTTATGGACTTGTACACTCAGAAAAAAGTCCTTTTGAGGAAAAATGAATCTTTTTGACTCAAAAGGATAATAATCTTAAATATGTCCCCAAGCGGCACTTCGTTTGATTCAACAGGAAAATAATCTTCTCGCAAGAAAAATAATTCTATTTCCCCGAATAGGAATCAGTTTGCCACAAGAGTAAAAAATTTTGCTTCTAATAGATAATAAGTTTGAAACAAAATGATTCCTATTGAGGGAAAAGGAAAATCTTTTCACCATCAAAATTTTATTGCTAAAAAATATTGTGATTCTTACCCGAAAACGATTCCTCTTGAGTCAAATGAATCATTTCTTGTGGTAAGAGGATATGTTCTTTTTTGAGCCTTTTTGTAAAATTACTCGAAAATGATTCTTTTTGAATCAAGAGGATTCTTCTTGGTGAAAGATGAAAATGGCATTTTTAAGCGAACATGGTACTTAAAATGAAAAGGAAAATCCTCTTGGCTCAAAAAAATTAATTCTTGAGTTAATATTTTTCTTCTGGAATCAAAATGAATTTCCTTTCGAATCAAAACGATTTAGACAAGAGGAAAATCCTCTTGCTTCGAACAGGCCATTTTTCTGAGTGTAGACTGGAAGTAGAATTGTGGAATTGTTTAAAAACTTATTCGAGTAACGTTGTATGGCTGGTGTACCGATTGCCTCGCAATAAGTCTTGAAATGCGCGTTTTACGGGCGAGAACCGCAGTATAAATAAGTCTAGAGTTCCCGACATAATGACATAACTCGATCCTTTTGTGACATTGCACGAAGCAGCAAAGGATGGATATGTAGACTGAATGTGTGAACTAACCTGTACCGTATCGCGCCCCATCTCGTTTGCTCCGATCTTACATATAAGTCTGAACATTGAAACCGCTTTTTCACAAAAACACGAAAAGTATAAATATAATAAATAAATTTGCAATGAATCAATTCAGATCAATGCTAATCCAACCTTTCTCTCTCTCTCTCTCTCTCTCTGTCAACAGGTAGTCGCCTAGCAGAATGGTGTTGGACAACAGCGGGAGCAACCGCATCGGCTCAGGCGACGGCGGTGGCGGTTTCGGTGACAGTGGGGGCGGCGGCGGCGGCGGCGGCGGCGGCGGCCCTCTGCAGCGCAACAACAGTAGCAGTGTCTACTCGGTCTCGGTGAGCAACGTGGGCTACCGTAACAAGGGCTACAAGGATGACGGCAGCGACGGCCTGCCACCTGACCCCCAGAAGCCACCCCAGCTGCCGAGCGACGACGATGGCCAGTCCCGCAAGTTCAAACTGTCGCGTAGCGAGAAATGGCGCATCCTTAAGAACATCGGCACCGTATCCGTTGCCTTTATGGTGCAGTTCACTGCGTTCCAGGGCACGGCCAACCTACAGTCCTCGATCAACGCGAGCGATGGTCTCGGTACCGTCTCGCTCTCGGCTATCTACGCGGCGCTGGTACTCAGCTGCATCTTCGTCCCGACCTTCCTCATCAAGAGGCTCACCGTCAAGTGGACCCTATGCGTCTCGATGCTCTGTTACGCCCCCTACATCGGCTCGCAGTTCTACCCTAGGTTTTACACCCTCGTTCCTGCCGGTGTGCTGCTCGGTTTGGGAGCGGCGCCCATGTGGGCGGCCAAGGCTACTTATCTCACACAAGTCGGTGGAGTCTACGCCAAGCTGACTGACGAGCCCGCGGATGCAATCGTTGTCAGGTTCTTCGGCTTCTTCTTTCTCGCCTGGCAGACCGCTGAGCTCTGGGGCAACCTCATCTCCTCGCTTGGTGAGTAATCAATCGCCGATCCCGTATCACGGCTAGCTTGTGTAATCGCCGGACTTTTAGAAACCGTGAGCGCGCAAAAATGTCCATCTTGCGGCGACCCGACGATACCCGATATCTCTGATACACTATGCTATTTACGAGCTGAAGCGAATTGCTCGTTCAATCCTCGTGTTTACTTACTTCCTACGCTGATTGAATATTATACCGATCCCGTGTGAATTCAACCAACTAATCGGAGAGTATTTATTCATATAATAACAGTTAATCGGACGCCGCTATCGTGATTATCAATCTCCGCTCGCCGATTGAATAAGCAGGATGCGAATTATATAAACCCATGCGATGCTCTCTAGAGGCTAAAAACAGTAGCGCGGCAATAGCATCGCGAAACTCAGAGGTCGTTCTCGTATATGGACTCCGCATAGAAAAATACCGCGAGAGATCAGCGTCAGGCTCGCGTCTCGCGCAGTGAAACGACTCGCCGTGCGGTCAGCCGATCCGCGGCGGCGGCGGCCGTGAAAATTAAATAGATAGCTTCGACGATCGAGGAAAAGAAGCAATTCCTTCACGACGTGGTGCATTATTCGGCTGTACGAAGATGTTGGGTAACGATCGGACGCCGATCTCGCAAGCCGATTTTCATCGACACACATACTATACGCGTATATACGATACATTCGAAAGGCGCTGACGATACGCATATATATTCGTGCCCTCTCTCTCTCTCTCTCTCTAATGTAAACGTCTACGCGAGAGAGTGAGAGAAACGGCCCGCGGCTGTTACAGCGATGCCCCGCGAGAGTATCGGGATTGAACCGGTATGAACCGAACTAGTCGACGGGGCTTCCCCCACTACGTGTGCAGCCGCGTTACCTCCTACTATACCTACCGTACGCACGACTCTCTGGGACTGTATAGAGTGGCGATAACGAGACGCGCGCTGCAGCGCATGAAAAGCGAGTGAGCGCACGTGGTTTTCCCCGGTCTCTCGCGCACCTGTGCGCGCTAGAGGATGAAGTGGCGCTTGCATTTTCTTCTTCTCGATATTATCGAATATTTTTGATACTTTTTTCTCTTATATATAAACGGGAACGTGTTCGTCTTGTTATTCGAGATTTATTCCATCCCGAGGAATGACGCACGAGAGGATGCATATACTTTATACTTTCTTCCCAGCAGCAGTGTAAGATATTATCTAGTATCGAAGAAAGCTCGTGACGTCATGGCAATGATGCGACAAAATAATCTTCGAGTCATCAATGTCAACGGATATATCTCCAAATTCGATGTTTTTTTTTTTTTCTATTCTAAAAATATCAAGGAATCTTGCGTATAATCTCTGCAGTGCAGCTGTATCAAAACATCATTACACGCAAAGCCTCTCGATCCGGAGTTTTCTCTCCGCGCGGACATTTTTCTGCGAAATCCTCTCGCTCTCAATCCGTTTGCTGCACTATCGTATAGGAGGTATAAAACGTAGCGAGTCCGTGCGTCTGTGCAAAATACATGAGCCCCTTTTAACGTCTCTCCGTTTTGTAAGTAGTCTCGCTGAAGTTTATCTCGTTTTCCTCTCTGACCAGAGATGAGTCTGTTACGATACGGCCCATTGTGCGTGTACATAAGTGCTCGCTTATCGAGTGCGTTGTGCAACGAACTCGGCAACGAACGCGTGGCTTTAAATTCTGCAAAAGGCAAATATAAGCGTAAAGCGCGGTATTATTATTATTTTTTTTTCGAGCTATATACACACGTCGTTCTAAAGCGATTTACATCAGCGCGCAAACAAAGCGCGCCTGCAGCCGTGAAACAATGCAACACCCGATAAATCTCCGACGCAATGTATAAGGCGCGCACAATTTCATATCGATCCGGAAAATACCGCCTCTCGAAAGCAAACTTCTCTCGGCGCGAAGAGAAAGGGACTACTATTTGCCTCTATATATGTATACATACAGGCGCGCGTAATATCTCTCAGTCCCAAAGGTCAAGAGCTCGACGCTCGAGTCCTTGTCAAGGTCGCGCTGATGTAGGCGAAGGCCCGGCGCCGTTGCGCCAGCTGCGTTGCAATTTTTTTCGGAATCGGAATCGTCCTGACGATTTTGTGTGCTTTCCAAATTGCTGGATGTTTTCGCGCGATAAAGGATTTTTGTCGGGAATGTGAAAGTTGATTCGTCAATGGAATTCTACGGTATGCGCCAGAGTCGAGTTTTTTTTTTAAGCCATCGTCGATCGTTTTTTCAAGTCTCCCCCATCGTTATTGGCGCACGAGAGAGCGTCTCTCGATAAGCAGTTTATCCCTCCGCGCAACAACAACAACAACAACAACAACAACAACAACAACGTCGATTGTGTAAATAATTAACGATGGCAAAAAAGAGCATCGACAGAGCACTCGTTCCGACTGTGGGGAGTATTTATCATCCGCGTGCACCGCCGCGGCACATTTCATCTCGCATTCACGCTCGCGCGTATTATCTCCCGGACAGAATTATTCTTTTTTACTTTCCTCCATAGATATATACGCAGAGAGACATTTAAGCGCAGTGCAGTGCACTATCGAAACAGCTGACGGCTGACCCAAATTAAGGATACGACCCTGCCTCTGACGCGGTTGCGTCATTTGCGTCATTGTTTGGAATGATATAGCGAAGCACTGTATAAGGTAGTGCGCCGATGAAAGTTTTCTCTTTTGAAAAATAATGCTTGACTCGGGACAAAGGCTAGATAAGAGAGCGCAGCTCGGTGCATAAAAGTTTCGAATTTTCGAGATAAGGGGACAAATAGCGAAGGTCTGTAGTAGCTCGTGTGCATGCGTTGTAATAATGCGGTAATTGAGATACGGAGCTTTGCTTTTTCTTGTTGTGCAGCGGCTTATGCTTCTTCTTCTTCTTCTTCTTCTTCTTCTTCTTCTTGGTTGGAACGGGAGTTGTGTCTCTTATTCGATTACCGACTTGAGAGAGATTGTTTCTTTCGACTGCGTCGAGTTTTTTCATAAATCGTACAATTCAAAAGTTTAACAAAACTTCGAAGAGTCAATAAAATGCTATCGCATCAGATGCTGAAATTCAATAGTTTAATCAATTCCATTAGCCCCAATATTGAGTCGTCCATCACAATCCGAACCGAAGGTTTCCTCGTTCGTTCTTTCCTCTTCCCATGTGGTATCTGTAGAAGAAGCACGTGTGTGCAAATTCAAATACTTCTACACCTATAAAATTCTGCTCTTGAATCTCTCTCGCAAACACACGCAGCGTCAGCTGGTTTAATTATCGTTCGCCAATCCGCGGAGATTCCCAGAGCCGAAGGTCGAGAGACGAGTGGATCGTCCTCCTGTAAATCAACCGACCAATATAATGTTTTATATATATAAACGACGTTCGCGATGAATTGCGTCACTCGGTTTTGATAGTAAAACCGATCGGAAAGGATGAGAGTTTTTTTCTCCTGTACGATTTCGACATCTCGCGCGCGAATTTTTTAACGATTTTTCGAAGAGCTTCTGCGAAGGTCGTCTTGATTTTTGCTCGATAGGTTAAGGTCGGATGAGACGCGCGAATGTCCGGTTAAATTTATTAGAGACCAATCCATCCTTTTATGCATAAATTATACGTGTTTCTGTGTAAATACATCCTTTTTCAGTATATATATGGATGTTTCATGGTCGCGATTGTCTCCGTCAAAATAGAGGAGTGATTTACGATGTTTATATACCTGTATTGCAGAGCTACGTGCGAATAAGCGAAATATTTTCAAAGCGAAAAGTAAAGCCGAGCGGAATAATGTACTAAGTGATATCATCATTGGCCGAAATTGACACAGCCGCGCCAACATAATACAAGATATTCGTGCGTTTGTTTATCTGTGCGAATCGTTCAGTTGGAAAATACAACTTGATCAGAGACTCTTCGTGCAATTTCTTTTGTAAACACAGGCGGCACACTATACAATGATACGCGATAATCCTATATAATTTTTCGGCGTTTCTGTCGCGTAATCATTATACTCTCAAATAATTTTCCGCGCATAATAATGTCATTAAGCCGTTTTGCGATTCACAAAGCTTCTAGCGTTGAATTATTGATCAGTCCCTTTTTCGATTATGAATATTTATCGCGTTTGATAATTCGTAAACGCGCAAATATATTACCCTTATTTTTGCCCGAAACACGTATAATAAACAGTGCATATTCAACAACTTTGAATTCAAGCCATGATTATGATAATCCTACGCCAATACAATTCAGTGCAATAATATTTCCTCTCATTTTTCAGTTCTGAGCGAGGGTGACCTCGACGCAAGCTTGTTCAACGCCTCGACCACCTCGGCCAAGGTCAGCAAGTGCGGGGCCAACTTCTGCATCATCGGCAACGGCGCCCACGAAAGTCTTCACAGGCCACCGGATTCGGAGATCTACGAGATCTCAGCCATCTACCTCACCTGTGTCCTCGTGGCGGTCCTGATCGTCGCCCTCTTCGTCGATCCTCTGTCCAGGTGAGCTTTCGAAGTTGCAGCGGTGACTTTGTAAAAATGAGTCAGAAAAGCTCTTCGTCAAAATCGACGAGATTATAGTATATAACGAGCTTACGCAATTCGTCGCGCATAATGACAATTGATCCCTTACGGCATAATCACCTACCTCCAACCTCGTGATCGTGATCTCCATCGTCGATACGAAAAGTCTCATTAAAGACAGCCGAATTATACCTCTTTTAACGGCTAATCTGCCAAGTCTCGGCTGCATAATCCAGCAGTTCGCGAGAGATCGGGCCTGACGTAATTCGCCCGAGCGGGTATATTACAGTTGTTTGCTAGTTTACGATGAGTAGGTGGAGAAGGATGTATATAGTCTATAACGACTGGCTCGTAAAATCGGCAACGTGTGTTCCGGAATCGAAATGTATACGTGCGTCCGAACAGATGTCTCGCCGATTCAATGTACAATTAAGGAAGGGTGTTTTCTTTAATTGGATTTCGTGTTCGTTTATACTGCCTAAGTACTGGACGCGTTAAACGGCCGAATCGTGTTTCGAATTTAGAGCCAGTCGTAAAATTACACACTGTTTTACTGCCGATCCACTGGGCTATGCAGCGTTTCAAGTTTTTTCGCTATACCTATATCAGAGTATTGTAAATTAGCGTAGTTTCGCACGTTCTAACGATGCGAGCCGCGGGTTTTTCTCATACCAGCCGTGCGAGTGAACGGTTTTTTTTTCTAAATTGAAAGAATACTTAGAAAAGCCCAATTACGCTAATGCCGACAAAGCGCAGGCGCATCTTTGAGCGTAGTTATAATCGCTCGTATAATTCGACGGCTTATTGTTCTTCGCAACCGCGCGAATATATTACAAAATCTTCTGCGGTATAACTCGGTCGCGAGAGAGAGAGAGAGAGAGAGAGAGAGAGAGAGAGAGAGAGAGAGAGAGAGAGAGAGAGAGAGAGAGAGAGAGAGAGAGAGAGAGAACGACTCTATTGACGGAGACTGTCCGAGTATCTCGTAACTGCGACCAATTAATGTAATTTGAGTGAACCCACGACAACGATAACATGCATAGCAAAAACATCACTGATTCTATTACGAAACTTTCCAGTAATTCTAATATCGATGTCCGAATAATTGCGGCAAAAACAAAAGCTATATACATCGACTTTGGTTTAAAAACTCGACTATAGATGGGAATGCACTGCGCAAACGTATATAAGGAAGGCCAATAAAAAGCATATTCTCCGGCGATCCTCGCGCGCGTGGCTTATCGGTTCCGCGGATCATCATCCGGTCCGCGGCTCTCGTAATAATTCACCAAGCTTTTCCGGCCTGCAGATGCGCGCGCATGAAGATGGCGTCGGCGATAATTATTTACGCCTTTCGAGTGTTTTGTAGCTGGTAAATTAAATTGTTATTATAAGCTGTAATGGTGTTTTTGCGATGATAAAGATATAGAGATACGCGAATGCGTGCGGAGTCACACGGCTGATCGAATGGAAATGCACAATTTTTCAAGTTTCAATCATTCAATGATTCAACAACAATCCTTCACAATATTTTCCGACGTTTTGCACAACAGTACTACAAGTTTCAATAATTTCTTCACAATCGCAATTATAATCCTGCGACACGTGCGTATCGCAATCAGCTCTAATCAAGTCCCAATGAACCCGCAGAAAGAAAAAAAAAGATCCACGACAATCAGAGAGGCTCATCGGCGATATACACAGCGTCCTCGTCGCACTACGAGAGAAATAAAAATCTTCCTTTTTGTAAATTGTAGATGCGCGCGAGATACGCTACAGTATAGCAGAAGCACGTGACTTATGCAACGCGACGAGCGAACATATATATAGGCGCATGCAGGCGATGACTCGCGGCGGGATTATTATAGCGTCTTCGCACCGTCGCGCGAAGAGATCGTCTGCACGTGTGGCATTTTTCGCGTTGATTATGTCTTGAAAATTGGGAAGATCGTATATAAATGTATAGCAACGTCGTTATTATTGTTCGATAATTCAAGAAGAAATATATAAAGAATGATAAAAGTGATTATATACAATATTAATGCCGGCTCGAGTTTCCAATGAAATCATCCGCGCATTAGCATACATTACAGCTCGCTAGCGCGTCTCGTTTATCACCCTGGGCATTGACTTCGTATATATACGAGTTATCATCGCAGCCTCAATCGAGCGCGAGACATCGTGACTCTCGTCGAACCGATTGATATAAGGTTACCGTATATAGCATATAATGCAAATAAATTATCGCATCAGCGCGCGGTGTACATCACATTACGAAACGCTCACTCTATAATGATAAGCGGCGGTCCTCCCCTTCCAGGTACGCCCGCATGCAGTCGCATACTCACATACACATACACACCTTTGACTATATATGTATGGCGGCTTATAGCAGTGCCCATATATATATCGTGATTACAAAATAGCGTACATCTGACGATGCACGCAGGATACGAGAGGCCGTTGCGCAATGGAATAGGTGTCAGTTCGTCTGATGATCCTCTCGGAGGCGATGCTTCCTATATATTATGACTGTACGCTATGTGTAATATCTAGTCTGTGCCTCAATGCTGAGGGCGATGGTTGATGGGCTCGATGGGATGGGACTTTGGTGCATCAAAGGTGCTTTGCACTGATTAAATGCGGCCCGAGATCAATTTGCTTGATAAGCTCGTTCTGGAGGAGATAAGGATTTAGATGCGTTTATCTGATCAGATTTAAAAAATTATTTCAGGCACATTTCAGAACGGTGCGAGCATAAGCGAAAAGGAAAAACAACAAAAACTCGACTATCACTTCCCGTATAACAAAACCGACAATCGGGCGTCTCGCTATAAAAATACACTAACAACTATAATCGTGCACGCGCGCGAACGCGGGCGGCTTTATTGTTCGGCGCTCGCGCCAAGTTCAGCCGTGATAATGCGCCGCCGCCAAATAAAGTGCGAGTACGCGTATCGCGAACGTGAGCCGGCAATTCGAGTAGTCTCATTGTGTGCGCCATACAAACTGCTGTTGATGCTCGGATCTTTTGTATAATACCTATACAGTCGAACTCGGCAATTATAATATATCGTTCGTGCGCTTATATCGCCGCGTTTTACAGATTTCTCGCCTTGAAAAGCGCGCTTATATGATCTTGAAAAAATTAACACTTATAGATCCTAACCGTAGATTATCGTGAAATTAGTATTACAACGATTGAATTCATCAAAATTCATAGCGGTGATGGCGCTGCAATTTTGCGCTATTCAGCTACTAGTTTCTATAGACATGCATTCGTGTGTGTTTGTGTGTTTGTGTGTGACGTATAATAACGTGTCATTTGGCCGTCGGCGAGTCTAGAAACTTTTGCTCTCCTTCCGGAAACCATTAATGCGCCGCGCGAGAGTGATGATAAAAAATGAGCGAAAATATCGAAGCAGGGGAGAATCGTAGCGGGTACGTATACGATCGTCGAGTACATATGGGGGATACCTTGACCCACTTGCGCATCGTTACGTGCGTTTTGTTGTTTTGACGATTTTTCTTTTTAAAGCGTTGTTCTCTCCATCCTTAAATTCAGAGATTCTCTCTCAAAAAGTAAAAAAGTCCCCGGCTGCTAACTTTAAAGCGAAGCACACAGGATGAATTTTTATTTTTCTTAAAATAGAAACGCACAGAGAGGAAAAATCTTGCGACCTCACATGACGCGAGGAACATTTCGAAGAAAATCTCGCGGCTTTGGAAAAAAAAAAGAATCGCACGAGCGCGGATATAATTCAAAAAAATTGTTTTGTTCCACATACGAGCTGGAACAATGCGGGAAAAGAGGCTAAGGTTAGGAGGCCATACAGCTGATGAGCGTTTTCAAAGAAATATCAATCGTTATGCTATACGTACACAGCTCCTTATTAAAAATATCAATCCGCTCGCTTGTGTCCCTCCGGTAATTAGTCGCTTCAAAACGCTGTAACTTGTTCGCCGGCAATCAAGATCGAATTTATAAAAGTCCTTTATACATGTTGTTTACACTCATCGTGGCGGCGCTGATTTACAGTTTCCACCGACGAATATATTATAGTATATACGTAACAGTGTTCATCTCTTGCACGTATAAAACAAAAAAAAAAACACTTCCTCGGCCATATCGATATTCAATAAAATCTTTGCTGATGCAAAAAATAAATTACAGCTGTTTTCCTGTATACGCGCGATGTTTTATTCTCCCCTAAACGCGGAAGAGCGTCCGTGTAATGCATATTACGAGCGCTTTATAAGAGTGCGTGCGTATCCGATCGCATTAAATGCTAAGTAGCTCTCCGACGCGTTACGTAAAGAAAGTACGATTCGCGTCACAGCTATAGAGCGCATATTGTAATGCAACCCCTAAAAAAGGATGCTTCGCGTCGGATTTATTTTTCTTCCATCAGTGACTCATGCAGAGATGTGTATCCTCTTCCCCCCTCTCTCTCTCTCTCTCTTCAAGTGTGTTTAGAGGTGATTAATTTGTATCTGCGTCGATTATTTATGCAGCAGCAGCCGCTGCCGTGAACTCGATCGTTAAAGAGGTAGTTTTGCGGTAGTTGATTGCGGTTGCCGAGCGTCTGCAACGACGCGAGATATCGCATTCGACAAAGGAAGTGATTAATGATTTTCTGCGAGAGCGCGCGCGCGCGCGCATGATACAACAGGTGCCCGTCTCCGAGGGCGTTTATTAATTCGCTGGAATATTTATCGACACGCGCGTGCGTGCGCTGATTAATTCATTAAAAGGGTGACTCGGACGGGAACTTAAAATTTTCGATAGTATATAATCGTCCCTATAAACGGCTACATCAGCTGCATCGAAATATATACACATGCATCGCCGACTCTCCCACGCGCTCTTCATTAACCGCGCGAAACAAGCAGTTATTACGGCGTGGCGTATAAAAACACCAGGCATAAATGCCGGAAGAACCTGTGCGGATCCTTGATAGCATCGTGTATAAAGCGTTCGGCCATTCGTGACACACACACAGCACACGGCGTGAGCGATGATGGCAACGCCGGATTCACGTGCTACTACTACGGCGCTTCTCTCATTACGCAAGTGCAGCGCGTGTATTATATATACCTATGTGCGTCGGCTCTTCTCTCTCTCTCTCTCTCTCTCTCTCTCTCGCGCGCGCGTAGTGTATATATATATATATATATATATATATATATATATAAAGTCAAGGCTGCGATATGTGTGCGGTATTATAACGGTGCGCTGATTATTTCTGCGTTCGTATAGCGAGAGGCGATCGAGCTGATGATGTCGTTACTGATGGCTTATTAAGAGAGCGAGGATTTTCTTCGTTTTTTTTTCTCCTCGGCTCGCTGTAAGTGGTGGTTTTCGAGATTGAGATGCGAGGGGATATTTTTAGATCGGCGAATGTAAATCTATTTTCATAGTAATTAATTTTGACGAACTAGAGGAGTGTTTTTATTGTCAACACTATATATAGCTGACTGTGTATTATTCATTTCTTTTCTGCTCTGAATATAATATAACATTGAAATAAAATTGAAATTGGAATCTCGGCGCCGGTAAAATTTCAGCAAAAACACCAGCACAATTTCGCTTGCTCAACGCTAATTACGCTCCTCGCTATATAGCTGCGACTGCCATTATAAAAATTTGAAATCGGCAAGCAGCCCCCTTTTCCTCTTCAACTCCGAGATTTTTCGAAAAAAAATCGCGTGCAAAGAAGGTGCTCTACTAGATTATATTATATACGGGAGAGTTGCAGCGAATCCGCACCTTTTCCAGTTTTCCATACGCAGGTAGTTTTGCAGCTAACGATTGCGATTGCGAAAAAGCGACTTTACGATTCTTGCTTCGAGCTACTAATGGCAAAATTCTCGTATTTATATTTCCCGCGACTTGTTCCAATAACTGATGGATAATAAACCGAATGAAAAAAAAAAACCGTATACACGGAACGAACCACAAGAGGCGTAGAATCTGCAGCAGCAACAAGAAAAAAATATATACTCAACCTCAAACTGAAGCCGATAAATCCCGCACTAATCACACTACTCATCGGTTAATCGAAACCGCTGCGAAAGCTATAAACTCCCTCAATTACATAACGCCTCTCGTGCATTTTTTTCTCTCTTCGAATATCATGCGCACACGCACGGCGATCGCTGCGCGATTACTCATTTTTTTTTCCCCTTAGCAAAAAGAAGTTGCTTTCGATTCATTAGCATATACCGCCTATCCTACATGCCATTTTTCCGCGGGAAGGCATTGCACTCGATTCTTGGCCTCGTGCGCGCGTGTGTCTGTGTCGCAAGAAACCGCTCACCCGCTCTCTCATGCGCGGCCTTGCAAGGTTGTCTCATCCTCTCTCTCCTTCTTTATTTCTCCTCGTATTCTCCGAGCGAAAGATGCAGCCTGTTTCTATGCAGCGATTGCTGAGTGCTTCCACTTCTGGGAGATTTTAGGCAGTGTCTTTGTGCTCGAAAAATGGTGGTATGGAGTAGAGAGAGCTTTTTCGAAGCTTTTTATACTCTTTCTCTGTGGGACTTCGACGAGTATGGGGGGTAAAAAAATATCGAGTGCCGCGCAGCTTTCACGAAATTGCCATTCGGTCGAGAGCTTTTCTGTCTTGGGGTATATTTAAGCGCCGTAAATTAAGCACCGAAAGCTCGTTCTTATTCATTATCCATTTATAGCCGAGAGAAGGGTTTTCCTATTCAACGCTTGAAAACAAAGAATAATCAAAAAATCGAGCTATAGCTTTAAAGATAAACACCCACATTACTCGCGTCACACCTTCGAATCTCTCGCAGCACGTGGCCGCGGCAGCAGTGTATACAGCGAACGACATCGACGCGGCAAACGTGTTCTCTGGAATGCAGTCCGGGAGGAGGTGGTTCGCGGGCATTGCCACCACCGAGAGCGCGGATTTATTTAGCGCGACCGTATTCTCATTGTTATCGGTTGTATTGGATGCTGCTGCTGCTGCTGCTGGAGGTATTAAGGCCCGAAGGGAATTTCTCGCGGAGGAGGTGGTACAGTCCGAGACGAGAGTTTGTTGGAAAGGACAGTGTGCTCTCCACGCAGTGAAGTATATGCGAACAGATAGAGGGAAATTCTAATCAAGTACACCGGTTGTTTTCCACGATCCGAAGTAGAGTTTTATATAGAAGAAAAAAAAAACGCTTTGCCGTGTAATTATAAATTGAAATCACTGTCGGAAAAAAATGTTTTCGTGTTCATTATGCTTAGACGCACAGAGTAGTATAAAATATTTTATTCGAGAAAAAAAAAATAAAACTACTTTAATTCATTCTTAATTACCTGCATAATCTTCAAAAAAACTGTACCTCCAAAGTAATCCTTAATAACCTTCCTTCACATCGTCGAATAAACTCGCGACCAATGGCCCGTATCCTGCACGAAAGGATTTCGTTATTCAACATGACCTTTTGCTTTTTTTTTCTCCCGAAGCCAAGTACCTACTTCTCTTCTTCGCTGTATAGGTATATACGTATTCGCATGCAAATTTCCTCCCCCTCTTCGAAACCGAGAGCCAATAAACGCTGCAAAAATTCGGCTCCCGCTGCGAGCAATTAATCCGACGGTTTCAATCTTTATTCGCTCGTATATCCTTTTTCTCATTCGAAATATAACGCATCTTCTCGTATCTTTTCGCAATACACGTTATACCGCTCGAGGTCGGCTTTTTATGATGCTAATGGAGTACGTCGAACAAAATTACAACTGCGAATGCGAGTATACGACATTTTTGAATTACGGTATATACGGGATATGGATATGTAATTAATCACATCTCATTGTTCCGTTGTAGGTACGGCGAGAAGCAGAGGCGGAATGACAGTTCAGAGCTGAGCGGTATTCAGCTGCTATCAGCGACGGCCTATCAACTCAAGAAACCCTACCAGCAGCTCCTCATACCGATCACCGTATGGATCGGCATGGAGCAGGCATTCATCGGCGCCGAGTTTACGCAGGTATCTATCTGCACCTCCTTTGACATATAATTAATTAACCAAGCTATACATACACGCGCCAATTAAAACTCGAGGAGATGTGCGTCGAATCCGATGATGCCAATATTCCACCCTATTCCACCCTAGTACACTAAGCTCTGATATATCAGTCTCGTTAATTAGCTTTCATTAGCGAATGTCGCGGGATCGTCAACTTGTGTATACAGAGCTGGATGTATAGACGTTTTTCAAGGAGTTTAATGCGCTGGTTTGGCTTATGATTAATAATTTGCAATTTAGCTTGAATTCAATGAAAAGGGAATACGAAAAAAATGCGTAATTATTTATCACAACGAGAAATAGAAAAATTATAGGGGAAAAAATTGAGCAAAAAGTTACAAAGATGCGCAAAAAAAGAGTATTTTCAATCATAAGTACATACGCGCGCGCGTAGACCTTGGAATAAAGTCGATAAAAATGTACATCGCTCGATACATCATGTGAAATAATCATTATCTTCTCGCGTATAATATATAAAGGAGCTTGATTTAAGACTCGGTGTATGTGCGCGATAAACATCGAAAGTCAACGACCCTGTGTAGCAATTCGGATTCTTCTGAACTTATGCATCCATAAATCAATGCCGTCCTCTCGAGTGATACAAGCTTCTGCGCTCTCCTCGCCGATTTTATTTGCAATTTTTCATTTTCGGCGTCTGCCGAGCTGTCGCACGTTAATTGGCCCGCAGTTCGTTTATACACGGCAGCTCTTAACGAACGCGCACCGAATGCAAATCGGCGTGTACAGAAAAGCTCGATTATATATTTTTAACGGAATTACATAGATGCTTTTTTTTTCACCGAGCGGCTTGTTAGAGCGCTTTATTTCTTTGACGAATATCTACCCCCTCCACCTACGTCAAAGCTGTTTCGAAGCCGTCATTAGTCCGGATTAGTAATTATTTATACTTTGACGATTCTCGGATTCGACGAATCGTTACGACGGAATTATGAAACTTTTCGAAAATAAAACTTTTAGTTGCGAGCTTACGAGTTGAAATGAAAAAAAAAATTACTGCAGAAGAAATTTAACAGCGAAGAGAATATATGCGCTGCTGTCTTTTTTCCCCGCTCATTAAATACATTGGCGTCGAGATGCGATTGTTAGTCAAGTGGAACGCAATTACGAGAAATAAACATTTTTATGAAATGCGGGAGATGCGCTCTGCACTCTATTTATATGCATATACACGTGCCGCTTGGAAAAATGAAGTCATCTAATAAGTGCACGTCCATCTATAATTGATGAATAATGTTAATCGGAATCGCGAATCGAAAGGTATAATTATAATGCGATAAATCACAGTTTCATCCTCGGAAAGGTGCGAGTACTTTACCCTTTTTTCCAGAGGTGTATACACAGTTGGACAGAAAACTGAAATAGTCCGCAAACTTTTTACGCCTATCTATCGTGAGGTTTATCCCGTCGTTTCTCTCGCGAGTGAGTTTTTTTTTCGCTTTTTCTTTCCCTCTCGCTACACTATAACAACTACTACTATACTACTACTACAACACGGGAATTGCACAGTCTCGCGAGCGTTTTTCTCGTTCCATTTTGTGCTTGAAAAAATTTTCTCTGAATGCCATTAACGGTTTCCCCGAAGAGATTCCGCCCTCTCTCTCTCTCTCTCTCTCTCTCCCTCGGCAAAAAATATTTATTAGTTTAAGCAAACGCCGACGCTTACGTTATTTACGACACGGGTAATGAATATTAATTCACGAAGCAACGCGCGTATCGACATAATTTTTCAATAGCTGAGAACGTATGGAATATACATACGATAAGTTAATGTCACGGTGGCGATCACGAGAGCGATCAACAGAAACGTGACTCGAGCGCGATCGACATTTTAATAATAAGAATAATAATGAAATAGCTGTGCGCGTTTACGTCACAGTCGCTTCGAATCGCAAGAGGAAAAAAAAACCGGACGTGATTTTCCTAGCGCGCACTTCTGAAAGGGCGCTCGTCGATGACCGCGCGCGCGCGAGCGTCTGCGTCATTTCGAATCAGGGAAATCGAGATCTACCGATGATGGTTATCGGACTGTAATTTATTTCTTTTTCTCTCAACGATCCGCCAGGAGAAAATGGTTTCGGCGAGTCGTTTATAATTCACTAAAGCGATTTCGAATTTCGCATTATAAAGCTGAGAGAGTTGAAAAATGCCACGACGAGAGATATATAATTCTCTAAAGTCGTCCTCGATAAGGATGTTTGAACGGATCGCACGTTTGCGAGGAATTTCAACATCGTCACGCTCCGCTGCTCAAAGGCGAACGACTATACGCAGAAGTTTTATTCTGTACTTCGTGAACTCGTTGCGCTGGAATTATTAAAATAAACGAAGATTACTCTCTCTCTCTCGCTCGAAGTTCCTAAAAAGTTTTTGCAGCATCGATGAATTTCCGCTGAACTTGCAAGCGAAATCTCGTTAATATGGCGCGACTCGACGAAGGGACTTGCTAGAGCTTCGTTAAAAGCGCGCCTATGTGATCATGCAAAAAGTTGCTTTCGCGCCTGATTTTTCGCGATGGTTATAATATAAGAGCACGGGTATTTTTAATATCGCTGCAGAAAGATTTGAACGGCTTCTTGTTCTGGAAGAGAGATAAAGAGAAGGGGGAAGGGGGGGGTGTACTGGGATTTATTAGAAAATCCTTCCGTCGTCTTCTGTGTCGCTGTGGGAAATGCTTTTAAGAAGAGAGCATTTTTGGGATGATAGTGCGTGATTGCGATACAGCGATATGAAATTCTTCTGTGCTTTTATTGTGTGAAATTTCAGACTATCTTGATATTTTGTAATTACCTAGCTCGGAAGATGTCCAATAACGTCGTGATAAACGAGCAAAGTAATGTTGTCACTATGCGATGTAAACGGTTAAAAAAAATATATATTAAAGTAAGTTAATATGAAATCTCCATCCCTATTTATTCATAGGAAAATCATCTGTATTACAACCGTTCCAAGAATGAAAACTCGAAAAACTCGCGACGCACACCTATCGAAAAAAGACAACATCAAAGCATCCCCTTATATATCATAGCCGCGCGCTTGCGTGCGTAACGATTACCAATTAGACTCGCATTTCCTATATTTTTAGCTTCTCTCTCCAGCTGGCCAATGACGGCATATCGCGCAAAATAAAACGACGCTGAATAGACGGCGGCGGCCGATACAAAGATCTCATTTGAAAAAGTGCAGCCATTACCGCGAAAGCTTGCACGTGACTATGTGGCATGTCGTGTGTGCGACTCGCGAGTCATCGGGGAGCGCCGAGGGAAAAAGCCGTCGGGAGCTATATACCGTCGGCCTTTACAGAAAGTCACGCGACGACGAGGAGGAGAGGAGAAGAGGAGGCGGAGAAGAGAAGAAGAAGAAGAAGAAGAAAAAGAAAAAGCGCGCATTCTACCATCCATGTCGAACATCGAGGATTTCCGCGACGAGCTTGCGAGGGTTTTCGGGCTCTCGCGTCGTTGTTGTTTTTCTTCCGACTCGAGAACGATACGAGTCGGGATTGTAGAGGAGAGTAATCAATCGAAAGAGCCGTGCTATATCCTTGATATAGCACATATATTATATATATATATATATATATATATGTGTGCTATATATAGTGCTTGATATAGTGGATTGTTTCTGCTGTTTCAATCTTTCTAGTGCAGAAAAAAAAAAAAAAATTGAAAAAATCAAGACAACCATCTCCCGGGGGTGTATACGAGTAGCGAATACCTGTCTGACGAGTAAAAAGTCAACCCGCACGGCTCTATAAATAGCCGGACTCGCGACGCGCTTCTATTCCTGATCCGGCTACCGACTCGCAGGTGCACAGAGTGGGTTGGGTAGCTCAGTAAGTATACATGCCGTGCGCCTATTATGCTTGTTGTTGCTCTCGAGAGAGAAGAACAGGGGCTTTAGCGACTCACGACGTTCACATACCTTTTTGCGGAGACGAGTTTGCGAGGTAATGTTTATTCGTGTGATATATCTGATATACCGAGCGACAAGGGTAAAAAGAACACCGGTATAGGAATGTATATAGTATATATAGTTTTAGAAAGTGCAAGAAGACGCCTATAACTGCGTATACATATCTGGGGCGGCGATAATTGTTGGTTACAGATATAGACTGATTCTTTTTTTTGCATCTTCGCTTCGCTTTTTGCTCGAATCTTTGACTCTTCTTCTGCTGTATACGGGGAAAGCGCCGCGAATACCTGCTTATCATTGGCGAACCGGTAGCTTTTTTTTTTTTAACTTTCCAGGCGCTATTTTTAGACTCGTAATTGTTGGGCGTATTCGCACGGAAATTGAGTTTACTGTTATATATAAGCGCAGATGATTATTATCGCCGTAGCTCTCGGGAGAATGTATATTTAAAATCGAAGTTTGCCTCCGCAAACCTATACGACGAGGATAAGACCACGCGACCGAGTGATAAATCAGCGAAAAAGAAATCTTTAAATCCTCGCTCACGCGTCGAGCTACGGAATTTTAGAGAGATAGACCGACGTAATAGTTCGCCTCATATCCCCATTACCATAAGTTTCGCACGAAAAATTAATCGCGGTCATCGTCTCGAGACAACCGGTTCACTATGATAATGTACGCGAACGATCGAAAAAATAGGGATACACTGGAGGAAAAAGCAGAGAGATTGGATATGCCCACAGGGGGGGGGGGCTTGTTTTTTTTGTGATTCTTTCGTCGCGAGCTTTGTTTTTTTGAAATACAAAAAACACAGATCCACGTAACAGCGATACGCCAACTTTCCTTCTCCCAATAAATCTGTTAACGAACCAAGAGTATATACATACCAGCGCATAATCAAGGGTCCGCATGCATATTCAGATAAAAGCTCGCGGCGCCCGTGTCTCCTGATTGCTCCCATTGCGTATAATAGAACACACCGCAGCTGCTTTGGTATACCGCAAACTATTTGCTCTTTTGTGGGCATGCATGCGCACGTCCGAGCTAACTAGCGAACGCGCGTGTAATTACCGGCGGATCAAGCCCTTTATCACTCGACTCATCGAGAGTCTCATCATAAAGGGCTAGTTTGAAAATGCGCCCCCCAGGGCGTGTACAGCGATGACCAACTTCTGGTACGCATCGCTATTATTATTGCTATATACAGTACAAAGCAAGTCGGAGAAGCCTTGCCTAGAGGTAATCCTGTAGTTGAACGATCAGATCACAGGATATACGCTGATCGCGTCTCGAGAGTCGCGCAGGACTTTCCGCAGTTTCGAAGACCTGCGGGCCAGAATGTTGCCGGCGTCTGAGAGGCTTTCTGATGACTTCGCTCAAGTGGCGAGAAATTGGGGGTTAATTCGTTGTAAAACACGGAGCATATTATAGTTTTGCGAATCAGCTAGAAATTCGATATACGCGCGGAAGCTCTTTAGAAGGATAATAACGTGAGTCTGATCCGATCGGTCGCGCACGTGTGTTTGATTGAAAATTTTTTTTAATTTGCGTTATTAATTCTTGTTCATTAGCCGAGCCTGATTGTCTTGTAAATTGAGCCGGAAAGAGATATGGATCGCGTTTAATATAGCCACTTGCTGCGCTGTATCTATATAGGTGTACATTATCGGAATTCGATACAGTTACAAAGTGATTCCGCTGCGTGTCTATGTATATAAGCGAAGCTGAAAGCTTTGATAAAGCTGCTTAAAATTATCACCGTAATAAGCGGTTAAATAAGCCCTTCTCTGAATTAAAAAAATATCCCGCTGATCAAGCTGGCATTTCACACTCGAGTGTATTATACTCGTATTCACATATAATAGCATATAGCAATAACAGTTCCGCGATATTCTTCCAGGCACTTCAGCGTGTTTCCCCCTCGAAAAGACACGCGGGAATGACCCCCCCGTCGTAAAAAAAACGCGTGCGTCTACTGCCTCCCTGCGCATTGTCCGGACATGACACAATGAAAGCTGCACAAAAAGAAAGGGGACAATGATAAAAAGTAACGGAGATTTTTTCGAGACAGCCGCGCGTTAAAAATGCGCTGCGCAAACACACAAAAGGACCAAGTAGAGATAATTACGTTGGACGGAAAGCTGTTAATAATGGGTAATGGTGAGGTATTCCCGGATTTCGGTGTATGTACTGTATTTTAGAATATTACATACGCGGCGAGATCGAGGCTATTTTACATTGTAAAAGTATGCGAACGATTCGAGTAATTGAGTTATAATGAAGCGCGAATAACATCCGCTAATATAATGCGTAAATTGTTAATAAATATACCGATAAATGCAGGACGGTTGATCAAAACGCGACACTGTGAGCGGTGCAATATCGGAATTCCACGCACGGTTATATTTCAGCGAGGAGCTCATTCAAAAGTGTTATAACGCGTGGCAGAGATTCCATTCAGCTTGCGATGTCGATTGGGATTTATTGGAGTGCATCTATATATTCTATCGTTACATACTGTATAGGCGTCAAAGAGAAATCGTTGCCGGAGCTTTCACGCAGAATCGTTCTTTATTGTGACGCGGATTTTTTCTCGTTTCGAGAGAACGTGAGGCGGACAAAGTGATTGCGCTGAACCGAACGCATCGAATAAAATGTATACATAAAAGGGCTTCTGTATTTTCGAACGAAGCCGCTCTATAACCATCGGAAACGCATATTTCGTTCTCAATATAATTCAAATATCGTATAACACGACATAATAATTATTACCCACGCTTATAACGCAGCCGTAAAACAATATACATTCGCGGTCGCCCTGACGCGATTGAAACATCAAATAAATCACCGAAATTACAGGCTGAGAGATCAACTCTTCAGCGAAAAATAAAAAGAGGAAAGCATCTCAGCGCGGCAAAGTTTCAATGGGCGCACGAGCGTAGCTCTTAAAAAAGAGAAGAAGAGGCGAAGGAGAAAAACACGAGCGAAGAGCCGTCAAACATAGTAATTACCGAGCGCACACGGCCACAGGCTCTCATCCTGTGCGCTTACGCAATAGCCATCGTGTGTGTGTGTGTGTATGCCACACGTATATACAGGCCACTGATGAGGAGACGAAAAATATGCGAATCGCGTACGCGCGCGGGGAGAAAGTTTCCCCGTGGAATACATCGCGGATTCGAGCGTGTGTGGGATAACGAAAAAAGAACGAACGATATTTTTTCAGCGGGGTTTAGGATTTCATGTGATTAACGGGGCGGAGGATGACACGCAGAGGAGGTGTGTGTGTGTGTGTGTGTGTGTACAGGAAGCCGGCGAGGTTTCAGATAATTAAGGCGTCGTCGTCGGCTTTGTTTTCCTTCGGTTGAGCTTTGCAGTGCGATTTTGGATTTCTCGTTATATATATACGCGCGTAAGTCGACTGCGCGAGAGACACGATATTTTTTAAATTAAAAAATTCGCAATTATAAACCGTACTAATTTATTTCGCCGAGAGTGTGTGTGTGTGTGTATACAGGTTTTTAAATTTCGCTGGGGCGAGTGCAGAACGTTTTAATCAACATTTATGAATTGGCGCAACACGTTCATTCCGCAAAATAAATATTAATTTTTAGAGACAAATAAATCTTTGTGCGAGTTCCAAGGGCGATGGTAACGCAGCTTTCTAATCGTGAGATTTATTTGCTTCCCTCTCGTCCTCGTATAGTAGTCCGGCTGTTTCATCGCCGAGCGAATTCATTAGCGCGCTGTACTGCCAACGTTGAAACTCTCTCTCTCTCTCTCTCTCTCTCTCTCTCTCTCTCTCTCTCTCTCTCTCTCTCTCTCACGCTCTCTATGTCAGCCTCTCTTAGACTCTTGCTTTGACACTCTCCGTCTCAGACTCTCTTCCTCTCTCTCAAACTCTTCCTTTGAGAGATTCTACCTCTCCATCTTTATCTCTCACCCATACTCCATCGATCCGTCTCTGACTCTTTTTCACTCACTCCGTCTCTCTCTC
>CM053170.1:76301689-76429874 GCA_012977825.3 Pteromalus puparum | reverse complement strand
CTCTCTCTCTCTCTCTCTCTCTCTCTCTCTCTCTCTCTCTCTCTCTCTCTCTCTCTCTCTCATCTCACATCGCTGATTCTCGGCTCTGCTAATTTCTTCCCCGGGCAACTCGATTTCCGCCTCTTCTTTTTTTAATCACGGAAGCGCCCGGGAATATATGTTTATCAAAGGCTCGCTTTCGCAACGATGAAATTTACCCTTAAAAAATTTAATATTAGCTCTTTAGCGCGGGACGATGCGCGGAAATTCGAATTAATGAAAAGCTCGAGAGAGAGATATTCACTCGCGTTTTTCCACTGCAATGAATTACGAATGGAAGCTCGCTTATGAAGCTCTAAGGATTGTTTGTGGCTTCGGTGTAGCGTTAAACGACCGTCGATGATGTTTTTATTATATAGGGATGTTTCACGGGAAATACTTTTAATTATAGGATTATTTTCGACGCTATAAGCTTCTCTATAACGTTTCGTCGGAAGGTATAATTTGAGCTGATTAACTCTTGCGCATTACGATACGCTAATTTAATGCGTGTGTGTTTCGTTTGGCTTGCATTAATTAAATTAGCTCCATTATATACTCGCGGAGTTCTACGAAGTTTCCTCTCGAGTTCTCTCCCCGCAAATAAATGTTTTCCACGTAAACACGCCGCAAGTTCTGCAACACAGCGAAAATCGACGAATATATATAGCTAGCTTCGTCAACCGAAGTCGATTGATACTCCGCCGTGAAAAATCGAATTTCACCCCTACTGCACGTCGATTTCGACGCGCGTTTAAACATGGTTACACTTCCCTTTTATGGCTAACGATGGAAACTCAGACAGGTCGCGCAAAATTGCCGCGGCAGAGATCAAACAAAAACTGGCGGACCAACGCACGCGAACGCCACATATATACATAATAGATTATATACGTCCCAACACAGCTTCCAATTAGTATGACGCTTGAGGTTAATTCGGCTGGTCCTGTATGTCGTCGTCGTCTATCTCTCTGTAAGCGCACTGTGTCTAACCGCATTCGTTTCCCCCCCGCTGTAACGGAAATAACGCGGGGGTGGGAACTTTATGTCAGTTAGTCGACACCGCGGATGCAACCCCTGCGCTTAGCTTATTCGGGAAATCATCGCAACGAGACGAATTCGTGAAATGGTATTTGTTTCAGGGCACAGTCGCACTTGAACTTTTGAAAAAAAAAAACTTCGATATATGATAAGCATTTTCTGCCCAGAACTGGTGTTCGAGGAATAATAAAAATCTCATATTTACCTATATAGAGTCGGGTTTTTAAAAGCTACCAGAGTAAATTCACGCTGAAACAGCGCTTAATATAATAAACTGTATATACAAACTTCCAAAAATAAAACTCCTGTGGTATAGTACCGCGGGCACCTATACCAAGCCGATGGAGCTGTATTCCCCATCTCCCCGAACCACAGACGCAGATACATCAGACCGAACTTCCATATACTACAAATTCCGAGCTACAGCAATCGGTCTTTCTGTTACAGGCGTACATCTCGTGTGCCCTGGGAGTGCACAGGGTGGGCTACGTGATGATCTGTTTTGGCGTAGTGAACGCTGGTTGTTCGCTTCTCTTCGGCTCGGTGATGAAGTTCGTCGGCAGACAGCCGCTTATGGCCCTTGGCGCCGTTGTCCATGCGGCCCTCATTGGTGTTCTACTCATCTGGCGGCCACACCCGGACAGCTCCTACGTCTTCTACACAGTCTCAGGACTCTGGGGAGTCGGCGATGCGGTCTGGCAGACTCAAGTCAACGGTAAGTTTGAAGATCCAAGATTATTTACTTATACGTGTCCTTTGAGGGCCTCGAGAAATTTCGCTCGTGTAACATCCGCAGGTACTGGATGAAAGAGCGACAATCTATATTTTACGCATAAAACAAAATTTATCTAAGAGAAAAATCTGCAGTGCATCCAAAAAAAACCCCGTATCGTTATCAACCCTTGACAAAAAATAATCCGGATCCGCAATCTCACGCGCTGGACAAGATTGAAATGACACCCTAGATTACGCGCCGGATGGAATGACGTCAGAGACTCTGTACACATCCAGCGAGATTTTCTCTCGCGTATATATACACAGCGAGCCGCTAGCTATTTTTCTGTCCATAGGAGAGGACGTCACGCGCGCTATCTTTGCATCTCGCATATATATAAACAAAATCTGTAAAAGCCCTCGGGATCATTCTCACGCATCTAGGATATAAGTATAGACGAATAACCGATAATCCCGATGGCACACTACTGCATATACGACTGCGCAAAGGAATGCGCTGGTCGCGATCGATCGAGGTCGGCTGCACTTACACTGCAGTTTAATTTTTAGCGCGCCGCCCGGCGACAGAGCTAGCGAGAAAGACCCGTTTTCGCGCAAACCGGATCTATATATGTATACACTTTGTCCGACGGCTGTTGCTAACCCCCTTTTTTTCGGGGTGTGTGCCTGCTGCCGCAGCTGCGCAGCTTTTCGAATGAATCTAGTTTTCGATTCGTTTCAAGGTCGTCTCGAGGGACTGGAAATGTATATGACTTTTTTTGCTGGAATGATCGATGATTCTATTTGCTTCGTCCGCAAAAACAAAAAAAAAACCCCCGCGAAATTTGAATCTCCGGGAACGATACTCGCGCTCAAAGCAATCCCATTACGTCCTGCTTTATACCTCGCTCCTCATCAGCATTTGTCGAAAGACTGCAAAGGAAGCCCTTTTCTTTGCTCCGAGCCTTCTCGAAATCAAGCTCGGAAAAATAAATCTCCAGTGGTGCCTTTCGCGAATCTTTGGACCGGAAAATCCTTCATCGCGCTTTAATTACAAAACGCGCGCCTTCTCACAAAGCGAATTTAATTGTGTACAATGCAGTGAGAGGGACACTCGAGCGGGTGCAAGATTAGAAAGTCGCGATGATGGAGACAAGTTCACGTGTATATGTGCCTTTTAATACGAGAGGGAAGAGAAGGAGCGGCTTCTTTGTGGCGTCTCTTTTTCGGCGCCTATTTTGCCCGCGTTTGCAGTTATAATTTTCATTAAAACCGGGTCCGCGTTAAACAAAGTCCTTTGTGCGCTCGAGCTTTTTAATTGCGCGAGGTGCGCGTAACGAGCGGCAAAGAATTTTTCATTCTCGTTGTCGCTGCACTTGTATGAATTGAAATCCGAGCCGCGCGTATTATTCAAACAACGTTTAAGCACGTTCGAGGAAACCAGGCCAGGAGGAAAATCACCTCAGTCACCCCGTCGAGCTCCTAGAACTCTCTCATTAACATGAAGTATTTCTCTCTCCCGCACCCTTGGCTAAACGCGCCTCAGTTCGAGCGTGAAAACGTTGCACCTACAACGCAAAGTCCTCTCTCTCTCTCTCGCTTGATAAAAGTATATACGCGTCGCATACCTGGCCACCCGCGAGGCGAGTATATATTATATATAATACATATCGCGCCGTTTTCCTCTCGACAGTCCCTCTCTCTTGAAGGAGAGAAAAAAGTCAATATCACGGTAACATTCCGCGGTCGCAGAAACATAACTGTAACCAGGCGAGAGACACACCTAAGCAGCAGCCGGTTTCTCCCGACGCACGTGCGACTGACTGTCCGAGACACGATCTTTCTCGCTCGCACGAGACGTTCGCGGGGATTTTATAGGAGAATTCTTTTCGGGCAAAAAATCGACGCCGTCCCGGATCTTTTAGATCGTTCGATTATTTTGATTATTTTGACTATATAACTGACCTCTTGCTGATTTCAGGTCTCTACGGCACCCTGTTCCGCCGCAACAAGGAGGCAGCCTTCTCGAACTACCGGCTCTGGGAGTCGGCAGGTTTCGTCGTTGCTTACGCCTACAGCACACACCTCTGCGCCAGGATGAAGCTCTACGTGATGCTGAACGTCCTGATAATCGGTAGCATCGGCTACATAATCGTCGAGCTGCTGCATCGGCGCAAACAGAAGCGACTCAAGGCCATCGCCGAGGATCCCAAGGCTGCTCAAGCCGAGGCTAACCAGCCGGAAGAGACCGACGACGAGAAGGACGACATCGACGATGACATAATCATCACTCATCTGTGAGCGACAGAGACCGGCGAATCCGTCCAAACCGACATATATATGTATATGTTTATGTATATGTATATATGTGTGTGTGTGTGTGTGTGCCGCGCTCGCGAGGAGCGTCGCGAGTCGTTTATTCCCTCGCCGCATTGTCTCGCCACAATTTACACACATATACCTATATTTATATGACCAATCGTCCGATTTCGGACCGATTCCAATGCATGCCCGTGTTTCATACATTATCCACATACACACATTCTTTGTGCTCAAGTGCCTTCTGTCAAATATCGGAGAACAGGGGTCCCGCGCTCGTCGTCCCCACATTACATAGTTTCTTTTTTGTACATATCAATAGGCGCGAGTGAGAAAGTTTGAGGAACTTATTACACATATAATATGTGCTGTGTCTTGGAACATGCTGCTATCTACCAAGCGATATCGGATATATACACTAAATGCATAAATATATAGTTACAACGTGTGTCATGCGTGAAAGAGAGAAAGAGAGACAATATTGCATAATCAGTGTGATTCGAGGGGCCTGGAAATGGCTGTGATGGGAAAGTAGACGATTGACCTGCGCGTTCGATTCCTCGGTTTTGCTCGAGACGTGTGTGGTGTACATGTTCAATTATACCTCACGGAAACCTTTTTACCGATATCTCGACCAGTAACGATCTTTTACATATAATGTACAAGCGAATCGACGAGCTGTATTATTTTATACTACGAGCACGATAAATTTTCTCCGCGCTGGCAATTTTCTCAGCACAGCTCAATTAGACTTTCCCTCTAATTCCACGACATTGCCAAATCCACGCGCGACAATTTGCTTTGTAAATTGCGGCCGCGCGCGACGTTCATCACACGCGCGCTCGTGCAATGGACTTGAGAGGATGCCAAGTTTGTATTATACGAGGGAGAGAGAAGATTTTTACGTCTCCCTCGGTTTCGATGAATGTTTTTAGTGCTCGAGTTTCTTATATATATATCGTTGTTGTTCTCGCGAGTCGAGCCGCTGCTTGATGTTTGACGAAACTATTATACCATATTCGAGGGCAAAACCGAGCGATCTCATGAAAAAAAAAAAAAAAAAACGAACGGCAGTATAGATGTGTGAATAGGGAAAAACAAGTGGACAATAGCGTGAATCTCATAATACGATTATTTTTGTATGACATATCCGAGAGAGTATATATTACGAGAGACGAGTTTATAGCGCGGGAGACAGTGCGTCGCGCAAAACAAATCCCCTGTATTTTGCTTCCTCGTTATAGAATACGCCGCTGCGTCGCGTGTAACGAACTACGACGTCTCCCGCGCTCGTACCCTCTCGAGCTCTCCTTTTCCTCCATTATATTCCACTGTCTGTTATATTAGCCGCAATTGTCGTAGCACGCACGTTCAATTTTATATATATATATATAGGTATATTATACTGTATGATCATTATTACTACTATTGCTATTATATATACTACGTGTAGTTGTCGAGTTCAATGTGTAAGAAGCCGACGAAAAATCTTGTACAGTACATCCCTCCTTAAAGGAATTATTGAATATTCATTATACATATACGTTAAGAATGAAAAAAAAAATGATAAAAGCGCACTGTGCTGCATTGTTTTAACTTTACTTATACATACATATATACTTCTCTGTTCACTAGGTAATGCAATTCGCATTATGCATTAGTAGGCGTATAAAATGATGTTATACTTTTATTGTTTAGATGATCAATGATGCAGACGATGATCCAATGATCACACGCTGCATTAATATCGTTATAGTAGTATTACAGTGTAGAAAGCAGCTGCAGCAGCCTCTCGTTTGATGAATTTAGCCGAATCACAAGGACAATATAATATAATGATATATGATTTATTGAATATACTTGTTGTCGACTTTTGATTATATAATTTTCGCGGCCTGGACTATAAATATATCAAACACGATTGTATGCATGTATTTGCGAGAGTCGCGAGATGTCATCGATTGTTGGATCGACACGGTTATGACTATTTTTACTATTGCCCTAATCCTCCCCATAATGATTGTATCACCGCTATATATTAATTCCTTTGATTGTAATCTTATTGTTGCCCTGTATTTGCGTTGTACCGAAACTTTTATGTAAGGATTTCATTGTTAATTATTTAGACGCGAAGTATTGTTATTATTATTATTATTTTAATTATTATAACTAAACTATTATATTTTCGACACCGTAATGTTATTCTAGAGCCGATTAAAACGAGTATCATTTTATTAAAAGTGAAAAAAAAAATCAATGTCTTATTTTATTTAATCCTCGCGCATACGAATGGTATTAATTCTTACGTATCCTAATATCATTTTCATAAAATAATAATGTGGGTGTGGGTGCTGCGTATACTATCATAGTAGAGGATGGTTTTGAAATAACAAGTCTATAGAGTTCTGTTCGAACAGGCTTGGAATTTATTGTTTACTTCACAATCGTTCCTCGATCGCTTTATAAATAGAATGTACATATATACTGTCATTAAATATTTCATACAGTTCTATTCTTTTTCGCTTTTGTTTTGTCTTTTCCTATAAAAATAACGAGCGTCGATGTCGTTACTGTACAATAATAAATGTGCTTACACGGGGTAGACTCTCAATCATTTTTGTATATTTACAGTAATCCTCCAAAAACCGAGAGAAGAGTTTTCGATTCTCTACTTGTGTATAATAATCGACGGCAGAAATTTCGACTTCGCAAATCATCGTGCGTGCACTTGTATTATAAGCGTCTTCAAGAAAACGGGGAAAACAGAATCGGTGCGATCGGACACCTCTGTGCCGGCGGCGAATCATGCAAATGCTCTCGAAACAACGTCTCATTCTGCTCTCAGACATCAACAACAATATGCGAATACCAATTATTTCACTTTTCTATAATATCGCGTGCTTCGATTTTCACGATGATCAATTGCAAGATTCGAATTTCAACAAATTTTTCATCCGGAAGGCCACAAAGTGCGAGCAAAGCGAAAAAACAAACCAAGATCGGCTTTCTCAATAGATCCAAAACGCATCTTACAGATTAGATTACACTTTTACTTCTTAAATAATTTTCTTTTACACTCTCAAATCGCTTGCTTGAATTTCTTGTATTCTTCAGTTTCTTTTTCTTTTATTAGGAAGGCCCTTTCGATCTTGCAAAACTGCTATTCCGCTTAGAAAGGCTTTCACAGGCATCCGACGTATTTTCTTTTTCATTTAAACCTACCTTATCGTATTTTCCTATAGATTTACAAACGTAAACGCATCGCTTTTTCTTTCTTTTTGTACAATTCTCATGAACTCGGTGACGACAGTGCAATGAACAACGTTTTATTTCTTGTTCTCGTCGAAACCGTTTTTTTTTTGTACGTCCATTACAATTAGGAAAAACGTCACGTCTACGGAGTTTTAACGATTTTTTCTCTCTCTATAGGATAGCGACGATCATTTCGGCTCAAATATATTTAACAGATTCAGATAACATTAAATAAGAAACTTTTTCACGAGCCAAGCAACAGTCAAACAGCGGGTTTTTCTTTCTACACAGTATAAATATTCATTTTCAAAGCTTAAATTATTAAGTTTCGCATCGTGACATAAAAAGTAAAGACGGAAAGAACGTATACATTTTAATACAGGAAGTATGATTGAATTAAGTTATGATTTAAAAAAAAAAAAAAAAAAAAAAACACGAATTATAAGTTATAATAAATATAACCGCAAACATGACTAAAATTTTATCAGTCTTTCATTTGAGAGAAGACTAATTATTTATATAGACGATATAAGAACTCAATAATTTAAACTAAAAGACAGGAACAAACATTACTCTTCTGTCTACAAGTTTCTTTACATGGACAAAAACGCACTACAAGTATTTATTTGCTTCTAAATATTTGTATGTATTCTTTTGCTCTTTACTTTAACCATTTTATTACAAAATGAACTCACTTAAATCACCGAGTCTTCGTTTTATCGTCCCTGAAGATGGATTACGTATTTGGCAATTTGACAGATCGAACTATCGAACAGCTGAAAACTAGTTATTATGAGGTATCAGTGTCAATGAATTTAACGTACAGCACAGGACAAAGAAAAGATTGGAATTACAAATTCACAGGCTAGAGATCATGCATCGAAAAAACTATCCAAAATTATATTTAAATTGAGGTAATGACGTTCGAACATGTAGCATCTCGACTACGATCGACACCTTTTGTCTTTTTTATAAATCCTAGTTTATACACACTATGGGAAAACAACGGTTACTTTTACTTTTCATTTTTGTCAGCCTTTTATGTACTTTAATTACTATTATATTACTATTATTATTTTCTGATTTCATTTTAAAGGGGAAAACAGAAGACATCTCATTAATCGAAATATCACATGAATCGTCGACTTGCCGACTTTACGTACATGGGGTTTTGTTCGTTATACTTGGATATCTTGCTGATGTTGCTGCTTTTGATTGGCACATATGATAACTTCTAAGTTTGCGTATGAAATGGTAACATAAATCTCGTTATAAATACATTCATAGTAATAACTAGGAATGCTTCTTTTTTAAATTCTTGATATTCGCGTAAATGTTCACGTGCATTTTTTTCTAGTGGCAAGTCGCTTTTAAACCCTTAAGTAATTGAAGTCGATTAGACGTGCAGTAAGTGCAATAAAATTCAGAATATTGAAACAACCATTTATCCAATATAAACCGTAATGGCTGCAAGGCAAACAATTTAATAATTGCATGCAAAGTTAGTTTTACATTTGACATATGCCACGTGAACAATTAGCGCTTAATCGAGGGAAGTAAAAGCTATTATCGCGTCATAGAGGGACAATAACTTCATACTAGCGACTACAGGCAATCTCAAATATTTACTCACTAGCGCTTAATTTTTGATCTGAGTATTAGCATTTTTCACTTGTTACGACACTTTTTACTTCGCATTATAATATGTACGTTGAATATCTGCACGACCACCAGGTCGATTTGCTAATTGAACACTTGGATTGCCTCGCTCTGCAAATCCTCACCGTTGACTAGTTTTGCTCTACCTTAACTTTGTAATGTTATTTTATTATTTTACTTTACTTTTATTTCATTTATTTTTTGCATTTTGATTCCGCGCCGAACGAACAATCATCAGTCGGTGCACACTTTTTACTGCGCTTCGCCTGCTAATATACACATAGAAACGAACTGACTAATATTCTACGCAAGATGCAGATAAACATTACTATCGATTTTAATCATTTTTTTCTGTACGTATATTCTTTTATTTGGCAAACGAATTTATGACGACTCTATTAATATTCTAGCATGTGGCTTGTTTATTCTTTGTCTGTTTATCAGCGATGTATTGATGCATTGCATTGTAATATCAGCTTAACCAGGTTGGGATTAGAGGTATATAACTGTTTTGATATTGAAGACACTGATTTCTACAAAAACAAAAAATATTGCCATGAGTAAAGAAAGAATAAATAATAAGTAAAAACAATTGGCGTATGATTTTATTTTTAATGTACTCACTCGAACGCAAAACTGTTGGAGCTTGTTGGAGTTTTCCGTGTACCGAATTGTTTTGTCCTTTACTCGAGCAGGCACGAAAGGAATTCCATACTTTCATTTCCCTCAAGCTGTAATAAGCAATTTCCTTTTTGTTCTCCAAGTTATTTCCTGTTGAGAAATACAAAGTATTGTTCAAATGAATTCTTATACACTTGACTAATAAAAATAAATAGAAATATAATTTACCTGAAAAGTCTATCAACCAGGTTTTCTTTGACGTAAGCGCAGTACCTAAACGATGAACAGGGAAAGAAAAAAACAAAATAAGTACATAAACACTATTGCATTTACAATAAAAATATCAACTTAGCTGGATGTTTTTTTTTTTTTTTTATTAAAATCTAAGTCGTTTTTAGATTATTTTATGAGAAGAATTATAAATTTCACCCAAATAACGACTCAGATTTTGTAAGATATTTTTTGTTTTCTAATAAAAGTCATCAAATGAATCTCTAATGGATTTTCATCTCACCTTAATCTACAATGTTGTTTAAAAACTTCATAGTCGACAGTGACTCTAATATACGCGCGCGCATTTCTAGCGATTCTATGTACAAAAAATCAGTCGATTTCAAATTCGTAAAAAATAAAATTAAAGAAAAAACGATACGCTAACGTTGAAAAAAAAATGAATCGTGATTCGCGCGTATCAGTTTACTTTTGCTTAGGTACTCGAGTTCAACGCCAATCATTTTAACAACGAATGCCTCTTAATAAATAACCAAATATACAATGGCATTTTTTGTAAAGCTTATAATTTAAGACTCAAATTTTCATAGAATTAAAATTCATCTTCATCAGTCGATCAGCTTCATCTTCCAAGCGTTGAGTAAAATCTTCTTATCTTCGAACACGCAGTAAAATCTTCGTAATCTTCGAGCTCGCAGTCGTTTTCTTCCCTAACACTTATTATTTACAACACGGGGGATACTGATGTCTTCTACGGCATTATTATGTACAAACATGTTTTCGGTGCAACACCGCACAACCCTCGAGAGAGACTTTAGCTTGTCTTTGCTGTCGACCATCGATTGCTTCTCTTCTTTTTACGTTTGCCGGACGGATTGCACTCGGTATCGATCTCGGGATATACGTAGTTTACCGTAGGAACAATTCTCCTCGAGCTCCTCGTCTGTTTGGCCCCGCCGTCCTTGGATTTTCTCGATTTCTTTGGGGCGCTCACACCGCTATTCTCGACTTCTTCGTCCGTTGAGACTACTCGCTTTTTCTTGTTGCCGCCCTTCCTCGGAAAACAATTCGGGACGTTTTGATGGTTGATTTTGGTGTTCATAGTTTTTTCCTTGCGTCCCGCACGACTCTTCACTGGCTTTTCCATCGCTGATGTCACTTCGACGATGGCTCCGAGGTCGAGTGGTGAGTTATTGGCCTGCCCGTCGACGTCGGCTATGGACATGATCAACTCGCCTGGATAAATCGAGGAAACTGCCTTGTTCTTGAGCGGCAAACCCCCTTCTCGGTCATTGAAATTCATCGACATCCGCTGGGCTTTCAATCGCTTCTTGAGTGGTAACGTGCTGTCGAGTTGCTCGAACTTGCTCACTACTTCCCTCTTCTCTACCATCATATTCTCCGGATGCTTTCCGTCCAGCAGATTTTTCTCTAAACTACTAGTAATTAATTGATCATCGTAGAGGTTGGCCGACTTGGCTATGGCATCTGTCTTCTTATTACTTCTCTTTTCCTGGACGGCTGAGTTCATTTGTACTGTCTGCGTTGCATGGGCCGCTGGAAGGTAATAATCAACGTGCTCGTACCTGCTGATTATTTGTTTCGCTTCTCCGACTTGCTCTTGATGCTGCTGCTTACCGTCCAGGAGGTTTTTATCTTTGCCGGAGTGCATCTGCTCGTCGTAAAGTTTAGCCATCATGGCCGCATCCGTCTTTTGCTTGCTCCTCTTCTCCTGGACGGACGAGTTGTTTTGTACTGATTGGGTCGCGCGAGTTGCTGGAAGGTAGAAAGGCAGTTGACGACAGTAGGCGCAGCTGACGCACGTGCATCCCGTCGACGGATGATGGATGCTTGTATATGCACAGTAGCTACCAGGTGGCGGCACAGGGTAACCAGCATAGTGCAATTCATAGCCCGATTGATTTTGAAGCTTCGGATCGTCGTGACCGATGAGTGCGCCGGATTTTATGTCTGCGTAATCTGGATCTGGTTTGATGCCTCTAACGCGCTGCCCAACGTCGTCGGGATCGTGCTTTATTGAAATGCCTTGCTGACAGCATTTAGAATCTTCGTACTCTGCCAATTTACATGTATCCTCCTCGTCGCTGTTGTAGTTAAGTTTGTTGTTGCTCAAATTATCCACCGCGGCCTTATTGATGATGTAGAGATTGCTGTTCGGCGATTTTTGCAGCAACATCACTGTCTCCCCGTTGAGGATGACGTTGGCGTTGTCGTTGCTTTCCAAATTGCTCTGAATCGATTCGTCGATGATGTACGATAGCATATCCGACGACGTGTCCGGTTGCTGCTGTTTGATTACGGTACTCGAAACTGCGTCGCTGGAAGAGACCTCTACCTGAAGAGCAACCTTGTCCATGGAGTCCTCTGCATACGTTCCCGCGATGTGACTAGCGACTGACTTATTGTCTTCTTCTTTGGGCTTCTGTTGCAGGCTGGTATAAGGTTTGACTTTAATCTCACTTTTCTTACTCGTGCTGATCCGTTGCTGAGCCGAAACACTAGCTAACAGAGTCAGACCGTCGATGTCGGATTCCGGAATATCGTAGTATCCATTGGATGTGGTGGGCACTTGAGAACTGCTGGCTTGGAATCGCTTCGCGCTGGTATTTGAACCGCGGCTCTCCTGGCTTGAAATATGCTTCGCTTTGACCTTCTCGTTATTTACATTCTTATAATCTTTTTTATCTTTTGGCTTCTCCGTCGGAGGATGACTTTCATTGATACTCGATGAACTTCGCCTCTCCTTCGTCAATGCTTGTTGTACTTTCTGTTCACTTGGATAATTATCAGTCTTTTTTGAATTGAAATTGGCAGTTTGGTCTTCTATCAAATTCTTCGGCTCGGCTTTTTCAGCAACGGCAACTGGCGCAACGGCAATCGAGTGTTCTCGAATTGCGGAACAATTTTGTGTTGGTTTTTCTCCTTTTGACGAGCTCTCTTCTTTAGCCGCGTCAGCGTTCGGTACTGTGCTGTCAGCTGGCTGGTTGTTGTCTTTCAACGAAACATCAGCATCGTGCAAGGCACTGACTTTCTCTTCCTCTTTCTCAGACATTAAAGCTTTTGACGAAGTGACAACTGTGGAATCCGAAGCTTCGATGCCAATTGAAGAATCATCTTCAGCAACTGGTTTCTCGTGCGAGTCGCATTTTTCAGGAACGCTGTCGCTATCGTAGCAAAGGAGTCTGGATGATGTCGAGGAAATAGGTGGACTAGATATCGGTTTTGTTTTTGGATCCGTTGTCTCGACGGAATAGACGGTTTTTTCGTTCGTTAGTTTACTATCGGACTCCGAATTCTCTTCTGTGTTAGGGTACGACTTTGATTCGAGCTCCACCGCCTCGACGCCCAGCAATTCACTGGGTGATCTTCGAGATGCATTTTTTATCTCCTCTTCGAAAATTTGTTCAAACTCTTGTTCTTTAAGCTTCCTTATGGCGTCTCGTTCTCTCTTCAGTGCTGCTAAACGCTTTACATCTTTTACATCTTCGAGCCAGTCAATACCCTTTCGTTTCTTACGTTTGACGATCTTCGTTACCTCCTCATCCGTCAAATCAATAAATGCTATCTCGTCTAATTTTTCTTTCAGCGTTTTGTTCTTTCGTGGTACCACCGACTTGTCGGGTTTATTTTTTACAAGATTACTACTATCAGTAGTACACGACGCTTTGCCATCATTAATATCTAAATTTGCGAAAGGAATGCTCATTACATTTTTCAAAGAACTAGACTTTTCAACCGAACTAGAACTTTTAGAAAACTCATTATTTACAGACTCTACTTTATTGGTTTCGGAGGTAATGGTACTTTTCAGCTAAAGAACAAATGTCAACGTTTATTATGGGCCATCGTGAGTTTGGCTCAATTTTGTGTGGCTGTATCAAAATCAATATACCCTTTTACAAGCAATGTCGATTTACATAGACTAAGAATTGATCAAAATGAAATCAACATCGCTTGCCAACATGTATTAATGAAAAAAAAAAACAACACAAATAACTTCGCGTAAAGCATATAATTGTCACAGAAGTAATGTGATAATAATATTCATTGGAGAAATTCGAGTCTCAAGGCAAGTGCTGTCTTTGAAAAAAAATTAGCGAAAGACAAACGCAACTCGTATAATGTGATTAAACTTACACATACCCTCTGATCTCTCTCAGTAATATCGTCAGCAGCCGGGTTCGAGTCAACCTCTTCGGCATCTCTGCTCTGCTTGCAGTACCGCAGAAACTTGGCGCAGGCCTTCCTCAAGTCGAAGTGTTGACACAGGTAAAATCTCGTAGTCTGAGACGACGAGAGACTCGCCAACGCTCCAGAAACCGGTAAAACTTCTGCGAGCAAAGTCACAGGCAAGTTGTCTGGGCATACGCCCAGAGACGTAAGCGCGTTGCCGTTGATTTGCTTCCTCACAGCCAGGTTACTGTGGACTTTCTTCCAAAGCCTGTAGACTAGGAGATAGCGCACGTACATGACTTCTGTCTCGGGTTTAGCCGGGATCATTTGGAAGATTTTCCTGCCGAGAAAGAAAACGTCGAAATTCAAGAAACTGATTTGCATGATACGCATGTATTGTAAAATTATATGATGGATTCGCATGTAAGCGAAAAGATTTCCATCATCATCATTATGTACGAATATATAATTATGACCGAGAACTTACGAAATTATGGCATCCAGTATCTGGCAATGCGTTTCGTTCATCAGCTGAACTTTTATCAGTGTATCCAGTATGTGCTCCGTTGATTTTTCTGTAAAAGAAGAAAAAAGAAAATTGCTCGTACTACGAAATTCACGCTTAATCAAACCAGTAACTCTCTGGGATGCAAATATTGCAACACACACTTACCGAGATACACGTAGAGGCAGGAAACGAGCTTCGCCGAGATTTTGCCGTTCTGCGGTTCCGCGTCTCGCTTTGACGCGACCAGCTCCAGATCTATGTACATTGCCAATAAGTCTGACATATGTTCGAGGTAGACTGCGCGATTTTGATCCTGTGCGAAGCCAAACGAACGAGCGTTAAATTAACTTAAATGTTCAAGTGAAATTAAAAGTTTCTTCCGGGCAACGGTTAGTTGAATTTTAAACTGTATTACGAAAGTTCGTGTATCGATTTTTACATTGAAAAGAAAGTTTTTCGGACAATTGTAAAATTATGTCAATATAACCGTCAGCCCGCCGAAGAAATTGTTTTAGTGCTGTTTTTACCTGTGGCTGCTCGAAACGATGAAAATACACGAACAACAGCAAAGCTTCTTTAATGAGCTCCTTCAATTTTGCCGCTCGGGACGATTTTTTATAGCAGTCGTTAACGTTCGAGCTTACGTTCCTGCAATTAAGGAAGAGACGCGACCTGTAGTTTGTTTTATTTGTTATTGTAGGCTGTATCTTTCATATTTTTTAGGACCAATTACTAACTTATATTTATTTTGAGCCGAGTATAAATTATGTAACACTTTCCCGGCTGACGGAAAGTGCGAAAAGTAATCAAGGACATTTTAATAGTAAATTCGTTGATTAAAAGAACTTAAATTTATAAGATCGGGTAATTAGTTTCAGAGCGCGATAGTACATAATTTAAAAAGTTACTGCTATACACTTTATTACGTTACTTAATCAATAAACTTTATTGTAAAGTGTGCAAATATAAAGCTGTCTTGTATAGCGATAGAGTTATTTTACGTAAAGTGCGCTTTTACATTTACGAAGACCTCGTTAAGAAGTTATTCCATTACCTTTTGAAAAATGTTATGAGTTTGATTAAAGCTGATGGACCACGCGATGGAATCGAAGAACTGCACTGCCTTCGGAATTCTGGCATCCAGGGAAACTGCATGTCAACGTTTGTAGCCTTTTTCTCGCCGGCGTCTAATTGTTCATGCCTGCTCATTTTGCTGTCTATTGCTTGTATTGAATCTGTCAAAACAATAAGAACTTCATTTGAAATCGAACAGCAAAAGCTAGTATAATAGTCTGAAATTAGCGATCGAATTAAAAAAGTATACATAATAATTTAATAATTATATAATTATATGATGCTTAAATTATTCTTCAAAATTTGACTTAAATAAACCAGATTCCGCCAGATACTCTAAGCTTTACAAAATTGTATTTTCAATCTTTTAAAGCAAACTATATATAATTACAACAACTTTAAAAATCTATTTTATTTTCATGTGTGACTATCTTTACCACAGAGTATTCCTGCTATGTGCCGCATATATTATGAATACGCCAAGAATGTTGCATGGATAGTTTGCATAGTTTTAAAACCGACTTCAAATTCTACGAAGGAAAAGTTTGATCTACATTTTCCAAGTTTTCATTAAAGATTCTAATATGAGAAAGGAAAGTCGTTAGCAACAAAATGTTTGCTGTGCAGAGACAAATTTTTATTTCTATTAAGATGATTTTACGATATTGCATTATGCAATTATGAATAATAGTAACAATCGCATGCCAAACGTTTAAAAATTACTTTAATTAAAGTTTTCAAATACACTATATAGTATTTACACTACAGTAAACAATTGATAAAATCCTCAGAACAGAGACATCAAAGCGTGGGTTCTTGATTTAAAAAGAAAGCAGCGTTTGAAAATTCAAAATGGCTGAGGCGTCCTAACGGACTTTTCTTCAAAGGAGCGGCCCGCTTTCCCCTCACACCAATATTGTGACCATACTGTGTCACCAATATTGGGACCACAATATTGTGAAAAATGCCGTTTAGTTTATATCAATTTCGGCTGAGCAACTTTCACGGCAAGCAAGTCCTATAAAAATAAGAAACAAACGATTCTAAGTAACTTCCAATCGATGCGTGCCAGTTTTGAAAACCACATTGATTGTTTGATTCGCGATCGACGTATTTTCATACGCACTTTTCGTGCAGTACCAAGGAGTTTTTCTACGCCTATAGAACATAATATACTAACTTTACACCAAACGCCCTTACATCCAGCTACGTATAAACACCCACGCATCGTCGTCGCTCTTTAATCAATAACGAGCTCTCTCCCTTTGAATCAAAAGCAGTCGTTACAGAAAGTAAGTATATAACGCCACAAAGAAAAGCAAACCGAAGAAAGAAACGTGTCGCTCAGACGCTCTTTCTTCTTATATGTCTCATTACACTCATCACACAACGCGCACGACTAATCGTCTCACTCGGTACCCAACATCTTTCTCACATTCGTTATAGCACTTACTCATAATCAAAACACTCTTGCAGAAGCAGCAGCAGCAGCAGCAGCAGCTTTAGTTCGCACGACTCCTTTTGTGATGTGTATTTCCAACGCAATGCTATAAACACACCCCTTGCAAGCGCGCGCTTGTTTTGAATCTCTCTCCCTCGGATGCTGCAGCGCACTCACACAACTATAACCGTATAAAAATAGTGAGGCCGCTTTTAGATTATAGAGAGACGTACAGCGTGTACACTAAAATAAAATACAGACGCACTAGCACATCAGCCGCCGGTCGAGCGTCTGCGTTGCTTCCTCGGCGACGAGCTGAGAGCGTCTGAAGCCGGCTTGTGTTGTAAAAGTGTGCTGGGCGCTGTAAGCCGAGAAGGTTTTCCGGCCTCTGGCTGCCTATTCGTTATAATGAGCGTAGGAAAAGCGCGCGCATGCCGGCATCTGTCCTAACCTATAGAGGCAGGTGCTGCCACTATATAGCGAGGGACTGGCAGGCCCTTATATATTGACGGGGGAGAGCAAAGATAGAAAGAGAGGGGAATAGGGAAAATTCTGCCTGGAAAAGCAGCCTTCCCTGAATTGCCTGCCTACGTGTGTGCCTGACGATGCCTCTGTGTTTGTGCCGCACGCCATGTGCTCGACCAGAGAGAGAGAGAGAGAGAGAGAAGCTGACTATATCTCGATGGCTTTAAAAAGTATTGATCCTTCGTCTCTTTCCCTCTGTCTCTCGCTCGCAGTGTTGTTTGAGGGGTTGGAATTGCACTAGTGCGTATATGTATGGGGCGAGAGAGGCCTAGCCGCCGGTAATTTTCCGCTGTCGATGCGTAGTAGCAGTTGATTGGCCAAGGATTTTCGCAGCATCGGCCTATACGCTCGAACGGTCATGCCTGACAGATTAGATGATTTAAGTGGTTTATGAGGTAGGTAGGCAACTGTTTGAGGGTGGTAGACCCAGCAAAGTTTTAGGATCAGTAGGAAGGCTATATATATTTAAAGGGAGGATTACACTCCGCCTGTCAATGAATGTAGAAGTTGAAGGAAGCGGATGCCTAAACAATCCAATCATGTATATCACATGACAAATTTTCAGTAGTAGTGCAGTTTGGCAATATAACAGTTTCATGCAAACAGAAACCCGAACTAATAAAAAGAAGTAATTATTTCCATTAGAAGTAAATGCATGTATACTCTATTTTGAGTTTAGCACTGCATAAAAAAAATTAAATTACAATTTAATTAAACAACAATCGGGAAACACGTCATTGTCATCAACGGCAGGTTAAATACTGTGAACGCGTATAAAAGGACCTCTTGTGTATTCAGTGACAGCGTTGATTGAAACGAAGCTGTCCGCTGTGTCAAAGAATTTTGTTCGCATAGCTGCAACGACGCCGAGTAAACAACATCGCGCATCCATCAAACGTTTAATTATTCCAGTGCATAATTTCCGCAACAAGCTTGTAATTTATAGAATAGAATGGTATTGAATATTATTGTTGAAATGTATGATATTTAAAATTCACTGTCAACATTATGCATGGAAAAATCTTTTCATATACACACTACAAAATTGAATTTTTTTAAAAGAATAAAACATTTATTATGTGCATATTATTTCCATCAAACGATTTATAGCGTATATAATATACTTTTTTTTTATAATTTGCAACAAACTACGGATATGCGAGAATGTCAATTAAGATTGCTTCTAAGTGATTCACCCAATTTAATTTAATGAAGAAAGGGACGATTTACTATAAATTATGAAGGAACTAGCGGAACGTGTAACATTTGTTCCGCCTATTATGTCTTGACAAATTGGAAGTTTATTCGATTGAATTAATTAGAGAAAATGATAAGCATAATCTTAAGCGATATCTTCACGCTCCTTGACTTTATTTTTCAATGCTTATAAAAGATATCAATTGTCTTTACGAGGCCTAGGCAAACTTGTAAACTGACTTTTTTAAATTATGGTTATGATTATGATAATGTTAACAAGGTTCTAAAATCAAGCTGTGGAAATTAAATAATGCGAAAATCTCGCAGTGTATGCACAATGCACAATAATTGCACATGTTATGTGTGGCTTTGAAAACATTTTAGATTTGTTTATAAATATTCATTACACCACAAGCGAATCATACATATCATAAAATTCACTTATTAATTATGCCTCATTTTTTATACAGGCATCCTTAATCAACGCTATAAGCGAGTTTCTAGGGCAATGCAAGCTATAATAATCTCACTGCTACTTTAATGACATTTGCACAAAACTATTACTTTCAATTTTCTGTTCAGGTTACTAATTCTTGATAATTAACCTTTCACAAAAACAGGTGCAATTTTTGTCACTTATAACTTGTTGATATAATATGCACTATTCACAAAACGCCACATTTTTAAAGCTCAAAAATCTACTGTATTTCACTGCTTGTCTACACGCAGATCACTGAACAAGTATGGAATTCACCACAATACCTTAGTTTCATGATTGCACACATTTTTATATAACAAGCCAAATAATTTTAAGAAATCCAGCAGAAAATTTGTTCAACTATGAATGTTACAATATACGAAAGATGACTTCACAGAAAACTATGCTATACACTATGCAGAAGTTACTCTTAAGGTTAACAACCCATCAAATACTCATTCAGCTTTATTATTCAATTGAACATGCAAGCTCGATGTGTACTTGATCATGCATGACTCTTTCTCTCTGGTAGATGCTCCATCACTCAGTACTCAGTGTCACAGAGAAAACTAAAGTATTACAGAAAACCAGGAGCACATATAGAGGCAAAAATTGAGTCTATGTAAACTAAATACTAAATTACTAATCATTACGTGTCCGTATTTGACACGTCCCCAGAAGACAGTACAAAGTTTCATTTATCTACAAAAGTCATCTTCCCGATGTGATTGGAAATCACTATTATATTAATAGATCTATAGACTATCTATAGACTATATACTAATAGATATACGAATAGATCGTAAACAATAGCGTATATGCTTCGAGTATTGTATGTTGGCGATACACTTCTATTTTTTGTAAACCAATTTACTTATTCGAAAATACAACTTTTATCGTTTCTTTCTTGTTTTGTTTGCACATAAAAAAGTTACAAATCTCATAGATCGATGCACGCTTGTATAATGCAATTAACAGCTATATTATGGACTTGAATATAATTTGATTCTACATACGAACTGCTTATTGTATTTTTTTATTGATCAGAATTACGGCGAATAATAAGTAAATAAACAAACGATCATATAAATTGGGTAATCAATAAGTTAGTTTTCATTTAAAAAAAAAAACGAATATCCGCGTGAATTTAATCAAATAATAAAGTTTCCACATTTACCAGTTTTATCACACATATCAACTCGTACTTATGCTAATTTTAGCAAGCCATCAAAATTTTTTACAAGTTTTTCAAGCTCTCGAACATTATACCCGGCGTTATGAAACTCGAAAATGAGTATTTTATGGATTAGGGTTCATAAAATGTTCGCATAAACTGCGTTTTTGCATCGGATGGCTTTATCGCACACGCTGTAATTACATTTTACATTTAACGCAAAACCCTCGATTAAAAGCTAAGATGCGCCAAACGTTGTAAAGCAATTACGCCTGTAATCAATACCGGCTCACACAACATCCTCTCTCTCTCAACACATTCTTATCACTCTTTCGCCACAAAAAAGAGCAATCTCTGACCGGCGGCATCGCGAGGCATCGTGAAAAATTCTCTCTCATTCGCCGCATCCTCAGCTCTTCCAAGATTATCTCATACTTTTCTCTCCCTGCACTCCAACCCTTAGCATTCAAAACTTAAAGCCCCTATCATCTCTCGCAGACTGCATGTACAGCTTGTATATCTATATACACTCGCCGAGAGTGTAGATTGCACGAGATACCGAGCGCGGAGAAGAGGAGGCGAGTATTAGCCTGAGTCCCTGAGTTTCTGATGCGAGGCCGGCCAGAATAGCGCATAATAAAACGCGGAGGCTCGGTGAGAGGAAAAACGGGGGGAGAGCGCGCAGAAACTGAACGAGCGAGAAATCCAGGCCGGCAGAGAGTTCGTCTGCTAGCGCCTACTACTACCTACCCTCTCGACAGAGACGCGCGCTAAAAAAGAGAGACTGAAGGGAGCGAAAAAAGGGGGGACGCAAGAAGGACCGTGTCAACAAAAGGCCTCCTCGTCGTCGTCGGCTCCGGAAATCGATCGTCGCCTTCGCCAGGCCTCTCTCTCTCTCTCTCTGCCGCTTGTGCGCGTGGGGACGCCGGTGAAAAAGCTCGGCTCTATACGCGCGATATACCTATATCCAACAAACCGCGTGGCCTCGGCGGTGCTACTTATGCTTCTTCTCTCTCCAACCCCCGTCGCATATATAAGCGCGCGCGTGGAATAGAGCTAGGGCGTATTGAAAACAAGAGCGCAGTAAATTGCGCCACTCGAGACGACTGCGAGCGCAGCGATGAAATTTTTAAAAAGAGAACATGTGCAGTAGTGGCAGCGATAAGGTTGTAAACAGTGTCGCGTAATTTGTCGAGCGTGAGATTGACGCGAGAGAGATGCGTATGGAATCCGAGCTATATCGGAACGGGAGATTCCAATCTGGCTTATGATTCGCTATAATTGTGCTCTTGGTATATACGATGAGAAATCTATCGATTTTTTAAATCGTAAACAATCTCTTACGCGGCCGACAACGTGCGAATAAAAGCAGATCGACGATAACTTTTACTCTCGCATTCCTCCCCCCTATAATCGCCTTTTTCTCCCCCCGACCGAGGGGTATAAGGCGCAAGTACGCATGTGCGACGAGGAAGAAAAAAAAAATAGGCCAAGCAAGCAAGCAAGCAGCGCAAAGTAAAAAGGGAAAGCGATTTCGATCCTCACCTGATGAGTACCTCGTTGCCACGGAGGAGGCGGAGGACGAGGAAAATTCTCGGCTGGTCGAAGCGGCTCGCTGATGCTGGAGCCTATTGGGCTGCTGCGGCGGCTCGACGACGCACCCTTTCCTCTCCATCCCCGCGTGTGCTCTCGTCGACTCTTCTGTCTCTCTCTCTCTCTCCCTCAAGTACGTGCCGCTCGTACCATCTGGCGTACACCGAGCACAACGCGCACTTTTTTCTTGTGTATATGTGATTATATTTTGTATAAATATACACACTGATATAAAACGACTCGTGGCGGGGGCGTTCGCAAGCGCGTATACAGAGAAGACACGCGCTCCGTGTCTGTAACGTATCCTTATTACGTAAAAACACAACGATCGACGAGGGCACACTCTGTCTCTGTCTCGCAGCGCGTGGAGGTAAGAGAACGCAGCAGGATACGAGGACGCGACGCGATTCGAAGGACGACTGTCGTGTGGTTATTGCAGGACTGCACCGCATGCCATGCGATCGCAGTTTCGGAGCAGAAGATACAATGCAGAGCTACGCCGACGGAAGAGCGGCGTTAGCGGCGTTGCGGAGCGGCGGACGCGGCCCGCAGCAGCCTGCTCCGCTCACGGCAACGGCCATATTGACACTGACGCTTGGCGCGGCGACCGCGCGGGGTCGCACGTACATTCCTCTCCTCCTTGATTCTGCGCATCAGCGTGCAGTCACCGCGCCGAGTCCCCACCAGCGCGCTTCGAGCTTCGAGACGTCGTTTGGGGGTTATGTTGAGTGAGAGAGAGAGAGAGCGAGAGAGACACGAGAGACGACGTAACGGAAGGTTAGGTAGCTGTGTTGCTGTGTGCATGTATATACATATAGGTGTATGTAGAGCGAGACGGACGATGAATCGGCAGGCCTACGCGAGCGTCTTCCGTCCTTATCTCGCTTTTTTCGCAAAGGGGAGCGTAATATATAGATACCTATATGACAAATGCTTGATGGCTGCTGCAGCGGGTGTAGTGGATCGGATTTGTGTGCGCGGCAGCTATATACAAGCACATACCTATAGATATACAGTCTCTTTCTTTCTCTGTCGCTCTCGACTGGATCGATGCCGGAAAGAGGGGAGGGACGAGCCGCGAGAATCATTGCGAATTGTGCACGCGGCCCCCGGTGTGAGGTGAGGGAGAGTACTTAATGCACTTACGCGAGGGTGTGTGTGTGTGTGTGTGTGTGTGAGCGATGTACACGGCGAATATTTGATTTTATGGAGGACGATAGTAATAGTTTTTCGGACTGGCTTTTTTGTGCCCGATGCAGCGCCACGAGGGATTTTCCGTCGGGCGGGAATGATGATACGGTTTTTCGAGCGCAGGATTACGGATGTCGAGGTATAGTGACGCGAGCCGGCAACCCGGCTACTTTTAGCCGTTGTTTACTCTCGCTAATGATGATTATGTCTGTTTTCCAGATGATGGCTCTTTGTCGTCTTTTCTGCGCTGATGATCGCTACTGTCGAGGCGGAAAGTACACAGGAGGTCGTACTTATTGCACTGCTTCTGCTACTGCTAAAGGTAAGTTTTATACTGATTCTTTCACGCCCGATCACGATTTTTTTATTTTGGATCGCTTTAGCAAAAAAAAATGCGCTCGACCTAACACATAACCTATCTATATATTTTTAAAGGCGTTTATTTTCATCGCAAGAATCGTAAGTTAATAACGATCATGGCGCGGCGTCAAGCGGATTCCATCATTTCTATATCTGCACTTAGAGATACATTTTCATTAATGAACATATCGTTCTGATTAAAATTAATAATTAACTTCCATTCCAGCAGTTCTGTAGCAAAGTTATCACTCATATTGTGGCGATGTCATTTAACAAACTGCTACTTGAATCCGTTATTATACCTATATATCTTTCAAAGAATTGAAGAAAACGTCGAAATAGAATCCTGAATATGACATAAGTATATCCGAGACAGTCCGGCTGAGGAATCAATATGCTGGGTGAAACTCGTGAAAAGATTTTCAAAGTACTTGAAAAATCAACCTCGAATCGAGCATGCCGAATCGATTCACCTCTCCGAGTATTACGGAGTTGTTGCAAGGCTCCTCTAACGATTTATCCGATAAGAAACAAGGAATCTTAGCAGTTTTATAGAAACAATTCCAAAGTACAGTATGAGTTTCTCTGCACTTGTAATGAAATTCACACCTCTAATTTCCCGAGTTTCAACTAGTTTCAAATAGAAGTATCGGATCGAATCCGTTTAGAGAGAAACGTCGCGTAAAAATCACGAAGTCAATGATGCACGCGCTGATAAATCAAAAATTAGAATTTCAAATAAAACGTCTCATCCGTCTTCTCAGCGCGCAAGCCATATATATAGGTAGCCATTTTCGCTTCCTACGCGAATAAATATAAGCGCTTCTCGCGCGGGCAAAAACTTCTTTGTTCTATCTTACGCGAATGCATAAAACGTCGCAATAAATACCTGCGTCTGGCAGGTGCGGGTGTATATTTTCTCGCTCGTTTCGGAGCTTTTTCTTTCTCCCCGTCGTATTACGTGACGTACCGTATTCATCCAATCGCGTATATGCTTTTTCCGTCCAATTCTCTTCGAAATGTTAGCTCGCGCACTCGGGGAGACGATGGTTTTTCCGTCGCCGTCGGCGCCGTTCTTCTTTGGATCATGAAAATTCGAAATCGAGAAAGGAAAATCAATAAGGCGCGGAAATGAAAAATGGAAATTGGCTGCGACGAGTCTTGAATTTTCGGAATTCGGGACAAGACGCTTGTAAAGTATATACACTTTTCTTATAGATCTTATATACGAGGGACATGGATATGTGCCTGCACCCCTTGCATATGGAAAAATTTGAACGAATTCGGTTTGAATGGAAAATATCGTCGAGTCATAGATTCCATCAAATTATTATATACCGATGAGAAAAGTTGCTTCGAACGTTATTTACTTTGTTCTATTGCTATGTGTACGAGCGCTTTTGTGAAAACCGAGTGTAATAGGTAATGCGCAAATACTTTCAACTAGTTTCGAAATCCTTTTAGAGGTAAACATAAATTGGTTTTCCATACACGAAACGCAAACTCACTCGCAGCTCATCAATCACTACGCGCATAGTTCTTTCAATATTCCGCAGCGAAATTGCGGAATAAAGCAAAATGAATATATTCATTTAGAAATTCGAATCGTCAAAGGTAAACGGTTGCGAAGATTGATCGCGAATAAAGCGATGTGCAAAACACCTATACAAAAAAAAAAGAAAAAAAAAAGAAGAATTACCATAAAAATATACATTTTTCGATGGTTCGCTTTGTTTCGAATCCATTTCCCGCAAAATTCTCAAAAATTCTTCCTCTGCACATCTCGAAACCCTCGCGTCTGTTTTTCTCCCGATATACATGCGCGTGTATATGATCCACCCTCTCTGTTTATATGCATTAGTCACGCTCTCTTAACCCGCGCACACTGCAGCAGCAGCGGCTCCTTCTCATAGCTATATAGCTAGAGAAAGCACAAAAGAAAAAAGCGCCGATTCTCCTCGTAAATCAAGCCGCTGCTCATTTCTTCGAGCTGCGCCGCAGCTGAATTATTCCGCGGCCGTGCCAGATGAATGGACGTCGAGTTTACCTGTGTGCTCTTTTTATGCACCTCCGCCTACTACGCCGAGATACTTATACTTTGGCAATGCCGGCGCTCTGTCTTTTTCGAGGCTTTGCTTTTGTTTTATACCCAGGCCTTTTTTTCAACTGCTTCTAGGACGTACGCGGCTTTGCAGCACTGATGATGCTTCGCGATGTAGACGCACGGATATGTGGCAGGTTTTTATACGCTGAAAGGATGTGGAAAGTGTTCTTTGCGTCGAGTGCATGTGCATACAAGTTTTTGAATAGGTTGTGCGTCTGTATATAGAAATACGGGTTTTGTACACTTATAATCGTTGAAAACTTCACTTCCCGATATGAAATAAAAACAGCCCCTATAAATAACTTCACGCGTGTCACGCGTGTACCAGAGAATCACTTCAATTATACCATTACGGATACAAACGGGGGTGAGGCGCGCGCTCCAGACACACAGGGTTCATCTTGGTCGACGCAAAAAGGCTTTTAAATCGCCGGACCGGCTGACTTCGCAATTTTTAATCTTTATCTAGCGGACGGCTGCGTGCGAGCGGGTATATAAATTCAAGAAAACCCGTTCCTCGCGAGTTCGTCGACCCCCTCGCACGAAACTTCCGAAGAGAAATTAATTCTTTTATATACTCGTTCGCATATACCTATATAACGAGACTCGATATCGATTCAAGGAGAAACTAAAAATACAAGTATTTACCTGTATTTATACCTCGGGCTCTGTCGTGCGTATTAACGCGCAGTGTTCGTTTTGAAGCGAAGCTAAAAAAAAAATAAAATTCTGTAGAGCTGGCCAATTTTTCGAATATCATAAATTTCTAGAGCGATGGAAACAAATCCCAAAACTCCCAATTACAGCCAGGCGAGTGACCGCATCTCTCCAAACAAAAACGAAAAAATCGCGAACCTCCACGTGCCAACCGAAGCGAAGACTACTACTTACACGACGCAGAGCTCTCAAAGGATGGCTCAAGTCGTGGAGGGAGGCGGTACGTCGCCGGCCAATCGCGTGACGTCGACCGGCGAACCGGCCAATCGTACGCCTCCTGCAATTATACGAACGACGGGACACGCGAAACTGTATATACACGCGTGAAGGTATATATGTATAAGTACAACGAGCGGCAACCGCGGCAACATGTGCCGCGGCAAGGATATAAGTAATAGCGGAAGGTCGATGCGCCGTTAATTCCAATTTCCGTAATAAGTCGACATATATACACACACCGATTACGCACGGTTCGATACCGTGGTCCTATGGGAGTTTATGTTATACCAGTTTATTATGCGCGATGTGTGCACAAATCCGAGTGCTGCTTCGTCGAGAAGTAATACTGGAAATGCGATGCTATGTGCGTTTGATTTTACGAGAAAAACACGCGGTATATATTCAGCGAGTTTATATATTGCAAGCGCGGCATAGAGAGGAAACCCGAATAACGTTTCGCTCGATAAAAGCAGCGAGAAGCGATGCTGTTTTCTTCGTTCTATAATGTTATATGAAAAATAGTCTGTGCGCAAATGGAGATTGCGGTACTGAGTGAAATTTGTTCGAATCGTCGTTTCGACGGTAAACTGCTGTTTTCTGGCTCATTACGAGACTGATAAATCAACATTGTCTTTCCCCGCGGTAATGGCTCGCCACGGTAGCGGGACTACTTCAATTGGAATCTACTACTGCAGTCGGGTTAATTCAATATTGATCCGATCGAAGTCGCCAGTATATACATTCATTTGCAGAAAGTTATTGCGGGATTGAGTGAAACGTTATTGTTCTAATCTACTTATATGCTATATTAGAGTGATAAACTTATTCATCAATCATCGCGCAAAATTATCCACTCCACGCAAAAGTAAATCCAAACAAATTTCTTGCATAAAAAAAAACCACTACCTCATGCATATAGTACCGCACAGACACACTGACACGCACGTCGTATAACGAACGACGTAACAACGAGCAACAGCAGCAGCAGCAGCAGTACAGACGCCCCGGTATAATTGATTGTTCGAATATATGCGCGCACGTGTAACGAAGTACCGAGTTCGGTCGCGGCACTAGCTCATGCGCACACAGCCGAGGGATAGATCGTTACACGGAGTTCTCTCCACTTCACTCGTTTATATATCAAGGTACAGCTGAGCCGAGCTTCTTCTTTAACCCCTTCGTGCCATGTGTATATATATATATATATATATACGCTTCGAAAATTAATGATCAAAGATTTGGTTAACGCGGCTGCTGAACAAAGCCACGTTCGAAAGTGATTTTTTTTTTTCAAGGGGTTAGGTCGTAGACGGGAGACTGATGAGCGAGGTTTAGGTAGTTTCGTACATGCTCGGGCTTTGTGAAATTTTCCCAATTTTTAATGCTAGGGTTTAAGGAGAGGCTAATAGGTGTGCTGGCTCGTTGCTACGTATACGTACTTTTTGTATTGATTTATCGGAGGAAGTGACGGAGGGAATGGGAAATTCAGTTGAATATTTTATTCTGCTTTGAGCAGTTAATAGAAAACAATTTTCCCTGTGTTATTGAATTCGAATCGGTTCGGACACGCTGAAGTTGCTCTTCTGAGAAACGCGCTGACGAGAAAAGTAATCACATTGATTTTTCTCTCGAGAAATCATATTTTACCTTATACCGATTACGACATCATAATCCTCCTAAAGAAGTCGTATAATCAGAATTTCAATTTCTGCTATTACTGCCCAAAACAAACTTTACTCTCGCTTACGTACAAATTTCTAAAGCTCCAGCAAGGAAAGTCAAAGAGTTAATTACTTTTCACCGCCTATATACGCGAGAGCAGCTATATATTCCCCTTTATATACGCGAACGCTCGAATCGCAACGTCGAAAGGATGTTCGAGCTGGTATACGAAGCAATAAATCGAAATAAACTTCGCTTTGCGCTATTACCAGAGCCCAGTATATATGCGCCAGGTAATTTGCGTCCCAGCCTCCCTTGCTCTCGCTCTACTACCTCCCTTTCTCTTCGTCCTTTCAATAGACGAATGTACATATAGCTGCGCAGACGCCGGCTTACAGGGGATTTGACTTTGCTAGCGATCTTATTGCGTCATCGTGCGCGAGAGGAAGCTTTTGCGCGCGCACGCGAGAGAGAGAGAGAGAGAGAAGGAAAAATAGGAATTTGTCTCTTATAAGAGATGCTTTGATGCATCGGCAATAGTATGTCGGTAGTCGAGCTCTTCAAGCTTTGAGTTTTTGTTCGTATGCTTCTAGTTGAAAGTATATACAGCAGCTTACATGTTGTGGTTCAGGCTTTGCGAGTAATGCTTTCTACATAATACATGAGCTTTGGAAACGAGCATTAGAAACAATGATGGCGTTATAATGAAGTGATTTAATTGAAAATAATATTTTTGGCGATGAATAAGTCATACATAACTAAACTTTTTTTTTCATGGAAATGTGCACATAAAATTTTTTTCTAAACATTCCCAAGTTTATTTTTGTCTGTTTTTTATGCTCCTCTGGCTTTGGTAATTCCCACAGGCTTTGGTGTGGCGACATTCTTTTCTTTTTCACGACTGCTATATATACATTCTGCGACGATCGAACCCTTATATCACTGAAGAAAGGTTGGAGATTATTCTTTCTCTTTTTTTTTTTTGCTGGCATTTTTATTACTAATAGTGGATTGTCTGAAAAACAGCATACCTTTTGCATCTATACAAGTCAATATTTATTCGTACAAAAATTTTAATGCAAAATTTAAATTATATGCCATTATACAAGCAAATAAGTTTATGCGCGCACTTAAACACAAAACCATCAATGGCATGATTTTTTACGTTACAATCGCATGCTAAAAGGAGAGTTTGATCTTTATCTCTGCTCGGCGCAATTATGCTATCAATGATCTGACACCCTTAAAATTTTTCACCCCAGACGCGCGCATTAGCATATTCATTCGCGCAGCCACTGAATTAATGCTTACTACCGCACTTGAGACGTCTCAATTGACTTTTGTCGTTCTCGAGTGCTTGCTACATACATACATTTTTATAACCATTCAAAAATTTATGTACCACTAACAACAAACTTTGTGTTGTGGGCTTGTTTCAATGAAATACTCGTAGTATATAGGTTCTAGCAAGAAAGCGCTTTGTAACTTCAAAATTTCTCTCTACATAAATTTTCTAGTTCATGATTGTTAGAAAAAAGCCTCTTACACTATAATTGCAATGTCTGTCAATAAATTTACCTGTTTACGGTGTATGAAGAATGCAATTTTTTCATATGATTATATAAGATATAAAAAATCAAATCCTGCTTTAAAATTACATATAAAGAATACATGAAAAGAGTAACCACAATACATTCGTAAGAAGTCTTAATGCTTCAACGCCAAAGAAACGTAAAAGACAATAGCATCAACCCTCCGAATCACAAGTTCGACCTCAAAAAGCTCGCTGCAGCAGCACGTCTCTCGTGGAAACATGAAGAAATATCCAAGAAATATCCAACTTAAAAGCTCAGTTCAACACATACCTACTATACGTATACTATACCTGCTGAGCACGCATTTCAGCGACTTCAAAGCTGCAGCGTTCGCGCATCGACTTTATAATACAGTAAAATGATTAAACGAGCAGTTTTTTAAGGGCATCGGACGAAGTGCACTTGTTCGAGTACCGGAGAGAGAGAGAGAGAGAGAGAGAAACGAGCAGACGACGTGTCGAGTGAGCGTCGCGACCACGTTCTTTGCTCGTCAAACTACTCGTCACGCGCTAAACATCGTGTGGCGCGACGAGCGCAGGGAAAAAACCAGGGAAAAAACTCCAGACGCGAAGAGAGGAAGAGAGAGAGAGGCAAACGAGAGCGTACGACAATCGGAAAAAGTGGATAGCGAAAAGAGAGACAGAGAGAATTGATGTAGAAAAATGAGATTGCAGTCGAGACGAATCCATCTCTCGTATTATATCGAGGCAGATGTAATGCGATGAGGAAGAAATAATTTGTGCCGTCGAACTGTGAGGAGAAATGAGTTTTTAATTTTAGTCGAATGATGAGAAACGCGATTGCTATTTTGTTTTATTCGTCGAAGTTTAATGCAGAGAAATGAGATTTAAAATGAAACGATAGTACATTGTAAATACTAAATATTAGATTTCGAACCGGTAAAGATTTTTTCCTACTTAGGTGCGCAAAGTTCGATTTTGCGAACGCATATGCGTGTGCAAAGTGTCACTTTCCCACACGCTGAGATGAGCGTGCGGGAATGTAGCTGAGCGTGCGGGAATGGAGTTGAGCGTGCGGGAATGTAAAACGAGTGTGCGTGCATGCGCGGCTCCTTTGTGTCACTCGCTTCGCTCGTGCACAAATCCGCTCGCGCATGTGCGCACACTAGTTTGACTTCCCCACGCTCAGCTACTTCCCCGCACGCTCGGCTGCTTTCACCCATGCTCTTCTTAGCGTCTGGGTAGTAGATAGTTTCCTCACTCTGCAGACTATTCGATATGTATTTTTAAAGCTTTTAAAATTTTGAAATTTTCAAAATTTTTTAAAATTTTCAAAATTTTAATACAAATTTGTTTTACTTTGAAAAGTCCTCGAATTTCCCATTCCTTCCCTATGCATGATAATTGGCCTATTCGCGCACTTATCATGAAAAGTACGGTGTGCAACAAGGGGGGAGTGGCTTTTTCAGACTCGGGTGCTGTTTTGAGCACTCGTGTCAAAACATCACCCTCGCTAGAAAATGCCAATTCCCCCCGCCCCCCCCAGTTGCACAATATACTATTCGTTTATTTTATTTTCCATGATCAGTCAATTTGTACATTATATTGTAAACAAAAACAGAAAGACACACAAATACCATTATGCCGGGTGTAGTATTACTCTCGAAACAAATCTGCTACCGCCGCGAGCATTAATTCACAATCTACCGCAGGTGAACAGCAGCTTTCCTCGTTTCGCCATATCGATTACTGCTGTCGAGCAAAATAAGTCGTGAATTAATTCTCGCAATATGAAACTCTCAGCGACGAATAATACCCGAGCTGCGTATATACTTACAGCACGAAATCCAGCCAAACCGACTGCCGCAGAAAAGGAAAAAAGAAGAGCTGCAGCTTCGGAAGAGTGAATTACAATCCGCAATAAATCCCTCTTCTACCCACGCGTCTATACTTACAGTAGGCGACGGCCGAAATTCGGAGGCCAGAGTACGCAGAGCCGCAGGCCAGTATATTTGACTAGCGATTTGACGCAATGTGTCCATATGTGTGTTGAGTGGAAGATATATTGCCTCTATAAAACCTCAGGGACTTGGCCATTGGCCATCGAGATAATCCAGAAAAACCATGGAAAATGCCGATTCTAGAACATATGGGTAGAAATCTTGAGCAAGAATTACTGAACTTGGTCGAGTAAGAATTGCTAATTTTTAGTTGAGTAAACGAGTTGGAGATAACCTCCCGGTCGGCGAGTCACCCAACAATTCGCGCGATAGCCGAGTGGTTAGGGTGCTTGCCTCTCACTCGGGCACCATCCTACAATTTTTCCAGAATTTATTTGTTATTATTTATTAATAAATATTAATAAATAATTGTAATAATCAGTAGCACATTTGAATTCATGTCACTATTCGCGCCATTTTCTCGCGAGACGAGTTAAGCGAAAATTGCTTAACTCGCGGAGTAAAATTTACTCAACAAGCCTTGTTCTGCTTTTTAAGCAAATTTTACTCTACAGCTGAGCAATATTTGCTCAAGATTTCTACCCGTGTAGGTATGTGTAACTGTGAAACGGATAAAGTTCTCTATAAGTATAGGAGGTGTGCTCGATCGTGTATATATATGTAGAGGTTACTACGACAGGGAAAGCATAAGGAATTTAGATGCTTGACGACGATAATGGTTTGTCGATTTAATAACGAGCGCGTTGACATAGCTCGCTGAAATATGCAGCAGACGTGCTCTGCATCATTAAGGACGAAATTCATAATCGATATTTACCGCTGGCGTAGCTCTTGTATATACGGCGGATTTAATAAAGCGCTTTATCTTTAAGCACCGGATGAACTTGTTGTTTTCTCGATATAGCAGAATCCAACGCTTTGTGCAAACTCGCGGCGTTGAACCGACTAATCGAGCGCACTAGTCGAATAACACACTACATTATACACGAAACCAAGACGCTTAATAGTCTCTCTCTCTCTCGAGAAAGATGTCAATATTATCGAACCAAGTCGTTATAATAATCCCAGCGCCGGAGAGAGTAAAGTCCGCAGACACGGCAGCTGTAAGGATTTAATCACAGAGCCGCGGGCACACAGCGACAAAAAGAAAAACTCGCACCTTCCCACGCAAAAGAAAAAAAATCTCCACAGGGGGCACTTGAGCTTTAAAGCTCTCTCCGCTCCAGGCCAAGGGTCATTTCGGCAGTATCGCCTCGTCGGGAAAAGCACAGAAGCGAGCGCACGGGAGAGGAAAGCTATCATCGCAGCTCTCTCTCTCTCTCTCTTTCTCGAGTGCGCGCGCGCACGCACGTAAATGGCCGCAAGCTCTAGAGCAACGCGCGCGCGCGTGCGCGTCCCTCTCTCTCTCTCTTTTGCTTCTCTTTGGCGATGCTGGTGTCTGCGGCTCGCTCTCGCGCGCGGCCCTGTTCAGTGAACCGGTGTACAAGCGCCGCGACGAGAGCTGCCGCTCTCTCTATGCTGTTCAGCCGCGCATTTCCCTCTCTCTCTCTCTCCCTCACTCGTGCTCTCTTCCCGCTGCCTCGTTGTGCGCGTATATATATACGTGTGCTTCACAGCTGTACGCTCTCTGCGAGAGCTGACTGCTGCGACGACGACGACGTGTTGCTCGCGACAGCTGCAAGACTCGCTGATATTTACGCCGCGCCGCGCGCGTAAGCTCTGTGTGTCCGTGCGTTATATATATATATATATATATATATATATATATGTATATAGCGCGTTCGAGTAGTGCGCGCGCGAGTGCAGGCCCATCACAGCAGCAAGAGAGAGGAGCGTCAGCTCGCCCGATTACTACGCCGACGTCACACGTACGTATATATATATATATATATATATATATCTTTGTATGCATATACACCTGTGGATACATGCGTGTGTATAACATAGGCTACTGGGACACGGTACAAGCAAGCTTCGCTCTGTTCGATGGGGTGAGTCTACTCTATACGGGCCAAACTTCTCGCCCACCACCATGCACCCCGGTTGAGTCTAAATCTCGGCGTCGTCCTCGGTCCGACCTTCCACCCATGGGGTGCGCAGCTCCAAGCGCAATTATTTACGAAGCTGTGCTTGCAAAAAAAGAGGGAGATTTGAAAAAAAAAAACATCCTCTGCTTCCACACCCTTATGAGCTCTGGATCTTTTACGCGTGTACTCCCAGACCCCATGCAAACGCGCGAAAGCATCGCATTAAGCTCGCAACGACACACCTCCGAGAGAGCGCGAGTGTGTATATATACGTATCCGGAAAAACCAGGTCGTAAACCTCGTCGAAAGCACCGAGTCATCTCGCTCGCCGCCCTTTGATTCATTCACCCAGACAGACAGACAGAGAGAGAGAGAGAGAGAGAGAGAGAGAGTCAGCTGCCGTCGTTTAACCAGACACTCGGGGTAGAAGGGGTGGAGGGGACGTATTTACGCGGCGGCGGCGCCGGCATCGATCGGGAAGCTCCGATATATGCTGCAGGACGCCGCGCACGCACAGTTGAGGTTAGAGGAGAGTAGATACGCGCGCAAGTAGATACGGCTCGGCGATGGTCAGACAGCGCGCTGGGGATGAGAGGTACCGCGGAGCTACTAGTATATAGTTCGAGGACAAAGACGCTTCTCTTTTCTTAAGACAGGTGAGTGTTGATTCATTCACGATTAGTCCGATGTGGCGTATGCAACCCGTGACACTTTTCCGACTAGTTGACCCTTGAGCGGCACAGTGTATATACAGTGTGTCGCGGACGTATGCGGATAATGACGTTCTATAACCCGTCGCTTGTAAAGACCGCGTTATATTCTTTCATGCGAAGCTTATTTTTAGAACACAATGTGCGCTGATGCTCGCGAGTACGTGTGCTATAGCCACTTGAAGCGTATACGTATATATATATATATATATATATATATATATATATATATAGGCGCGCGCATGAATAGAACAGTTGACGCGTCGTTGCATGTATACCCGCATACCTCTTAATTCGCGATGAAAAATTCACGGGGAGCATTCGCTTCTACGGAGTGAGATGTAATTACATCGAATCGCGCAATGACCATGATATATACGCGTTGAATCTCGTTCTGCGCGTAAAAGCTCAAGCTTTGTCTATATGGCTATATATGTGCGCGAGAGTGTGTATACGTTGTAAACAAGTGTTATACGAGGGCAGCGAGATTCGGGATATCGCGAGAGGCTTAGGCGTATAATGTTTATGGGAATCGCGATTGCGAAATATCGCCATTACAGGATACGACCTAACCTCGCCCGTGCCGTGCAATCCCTTCGCAATCCCTTTACTCGGGCTCTCTCTCTCTCTCTCTCTCTCTCTCTCGATTCTGCGCACATACCGTATACCCTCCATGCCAGTAGAGAGGAGCATTAACTTACTATATTCTCCCTCTCGAGTTGCTGCCGCGGGAATATCGGCTTGATTTGCTACGGCGCAACGGAACGCAATGTTTCCTGTTTTTTCTTCTATAATTTTTTTTTTTTTCTTTCATCGACTCGTTTTCACACTAGCTGCATATTGTACTCGACCGCGTGCTTTTATTATTCGCATTTAGATTGCACCTTATTGCCGTAACACGACAATACGAATGAATCATGAATTTTAATTGCAGCGATCGAGATGCCAGAAAAAGATTCCGAGAGAACAGTCGATATTAATAAATGCTTCCACAGGGTCACGTTTAATCACTCGCGCCAATCTCGAACATTATAGCCTCCGCGCAAATAGGGGGCGATAATTCGCGGGAAAATCGATGAGTTCAATAACGCGACCTCCTATAATGTCTTATATAGTCGAATTAAATACCTAATCGACATACCTTCAGCGATATTTCAACCCGAAAAAAAAAAAAAACAGATGGAATCCTACTCTCTCTCTCTGGTGTAACTGAATCCGTCGCGTCAGCAAAAAAACCGAACAACGGTCGAAAAAGCGAAAAAAGCTCCTCGGGACCGATAGAGCCGGAAATTCCCTTCGGAAGCACTATATATAATACACTGCTGGAGCGGCGTTAAGTCCGATCGGCTTCGCGCGAAAACAATTTCCTCGCGCGAGCGCGATAAGGAAAGGAAGCAAAAATTTTTTCCACCCGAATCGTCCTCTCAAACGCCAAGAGGAAAAACGGCTTTTCCGAAGCGGAAAGTTTACGATATAGCATTATAGGCCTTCCATCCAAAGGTGCGCCGTTGACTCACGGAGACGCCTTGCTCTTATATAGGTATATATATATATATAAAGAGCGAGTGGTGGCTTTTGACTGATAGGAATCTCCCTCGTCGCAGCCGGAAAATTGCCGAGGAAGTTGATCGCCTGGCGATAGGGAGTAGGTATATAGAGAAAGAAAGAGGAGTAGATGTATGGAGGGAAAAAGAGGAGGAAGCTGGCGGTGTATACGTGTATATATGGCTTGATGGGCTGATTGCAATCAAGAGCCTTGTATTTTCCGTTTCGATACGGCATATAGAGCTTTCGTTATTATTTTTATCTCTTACTAAGTATACATGTGAGATTGTGAGCTTCTTCTTCTTCTTCTTCTTCTTCTTCTTCTGCAGTCGGCCCGCGATGAAAATTGACGGTTTTTGATTGCGCACCGCGCTGTGAGGTAATGTTGCATAAACACGCGAAAGCGCTGGAGAAGTTAACGCGCAAACTTGACCTAAAAATATACTTGCTGCGCGGAGCCGCGTAGTGTGTTTTTACATTAAAAGTTTAAACGAGAGACTATGCTGCAGGAAGTTACGGCTGGCTTTAAGACCGGTCGCAAAGTTCGCGGAAACTATAGTAATCATCCGACGCTGTATATGTGTGTACATAAACTTCGTAATGGTTCATACTGCCTGGAGCCTATAGAGAAGTACAGCGTTATAACAGCTTTGCAGACGTGCAAACGAGGGCAAAACCATTTCTTCAACCAGTAGTCCAACAAGCGGCTTTTTTTATCGACTCTCATTATTGTTTCTATATATGATGAAACTCGAAAACTCCAGATGATTTTCACGCTAGATGGCGCATCGGCTTCACCACAAACCGCAGCATCGCGCGAAAATACTGGTAAAACGCGCGTATATATCCTCCATAATTCTTTCGCGTTCGCTCTCTCTCTCTCTCTCGTCGTTCTCGCAACCCCCTGCGGCAAGAGCTCTCCTCCCCGATGTGACCCCGTTCTTATCAAGCCGTCAGTCACGAGCGGCAGGTTCCCCTCTCACTTCTTTTTCCCCAGCGGCAAACTGTACCTCGAAGAAAAACGACGAGGAGGAGGAGGAGGAGGAGGAGGAAAAATCAAACTCTCATCCGTCTATATATGTGTGCGTTTTTTGTCTGTCCTTTGTGTATAGGTGAAGTACGCCAGGGGGGAGACACGGAGTCGGAGCAGTAGTGCGACGCACATATATGGGGATTGATGCATCCAGGCGCTCGCAAAATCGCTTGCTCTCGACCTCGTCGCGCTAGAGCTCAGTCGTTCTCCGGAATTCATCGCTGCTGCTGCTGCTGCTGCTGCTGCTGTTTAAGGAAAGAAGCTATAATAGTGCAGAATCGCTGATGCGCTACTGATGCTGCTGCTGCTGTTGTGTCACTCATGGCGACGCCGCTGCTGTAATCAAGGAGGACACCGAGCACGCGGTGATATCAGCTCGTCGAGTCTCATTTATTCTGGAAAGATCGACTAATCGGTAAGTGCCTTGTGGGATATGATCATCTTTATATTCTATAAATATCCGCAATTATAAATTCAAGAAACAATATAATGCCTCGGGTAAAAATGCAAATTCATATACGGATGTAAATGCGGTACAGCAGCGTGGCAACGAAAATGTTTGCTGACGCGTGCTGTGCAGTGCCTCATGTTTTTCCACATGTTTGAACACGCGCGAGCGCGCGAATAGCTTCGCCGAAGGCTTTCATAAATACATGCGCGCTATATATATGCATATAGTGCGCCACGAGGTTTTGAGGGCGACGTTATGCCTGTGCATTGTGTTGTGAGGAAAATATAGAGTATTACAATGTATCTCCAAATGAGAATGAAGTATAGGAAGTATTATTATCAACGCGATTATATATGCATCTGCCTTTGACGCGTTGATCAATATATAGCTTCCCTTTTTTGTATAACAATTGATTGGAAAAAAATACTCTCGTTTTCGCCCTATTAAAAAAATCATGACCGGATGTGTTGAAGCCAGAATAAGACTCTTGGGATTGGCTCATATAATGCGCATGGGTCTCCTGATATGAATTACAATATAACAAGATGAGATATATATCGTTACAAAGAAATCCGCAACAATTTCCTCGCTAATTATGGCACTTCTCAAAACACAATTCGTATAATCACTAGCTGCTCGCTCGGCTTGCACAGCATTATAGAACAATGAAATAATTAGTTCGCGCTAAAGTATAATTCATTATAAAAGACCGACCCCCAACGCGGCGTTGTATTCAGACCATGTATAGCACAGCCCATATAGAATTGCACGCGGACAGCAAGCCCCGCGCGAGTATTGCACTGACAGCGTTATATCTTCATCTGTGGATCTTGGCCTCGTCGGCGTACGGTGCACATCGCGTGCAGCGCCGATGCTCGTCCGTCATTCCGAAAATTATTTTTCATTCATTAATGCGGCGTTACGTCTCTGTCGGCTATCTGTACGCGGTGATTCTTTGGTGATCTATGGGACTGCGTACGATAAAAAAGCATTCATTTTTTTTTTAAAGGTTGGAGTGTTAAATGTGTTGGGTTTAAATTGTTTTGCTGTGAAGAGAATCTCGATCAGTTTGCTTCTCTATTTTTACATCCGTTGATATAATGCGCGTAAAAATAGCTAATCCGTAATTTTGAAATACCGCGCGACGAAAGCGACGCGGTTTGTCTTCTTTGTAATCTTAACCTTAATTCTTCAGTTGAATGCGCTTTTTATTAATTTGCTATGCGCTTCTGTTATATTTATAGGTAGTGCATCAGTCTCTCGTTTCACAATACCTTTCGCGACTTTCTCTAAAATACAATTTTCCCAACGAGAACTCATTGTATAACGACGGTAAGCAGATAATAAATTCGTCAAACTGCACCGCTAAAATAAAATCGGCCGTCCCGCAGTCCCGAAAATAAATCGCTTTAACCCTGACCTTCCGAAAAAGCGCGTAGCCGCATCCAAGCACGAAGGCGAAATAAGAATCGAAAACGAAAACAACAGACTCATCCGCTCGTCAAATAAGCAGCGCCTCGAAGAGAAGTCTCCCAAGTAGTGCCGAACCGTCTGCGATATTCACAGTATATACCTATGTATTAGAGAGTCGGAGGGATAGGATAGTCAGGCCAAAGACTTCGTGCGCGTCGACTGAGTCATAAATACGAGAGTATACTCTCCGACGTCGAGAAAGAGAGAGAGAGAGAGAGAGAGAGAGAGAGAGAGAGAGAGAGAGAGAGAGAAGCGGGGGCGGCGACGGGAGGTAAACGTATCTGCCGCTGACAGGTGCAGAACCTTTACTCGGTATGTATATACCGCGCGAGGCGAGAGACGTTTCCTATATGCATCCATTTATCATCAGGCAGGTCGTCGTTTAGATTTTTTACCAGCTGCTTTCTGACGGCTCGGAAATGTTCCGAGGGGATTTTCAGTTTGAATTTAGTCGAAAGTTTCGCCGAGATCTTTATGTATGTTATTGCAAAATCCGTAAATTTCCATATTACTGCGCGTAAACTACCAAATATACATCCATTTCGCGAATGCGCTCGATCAGACGCTTTCAGCGTTTTTATATTCCCGAAGTGAGTTTTGGTATACGTGATGTATATATACACATAAGCGAGGCCGCGAACGTGCTTCCGCTTGCGCGCTCCGCGAACAAACTTCAATATTTATAGGCCGACACGCGCCGGGCTCTTAAAATAGCTGATTTTTCGATTAATGCGTATAGCGCTTTTATAATACAGTGGAGTGGCTTTCGAGCGATAACTGGCTGATGCATTCTTTTTGGAAAAATCCCCGACGATTTATAATAAATATAATATGCGCACTTTTTGCGCGGCGTTTGCGGTGGGTGGACGTATTTTTCAAAATTTATCGCGGGTGATTACGTAAACATTTCGTAACGAATTACGTAAAGTTACACAATGTCCGCGTTATTTCAAATTTATAAAAAAAGAACACCCGTTATATAGTCCGATGAATCTCATACAAAGTCTATAGTCGTATAAATTTATATTGAAAATTAACGTTTCCTCGTATCGCGCACCGAAAACTCCTTAAAAGCTCAAGAATACAATCACGATCGACCTGATATTATAATAACCGCACGCCAACAAATCCCTCCCGCGCTGAAATAAATCGGCTTCGAAAAATTTTCTGTACAGCTCCCCCTTAATAATATGAGAAACCTCCGCGCCCTACTTCCATCCCACATTGAACTCTCGCAATCGGCTTAACTATATACTACTCCGCTAACATTGAATTGATTGGACGGATTTCAAGGAATTACAGGTGGCGTTTCGATCTGGCTCCAATAAATACAGCCCCACGCGGTAAGAGACGAGAGGGAGAACCGGAAGCCATTGCGCGCTCGAATGGCAAAGGAATGAGGCTCTCGATTTCGTCGCGCGACCGTGATATTTATTGATAACGGCTGCATGCAGGGCTGTAGTATTGTGTGTTGTATTGGAAACCGAAGACTGATGCTCCCTGATCCCCCTCTGGTGGGCTATGTGCTATGTGTGTCTATGTGTGAGATATATAAAGGAACAATGAGGCTTGCTTTTCTTTCCCGAAAAGCGAGCTTTTCCGCTTCGTTTTTGCAATCAGACCCTATTTAAAAAGTTATATCAACCAATCGAATAGTTTAACAATTGGTTTAATACAAAATTTTCCATTCATCGCGTTTCATTGTACGCAACGCGCAACAATCACTTGGCACACAATCGCGGGGGTAATCAAGTATGCGCGGGAGCGCACGAAAGCAATTTAACGCCTAGCGAAAATAAAGCAACGCAATCGCTCAAACGGGAAAACTTTAGTATTCACCTTCGAATATGCGTCTTTTATCGCCGGCGGCGCCTCGCCGCTATAAAATATACGCGAGCCATCGTCGCGATCGAGGAGAAAATAATATCTGCAGATCACAATTGCGCAGTTTATATATATATATATATATACGTTAAACGACGCGAGTGTGTATGCGGTATATTACTATATATAGGTATGCTTTGAGTGCGAAACGCGGGAAAGGCAATTACGAGAACGTTATTTTTAATGGCCAATAAGAAGAATGGGGGGTGAGTATGTATTATATGCTGTGTGCGAGAGATAGAGAGAGAAATTGAAAAATATGATATTATGGAAAGTTTGAAAAAAATGCAACGAGAGTGTGATTGGTCGGTGAGTCAGCTGCGAGTAACTATTTTTCAACGACTAAATGACTTTTAAATAGCGTACGGCGAAACTAATTTTTTCGCAGTATATATTAATTATTTATTTCTCTGCAGTTAAGTAGTTCTATAATCGATTCTTCGTGAAATTGAATCTCTTGTATGAATGATAAAAATATAAAGTCTGTGCATAAAAAATAAAAAATATGAAATTACTAAAATAGCAGGTCTTTTGCGATGTCTCACTTGTGATAAATCACGGGGAAAAAAAAATAGATTCGCACAGCAGCCAGACGAAATAACGAGTGACACGAGACGGCGGAAAAATGGGCGTGGGTTATGCCTTTGTTTGTTTGCCTCCAATGAGCGTCAGACTGTCTGAGGATAAAGAGGAGAAAACTCAATTTCTTTAGCTACGTTTCCTTGTACTATACATGTGACCGGCGATACGAGCAGAACTGATTAAACTAATAGAACGTCTGACTTAATAAAATAGAATCTGAAATTATATGAGAAGAAATGGAGACGGCGATTATTTATTGAATATCGAACTTGAATAGTCAGTTCTGCACCCTTCATATATAACGATACTGATGATAATTTAATCAACATCCCGAGCTTTACTATTTTTCTCACGTTCGTTAATTCTAATTCAAATCAGCTATATAAAAATCAAACTAAAAGAATAAAACAACCATACCGTCCTTAAGAATTTCACTCTCGAAACCCCTATCATCGTAATTCCCTATATACATCCCTCCATTTCACGCAAGAACTGCAGCTCCGCCGAGACTCCCTCTCTTTATCCGAAAAAGCGCGCCTCATTTTCCGCAAATAGCCTCTCTCGCGCTCCTACACTTAAAACTTTGAAGGAATGTAAAAAAAAAAGCGAGTGTGTTTTCAATCCTCTTGCGAAACGCAGTCGGCATATCGATTCCCCGCTGCTTACGCTCCATTACTCGGCGAAAATTTCCACTCCTTTCATCTTTTCCCTATCCTTTGCTGTATATACATATATGCATGCACGTATCTTATACGCGACGTGCGCGTAAAAGTGTCATTCGACGGCAAAGGGAATACCCGTCGATGTGCGCGAAGTATAGGCCTTTCGAAGAGCTTCATGAATTATAATGCAAGAATTGCCGAGAGCTAGGCGGAATTTCTCTCTCTAGGCGGAGTCTCGCGCCTCCTTATTTATTTATCCGAGCAGGTGTGAATTTGACGCCCCGCGCGAAGCGTGAAATTATTCGCCGGCGAAATGAACGTCTAGTTGCTCAGAGATGCACCGATTGAATTAAAAGTTATAGCTATTCGCGATGTATATATACCTATATGATATATGGTGTTGAATCATGCAGATAACGCACTGTGCAGCCATAGAGGCCGATGATTTTTCCATCTATTTTGCACACGCGGCTGATGATGCGTTCACGCTTGGCTCTGGGCTGATAGGTATATATACGCGCTTATATATGGGTTTTAGAGGATTACGGCCGCACACATAGTGCGTTATACACGGGAATTCGTTTGGCGTTCAGTGATAAGGTCGGTAATATTGCGCCAGGTTTGATTTACGATTATATATATTACGAGGTTGGAAGAAATATCGATTTTTCAACGTTTCACGTCGACATTTACTGTGACGCGTCCTTAAACGACAATAGATTGAAAGTTTGCGGGACAAGCACAGTTACATATACGTCGTGGAAAGCGAACGAGTGCACGAGTGTCAAGCAGTATAATTGATCAATGCTTTCTATATGACATTTTATTAAAAACTTCTACTCATCGAAAATATAAGTATAGTCTATAATACATCGTACAAGTTTTCGCAATAAACAAGCCGCAACAAATAATTTATCCAACTAGCTGTACTTATAATTATAACGACGCCAGCAAATTTTCTCGGCACTGGCGTACATATAAGCGCATTAAAAAGCCATCTGTATAGTATACACCAGAGTGTAGAATGCAACTCCTTGACAGTCCGCAGCCGCGCACTGCACTTCGCGCACTTGAAAAACTCGCTCTCGAAAGCTTATACACTCAACAATTCAGCACATATAGCGCACTCTATACATTCACCGCGCCCACAGCGTATATCCATTTCACAATGGCCACATCCCCGATATACCGCGAGCGCGCGCACTTCAAACTTATTAAAACCGTTAATTAAGCAAATCTGGAATCTCTCAGCGTGCAATTTGCCGAGAACAATTTGATCGAGCAAATAGCACCGATTACAACTATAGACGGATATATATAATCATCGCGTCGATCGTCCCTCGTCAGCTTTTGCAATAATAGCTAATAAGGCTAAATTAAATTACCCCTTTCAAGCTAAACTAACGAGGCGAAGAAGGAGAAAAAAGCGTCTAATTGTTTCACGCCCGTCAAAGAATCTATACTTTCTCTCTCGATATAATATAACCTCCCCCGAAAACAAACAGCTCCGCTGGCTAATTACGCTGTAATTGCCGCGACTGCGCAACGCTGATGATGCACCGGAGACCAATTAATATTTCAAAGTATAAAGCAAACGGCAGAGATGTCGTCTCGGAAGTAAATAAGATTCAAGGTGTGAGGTGCAGTGTGTAACCTGTAACACTTCAAAGGTGAGAAACCGGGAACGCACTATAGCGGAAAGCGTCCGCGAATATTGCATTCCAAGCGCGATACGCTCCAGCTGCTCAACCAGCCGTGACAAGCGAGAAAGGGAGTCTGGGAGTCTGGGTCTCGAGAGTCAGCAGTTTCGGTTGGAATGAAGCCTTATACGTCATGTGAAGATATATAGATGGGAGCTCGGGCGCAGGAATCGAGTTGACACGGTACGAGAAGCAGAGATCCGTGAGACACTTGGCACGGACAGCTATATACTATATATGTATGCAAACGATCGACGTGAGACTCCGTGAGATGTGGGAGATTTTAGTTTTTAAGGGAGAGTTCGATAGTTCTAAGATCATAATGCTATCATCGCAATAACGTGTCTCTCGGCCTGATTAAAAAAAAAAACTTTTAAAAGGGAATTGAGGAAGCCCCGCAAAACACTATAAGTATAGCAGTTTCAGCTGCGCGAACTGTGTATAGGTGTGTGTTTTTCAAGCTTCTTTCTTTCTTTCTGATCAAAGCCATACAAAAAGGGCTATCGACCCGCACACTGAAACTATGTAGATGCCCTTTCAGCGTGAAAACAAAGCTTTCAGAAAAAGCAAGCCACTTGAAGAAACTTGGAAGAAACCTATACCTGCATTGTTTTAAGCTAACTGGGTCATAAAAATCACGTAGTCTTCGATCCTCTCACCGAGTATAAATCGCAAAATAAAACAAAATTCCATTCAAAGAAGCTTCGACCGCAATAAGCGAGCTAATTTTCGTGATTGTGCGTATAGCGCTTCGCAGAGCAATTATATGTACGTCGGCTGATATTTACGCGTCGACTCGCCACGGTCCAGAGCGATCAAATCGCATTAACGCACCGCTCTCGGCCTTTTCCATTCGGATGATTGATCGACAAGCCGTTAATCTCGATTCACATTGTGCCCTCGACTTCCCTCTTTCAATCCGTACCCACGCAGCATACGCTCGGTGCACTCGCGTAATGAATGCGCACGACCTCGAGGGTGTATGCACTGTAGGGCTGGACAGCGAAAATGTACAGCGTGTGTGTGTGTGCATTGCATCTATTGCCGCACCACAGCATCAACGATGCGTATGCTCACCTGCGGAAAATCCAAAATCCACGATTTGCGCCGCGAGAATGAAATTTGCATAGCAAAGAGCACGGCAGTTCGCGTCGATGCGAAATTTCGGATTGTTTCATATTCCGCGCGCAGAGCGCGTACGAGCGAGATTCTATATATTATATATGTCGGCCACTGCAGCTGGATGGAGATGAGACCTAATAATCGTTGAGATGGGTTTCCTTTTTTCAAGACAGACGGGCACAAGTCAATTGGTTCTATACGTTTCAATGGGAACGTCATCGGATAGAGTGCACCGTGAACATTCTCTTATGTACACCTGCATCAATAATCATAAAATCGAAAACACACACACACACACACAGACTGTTCAATCTCGTTAGCAGCAGCTTTCGCGATGAATTACACCGCATGAGCCTTTTCATCCAGATTACCGCGAGGCTCCTGCTGGGATATCCAAAGATATCCAGCCGTCCACTACACTCGCGAATCGAAATTAATTTGGCGCGCGGCGCACTGGCAACCATCAACCGAAATTGCCTCGCAAATTCCATTGCGACGGATTCCTGCTCTCTGGTACCCCGCGTTTTGATCTCCGATCTATAACGCAGCGCTGAAACTTTTATGCCGTTGAATCCACTTTCAACATACACACGGGGGGATTTTGCATGTGTATAGCTTCCTCTATATAAGGCTGAGAGAGAATCGCAACGCGGTATTTGGTCAAAGTGAACGCGAAATCCAACGAAACGCGCGCCGCTTGATTCTATTCAAACATTTCCCTTCCAAATACACGAACCAGCTAACTGCAGTCCACATCCCGCTCTGAGCAAACGAGCTTGATGACGTTACTGCACTGCAGCGGTGATAACGAGGAATGTCCACTGCGATTTTGACGTGCTTTGCTTTCGCGACGAGCTCTAGCAGTATTATCGTATATACATATATTGTATGCGGAAGGCCATTGAATTTCCATAATTCGATCGTCCAGGGATGATTATGTTTAATGCCGCGAGAGCGCGAGCTTCTCCGCAGTATGTGTTGCGATGTGCGATGGATTTCATCAACATATAGATTTGGATCCTTTGGAACACATAGGCGTTCTCGCTTATCTACTATAAACTATGAATGGGCTACTGCGATCTGTGCGACGGGGTGGGAGTGTGCTGGGGATCGGGTTTCGACTGCATCGGACTGCGAATGCGGAGACTTGGCTTCAGGGGATTTGGATGGTTCTTTTATAGAGGCTGTTTGTGCGTAGGGGTTCTATTGAAGCGTGATATAGCTCTATTTCTAGAGCTTCTTTTTTAGCTGGAAATATTTAAATAAAAACTTATTGATTAAACTCATTCTTTGGATTCACTTCCAGCAGATGTGCGATATATCCGATGCTTATAATTGAAAACTCATCTCGAAATGAACGAAGTTTAATTACGCGTATATGCAGAGAAAGGGTTTCATGTAGGATTTAATTATCGTCTACTATTTTACAAAATTCCAATTAACTTTCGAGCGAATTTGAAGAAAAAAAAAATAGCTGCCAATTATACGTGATTAAAATACGATGAAATTTCACGAAGGCTACAGAATGAAAACAAACTTCCTTTGATGTAAAAAATTGACGTAGATTTAAATTGCGACGCTAATATAAAAATTCCACTGGTCACAAAGAGTATGGACTAATTAAGTTTTGCTGCGCGAAACACAGAAGGCAAGAAGTAAAGCATCACTTATCGACGAAGGTATATAACCAGCTATAATGAAACCATAAATATTTGAGCGGAAAATGTAGAAAATCCAGCCGTCGAGTGCAGTGTACAGTTTCAAAAGGATTCTGCGAATTTTCATTAAATCCAATAAGAGGGCCTAGAGGACGCGTCGTGTTTTTTCAAGTATAGCGATGTAATAAACGGAGCTTGAGCTTTCATCAGGCGGTCGTGGCCCTCGATGACCAAGTGCTTTGTTATCGTTGCTTTGGCATGTGCGCGTATACACCTGCCTTCGAGCGAACAAGCACACATATACAGATCGATCCACTGCTACGAAGTTTGCGGCCGAGGAATAGGTAATAAGCGATAGGGTATTGTATCCGTTTCCAGCTCGGAGCGTGACAGTATATCCGTTTTCGAGAAGAATATCGATTCGCAACGCTTGCTAGGAGAATATAATTGATGAACGATATGCCGTGTACACGTTTGCGGCCGCGTGATTTATGTTCGCGTGTTACGCTGTTTCGTAGGATTTTAGTGGAAAGGGTAATAAATTAAAAGGTTCATTCGAGGGTTCATTATATTTGTAGAGCTGTCAGGATTATTATTGCGGAGCAGCGTTGCTTTGCTATATGTTTAACGCCGCAATTGAGCGTTTGTATCGGAATCAAATTTGTGTTTATACAAATAGACAAGTAAACTCCATTTACGAAATTTCTCCGTAAGAGTATTGTTTATTCTATTCGTATACGACGATCGAGAGTTTAAACAAGATGTTGCGAAGTAGCTTTATAAACGGAGTAAAAAATTATCGGCTGCCCGAAAAAATGTCAAAACAGGTGATATCCCGCACACCTTTGCCTTCCTCTCCTCCCATCTAGCCAATATCTTGGAGACAAAAAGACGTCCCGCTCTGGAAGACTTGGCTCGTCGCTTTCTCTTCTCTTTAGCTCTCGGGTTACCGAGACAAAGCCGGATCTCTCCCAGCTTTTATATTGCTTTTGTTTGTCGCGTAACTCGAGAGCCACCAGCCGATAGGCAGGTCGCACAGTATATAGTGTCTCTCTCTCTCTCTCTCTCTCTCTCTCTCTCTCTCTCTCTCTCTCTCTCTCTGTCCTCGTCTTTTGCAGCGTGTGGTGTACCTATATATAAAGATTTGTTTCGCGAAGCGTATACTTACACACGCGATGCGGGGTGGACTGATGTGGTTCTTCTTTTTTGGCAGTTGCAATTTGTCCGTTGGAATGCGAAGAGACGGTTTGAGAAGTTTGCTGCAAACAATTTCCGATCGAGATTGCTGCGGTGTGCGAGCCGAGCGAGAAACAAGTGCGTGATGAAATTTCCCGGAGGCGTGGAATCGTTTTTGACGCTCGTCAGGTGTTATATTGAATTGACTATATTGAGCTGACCTGATCTCTTTGAGGTGTTGCGAAAATTCTTGAAGTGCAGTGCGCGTGATGTCTCGTTTTGAATATTCCATTTGATGGAGTAGCCAAGAATTGTAGAGCTTAAGAATTAAAATAAAATTCATCGCTGTATCCAATTTACGCGACAGCCTCGCATTCATCGAAATGCAAGAGTTAGAATAGTTTTCATTGAAGCTATTGTCAGACCTTCTGTATCGAACTATTGAAATCATACAGTTCGGCTAATGAATACTTTGAAACAGTATTGACTCTGTTTTATACCTACGGAAAATTGCGCATTCTGGGTTGGCGATTGCATCGGCAATTATAGAAACATTGATCCAGTGAAAACATAAATACAAATAGAGAGGGACTAATTAACGTTTGTCCTTTGATATTGTTCGTCTATACCTCGCCTATACCTGAATTTATGCGGTAATCCCTCCATGACATTTTGCCAATATTTCGGTATGCCTGAATATTTGCTATTCAAGACAAACTCGCGAGCAAACTCGGCTATATAATATACGATCGGTAAACGAACGAATGTGTTTGATGAACCCTAATGATACGAAGCTTTTGTTTCTCATTATATACACCGATTCAACGCCGACAAAGGCAAAAAACCTTTTAACACTTAAAAAAAAAAACAACAAAAAGATAACGCGATTTGCTAACAGACGCAATTCCAATCAATACATGCCTCATCCGGCAACTTCATGAAAATCTAATCCTCCCTTTGAAGATAGAAGCGTATACATATCGATCGCCGCGTCGCACGTACCAGGCCTCTAATTGACCATCCGCGTGTATAGTGAGAAGAGAAGGAGAAAAATGAAAAAAATTGCTCTTTCAAGGTCCGCGCGTACGTGCTTGGCGCCGGGCCAACATATTCCCCACACGCCTTTCTAATTTCGTTTGCGCAAAACGGACGACGGACAGACGGAAATTTCTAACCCCGTTATATATTACTATAGAGCTACTACTTATACCCCTGCGCACGTGTGTATGAGTTTTTTTTCATGAGACATAATAGACGAAGATGCGATCGCTGTGACGCGCGAGTAAACGCGCTATACTTGTGGTAAATCTGTGTCTTGTTGATAGATCGGTTTGACAGTTGTAGATGTATACGAGTTGCGTCAGCGCAAGTATACTTATATATCAAGTTTTCGTTAAAGTCAAAGATTTACCTTTTTCTTCCGTATTTTAGCGTTTGCTGCATATAGCTATAAAATACGTAGACCAGAGGCATCGGAATATTATCCAAAGTGAATAATAATGACTGTTTGCCATCCTATCAAAATTCAAGCTTTAACTCGAAGCGCCGGCAAACCACGTGGGTAATCATCTACCTTAGCCTACTTCAGCCGCCGACGTATTCTCTTTCTCTCTGTTATCTTTAATATTCCCTCGAGCATTTCCTATCGCCTCGGATTTATCATCCATTTCATCATCCTCAACGCGCCGGAGCGAATCACTCCGAAATGCCCCGTATATATACATATCATTAGCCGGCAGCTTCAGCTCCGCACAAAGGCGCAATCTATTCGCGACAGTGGAAGCTGCAACTCGCGGTTCTGTTCCCGAAAGCAAAAGAGATAAAAGAGAAGACTTTTTCGAGTCGACCTTATATATATCTCGGAGTTTATCGAGCGAGTAATATACATACACAGAGCGTGTATAAATATTGCTCGTCGTGGAGAAAAAAAGGCAAAGTTCACGTTCCTTTGACGTTGCCGCAGCTGCTGTGCACAGGATAAGGATTTGCGTTCGTTCGTGCGCGCGATGATGGAGAATTGACCCGACGTATGCAAATTTTCCCGACTGCCGTAGGCGATGCGCTTGTTCCTGCGCGCGCGCGCTACTACTGATGCGTCGTTTCCTCGCTCATATATACCGGCTGTCCGATGTGTCCTCTCCTGAATATGCATGCGCTGCCGTGAGCATTCTTGAGAGATGCAGAATTTGCCCCCACAGCGTGTCTGCAGCCCATGCAAGCATTATTATTTAATTGACGAGGCGGACTGTTGGTAGTGTCATACGAGTATACGCATATACAGGTGCGTGTATTGTTTACATATAACCGTAAGTGTGTGTATAGAAGATCCAAAAAAGTGTTGATTTCCAACCTGCGCTTGAAATCCTAGAAGGGTCTGAAATTTTATAGTCCCTTGGGTATACGCGTGTACACGTTGTGCTGCATATATTCGTATACGCATACAATTTCTGAAACGTGAAACTCGGAGGAAAAAAAAAACGAAAATCGAACGTTGCTTCTAGGTATATATACTACGAAAGCTGCTTTTAACGCCAAATTTTGTTTTTAGAGTCTCTCCCAGTATATAAGCACTGTAATCAAAGCTCCCTTTTTAAAGAAGTCAAACAAACGTCGAATCAATCAAGCTCGACTCCGAGAATCACAATTCACCTCTGTAAATTCGCCCAAGGCACCAAAAATAACAGCTACGTATAAGTACTCGAGCTTTACGCCCAATAAAATCACTCACATCACACACAATCGGCTTGAATATTCTGCGAGGAAGAGGCTTTGCTGAAGTCAGAGTAAACTTCGGCAGCAATGCGTTGTGTATATATGTGTATGCCTTATACGGCAAAGCGCAGTTGGAGAGTGTATACATATCTATATGTAAATGCGAGGGTATCGAACGATATCGCGCTTCGCTTCGGAATATACACCTGCAGTGCAAGAGACAATCTGGTTCAAAAGTTTCGCTATGGAGTTTAGGCTATTGGAGTGAAGCCTTCGATTTGGAATGGATTTGCCGGAAAGAAAGTTTCTTAACAATGTTGCACGGCATCGGAGGTTATCAAACTTTTGAAACGGTTATATTATCGTCTTTGTCCAGCTTTCGGATTTTTTGAAGAAAAAAAAAACTTATACCGCTTACCAAGTTTCGTGTTTCAATACCAAGAATATATGCTCTGAGCAAATAACCCGCTATACCGTCAACAACAAACAGCCTTTCTCGCCTCATACACCCTTCCGAATAGCCAGACGCTTGTCTCCATTTAGTCCCTCATTTTAACACGCAGCATCTTGTGTCTCTCGATATCTCCCTTCCTTCCGCGACGTCTTCATAGTCTCCATTTCTCTCCTGAACCAAGACGACCCGTGTACTCTGAAACCCTTTACTGCAGTATTTGTATCTATATACACGTACCGAAATCTCGTATGCGTGCATGTGTTTAGTATATACATAGTAAGATGCACATAGCTCGTATAGCTCGAGAGGCCAGTGACTCCGAGGGATGGTAGGGATGGTATGGTATGGTGGAGAGCTGACGCATATGGGTACAAGATGAAACTCATTACCGTTTTGCTCTGATGTTCTCTTGTATAGTTCTTTTGTTCAGTATACACATGAAATGGCGGAATACTCAGTCTTCATGTATTTTCCAAACTATATATACGTTGCATAGCTATACTGGAGAGTATTTAGTAAATATCCGAAGCAAAGAGATCGTTTACAACTTGAATCTTTTAGACTGCAGTGTACGCAAACTAGTTGAAAAGGTACACATGCCAGAGCAACTCTCATCAGTTAAATATGCAACGTAACAAATCAAAGCCCTCATTTCGAAAGTTTCACGCAGATACCGGTCAGCATACACTTGGGAAATCTGCTGAACGCGTCTTCAAGCTACTAAAACACAAGAAGCACAACTTCTCGCAAAGTGAATGTAATATGTACTCGAGAAACAACAAGTATGCAACTGATAGTTCAATTGCAAGTCGAGCGTATAAGGGTATGACTGGATGAAATTCTCGGATGAACGGTCAGCGACTATTACACACTACCTTAATTCAGACCTAATGAGACGTAGCTGTTATAATTAGTATCCGAACTACCTGCGAATTTCCATAGCGGTACTCAGCATAGCCTTATGTCAGATGCTCCGAGACTGGCACGAAGCCAAGGAATCATCTCTATTACACACTCGACTAAAAGTAATAGAGAAGAAGACCTTAATTGATTCATCGCAATATCTGTCACAAATATTAGATGCATTCGCGCAACTACCTAAATTCGATCACATTGACGCTCGTGTTTATGGGCTGTACAAGAGACATGATTGCGAGTCAAATATGCATTAAGGAGTCGGTGCGAACTTCAACGTCAAGCGTTAAGCTCATGATTTTGACGTGCGACCCGAGAGGGTAGCAGTAGCACGTCTCCTAGATTCATTGTATTGATGCTTATGCTCTCGCGCTTGTGTATACATATACCCTGCATATATCCGTGTACACCGAGACGAGTCTCCAAGGTGCTATGTTGTCTGGCGCGTTATGCAGATGCGGAAGGGTGTGTGTGTGCTTCAAGCTGTCAATTATCGGCTCCTCGCGCCATGAATACGAGAGATAAGATAGAATCAATGATCTGTTTGAAGCTGCGCGTGCGTTAACACGGCTGGTGTGAATGCACTGATGGTGTCTGACAATTGTTGCCCTTTGATCTACTATAGCCGTGGATATCTCCGTTTGAGGATCTCTATATATATAATACCTACTAATTGTTCAGTCCTATTTCCAAATATCGCATCCTTCATCCTCCATAACTAATCAAAACGAGCGCAGTAATAAGCCTTCCAAGTCCACAGCAAACAACTCTTTCCCAAAAAAGCAAAACACAAAGACAAACTGTGAAACTGCCAGTGTAATCAGCGAAAATGAAACGACGCGCGTTCCTTCGCCACTGCCTTTATCTTCGAGTCTCTCTATCTCTCGAAAGCTATTCCAGCACAACGTACACGCGGGCGCGTTCAAGCGCCAGAATGACAGGCTGCTGCTGCAGCTCGTATAAAGGACCTCTCCATTTCGCTCCCTCCATAAGTATACGCTAACCTATCTCCTGCGCCCTATCGTCTAGACGCTCTGTCTTTATCTTTCTCTCTTTTTACTATGGATATATACTCTCAAGAAGAGCAAACGTAGCGCCGCTTCTGCCTAACTCGCGACCTCGTTGATTATGCAAATGCGACTCGGGACGATTTTTCGCGACAGCTGAACTTTCGGGGGTTTAGGTGCGGATATGGTGATGAGACGCTTCTCTATCGACGTCGGTGTGTTTAAGGAGATTCTGACGGAAATTTCATTGTTCGGGGATTGACTCGGGGGATTATATATCGTCGTCGGTCTTCGTTAGCTCGACGAAAATTGAGCTTGCGCAAGTTGTTCTTTAGCTATGATGACATTTTTAATTGGTCTTGCGAACGTTTGTGAGAAACTTTGTCGAGTAATTCATCTGACACACGAGCGAGCTGTGTTGTCATCAGCGGCCGCAAAGTTAATCCGGTGGTATGAAACTCGCGCAGGAAATAACAAAGTGGGCTATTGAGATGCATGAGAATAGCCCGTCGAGCTTTTAAGATTTGAATACAGATAGGATGAAGGCTTTAGCTATATTATCCCGCACACGACGCTTAAAATAAGTTGCGGTATATGGTTCCACTCTGTTTTGTGTCCAGAGTCTATTTCGATACATTCTGTGTACACAGAAAGTTCGACGAAAAAAAAAATATTCGTCGTCGCAAAATGACAAATCACCTTTACAGCATAGCCAATCACGCGCGAGTATATAACCCAGCATTTGACACAGATTTCAAATCCCTCTCTAATACTCTCGCAGTACACACCAGCTCCCCTGAAATAACCCTCATAAAATTTTTATAGAGCGTTATGGAATCAGCTTATATCGGCGGAATTAAGCCCGCTGGATTTTACGAATCGGCTCGCAGACCATTGAATATTTAGATAAGTTCAAACGCGCGCATGTCGTAATCTAAATTCATACAGATCCGGAGATAAATGCGTTACAGTTGTTATCTGCAGGGCATTGGCAGCATAGCAGTAGTATAGCAGCGCTGAGCGTTATACGGCTACATTAATCTCGGCGATAATTGCGCGCGAGATCGGTTGGCGCGATTTTCAAATTGAACAGTAATTGTGAGATAATCGCGGTCGGTTTATCATGGTCAAACGCGCGCGCGCGCTTTTTCGACGGACGGCTTAGGCACGGGTTGCGCACGGATATTTATGGTCGCGCGCAGCGCAGCTGATGGCGTCATTTCGCTTCGTTAATTTTTGCAGATATATAGGTAGGGCTTGCCCCCCGTGATGTATTTCGCTCCTGGCGGACTGTGCAGCGAAAGCCAATTAGGTCGAAGGTGAAAAATAATCGACGCGGGAAAAGGTTTATAGTTGAGAGCGAAAAATATAAATATTTTTCAGTTCTCTATATAAAATGTGTATTATTTTATTTCAAAATCTAGATATTTATTTATCATCGAGCGGAACATTCGACGCGCGGGAATCATATGAATATTCAAAAAACGCGCACATTTGTCGCTGGAACGCGCTCCCATTAAAACAAGCGCTCGTCTGTTAAAACACCCGCACCTCTCGATGCCCAGCGGGCTATCATATAGATATTATTCTCGTGTGCATCAAAAACCGCACAGTTCAGCCCCCGAGGGTCGGCTAACGCTAAAAGCTTAATCCGCAGTAAAATCATTCATATACGCCATTTGCATAAAAAAGAGTTTCCGCTCGCGCTGGCAAAAAAGCAAACAATTTATTTTCCCGCGCTATAGGCTCGCGCGATTCAGCGAAAATCGAACAATCAATTCGGCCAGACGCCGCGGGCGATAAACATCACCGTGTCCATATATACAGGCTCGTCGGGAAAAAACATTTCCATCGATCCGTCTCGTTTTTCCATTTCTGCGAAAATTCGAAGTACCTCGGGTATAGTGCTATATATACAGATTTTGCGAGGGAAGCCGCATATACGCGTACAGAGCAGAACGTGCATCGGGATGTGTATTATACACAGTTGTTGTTGCCACTGCTGCGACTCTTTCTTTTGCTTCGCGCGAAATGTTTTCTCTGTGTGAATTGAGGGAGGGTGTGACTGTGTGGAATCGAAAGAACTTCTGCCGCGGGAAAATCGAAGGTGGATTGTATATAGACGTGGCACGAAGGGCTTCCTTTTGTGGGTGTGTTTACCTGTATACGGAGGCAATTTCTCAAAATAGTCTTCTCTCAGACTAGATCGAAACTGATTCATATTCTAACAAGATGTTATAACTACAGAGATTTACATAGCAAATCTGCACTTTCATTCGATGAAACGCATTAATCAAAACAAGATCTGTTTTCCATTGCGTCCATATACATATTTATCAAAGGCACTTTAAAGCCAATGTCAATGTAAATAACATATAGGCTTATTGAAATTCACTTTGTTTACGCAGTTCAAGGTGATGATGATGCCTTCGTATTTACTATTGAAAAAATATTATAAATCCATTCAAATAATTATTTTTCGATATCCAATATAAAAACTGCGACCCGGTTGACGGTGGTATAGAAAACAAAGGAGGCATAACTTTTTATTCGATTATCGAGTAATAGTTTCAGAATTGGAGATGCGTAACAAAGAAGACGTAAAAACGAGTATCACGTACGTAAAAACAATAAATCGACTCCTCGTAAAATCGATGCATAAATGCAGCACTTGTAAAACTCTTCGAACGTAAAACGATTCGTTGCACGCTACAGAATATCAAGTAGCCGTAACGTTATTTATAGCAGTGTGAGAATAACTATCCGATTTCCGCCTTAACTAACTTTTAGGCGTTGAAGAGATTGATTCGATTATAGTAAAGCTAATAATAGGTATATATTGGGTATAATAATAATATATTATGGTCGTTTATTATATACTTTAAATATTTACTCTCGGATAGTATTACGCTATGATGCGCTATAGAATAGAAACATCGCAGGCGTTTTGTTTGCGAAATAGTTAGCGATTAGGAAATTCAAAGCATTTATAATGGCATTTTCAGTATATTGATGAACTATTACGCGTAAAGCAAATGCCATATATAAATCCCGAGATAATTGAATGTTCAAATCCTGTAATCACGTACCCCATCAATGGGGCTATTATCGCGAATAAGCTAATTACCAATTGATACGCGCCGAGGCGGAAATTAAAGGTTATTAACTGGCGCATACATTGATGTACTAACAGAAATTGACAAAAGAAGTAATTCTCTCAATAACGTCAAATTATTTCGTTTTTAATTTGCTAAATTCGTACAATTCTATATGCAATCCACTAATACAATTCAAATTTTATTTATGTTTCAGGTGAGTTAATACTTCACTATATCCACTTCTTTTGTTGGTACTATCTCCACTACGCGTGAGTAATCTGAAATATTTCGTTGATACCTACTGCACACTTGTACCTAATAGTAGTAGACAACTCCACTACCTGACGTCAATAATTCCAGTCGAGCAAAAATACTTGCTGATCCACACCATTAACTTTCTTCCGTTGACCTGAAAGTTAACCACTCGAAAGTTAGCTGGACTACCACACCGAAGAAACTTTATATCCCCGCATGAGCTCGAGCGACTCAACTATTCCAAGTAGAGGCAATAAGTCGCCGAGCGACAAGTCCCAAATCTATTTCCCATGAATTCCTCACGCTTCAATCTAGCGACACTTTCCTCACAAAGCAAACCCCTAGTCGTCCCCACAGAAGACCTCCCCAATTCCCCCGCATACTACCCGATTCTGTCTAGCCCGAGCAATAATTGCCTGGAAAATTTAAAGGGATATAGTATACGTACGCTTGTATACGCAGACGCATTCTCCCGCTGGGGTATTAGAAGTGGCGCAGGGCTTTTAGCGAGAGCTGCGCCCTCGTCTCCTCTGGCCGCACTCGATCGACTGGCTGCGGTCTCTTTTGGAATGCAAATCCGGTCAACGAGGTGCGAACTTGAATTATAGCTATGCCACGGGAGCTGAATGCTTTGGATTCGGGTCGTCTCTGTATGTGTGCGAGGGAGAAAGAAAGTGGCTAACATTGCTGCTGGTGTTGTAATTTTTGGGGGTGGTTGGCGTTATACATTTTCGGATGGCTGAAGCTCGCTTGCGTCGTTGACGAGGGGCAAAGGGGAAGTGAGCTTTTTTTAGGGGAAGGATAGAAGAATATTTTATTCATTCGTTGGGCTGAGGGATTTGAGATTGAGATTTTTTGACGTAGCTGACAAGTGTCGGATATTGGAAGTATGGCTCGAAAACATTCGTTCGTGTGAGAGATGAGAATACATATTTTTTTATCAATATTTCTGTTTTTTTTCTGCGCGAGAATTATGCTTGAATGATGAAAGATTTTTAAAAGGTTTAATAATACTTTCGTGAAATTTAAATAAAGGATTTTTAAAAAATTTATTATTATGTTCCAATTGTTATTATGATACCGTTCGGTAAATTTTGCTTTGAATTATTTGTAAACAGTTGCATCGTACAGACTTGCATTCGCTCGGTGGTATTAATATATTTATTTGTGTGAAAATGAAAAATAACATTAAAAATAACATATAACTGAAATAAAATAAATTACGTTCGCAAAACCGTCCCTATTCCCAAGGTAGTCATAGCAAACAGCGGTATACGGCTCATAAAAGGTAATAGCGGATCTTCCAAATTGCATAAGCTCTGATACCAACCTGCACCTATGCACACATGAGCAAAGTTAATATCAGCGTTGTCCGAATTGTTTCGCTCATCTTTCTCTTCCCTGCCAGTCAAAAAAGAAGAAGGCAAGCAGTGGACGGGGTCTTTCGAGACATTGTGTATGCTCAGAATACACTGCGAGGACTACATTTCCGTGCGAGCTTACCCAGAGAAATTGAGATTTGCACAGGCTGCTCCGCGACTATTTGCACTCGGGTCCGTCAATCTCGAAAGAGCAGAATAAGAAGATGAAGAAGCAGAAGAAACGAAGATAAAGAGTCGAATTGATTCTTCGACGGGTTATTACCCCATTTTATACGTCCCAGCGATGGAAATGATTCATGTGTTTCTGATGGAAAACGCACATCAAGATCTTGGGATATGTAGAGAGCGATCTTCGAATGAATTTTTAATTGGACGATTGCACTCGTACGCTGCCTTGCTGAATTTTGTATGAAGCTTGTGAATAAGGGATCTGCCATTGCGAGCGAAAGGTGTACTTTGAGGATTGCCGCTGTTCCCTGGAAAGTGTGTGCGTACGAAATCGCGGAGAAACGTCGAGAGCTCTTAATGCGTCGATTTATTTTTGCTCCTATTTCGAAGGTAGATCGGTTTATGAATGATTCATGCTTCTTTCCTTGTTTGTTTGCGTAGCGGTGTATATACTCCGAAGATAATACTTCGATGGGATTTTCCATCAGATCTGTTTGGAGGAAAATACGTGTTTTCGTTCTATTTGCGAGTTTATTACCTAATACCACTAAGGAAATATTTTTGCGGCCAACCAAGCATCAACTCGGCGAACTTAACCAAATTGAACCGGGAGTGGAAACAAACTGTTTGTTTGCTTCAAATGCTATTACCTCTATATAGTATAATGAGAATAATAATGCGACTGACGAATTGAGTTCTGCAGCGTATCAAAATTTGAATATCTCCGTGTGATGTATTACTGATTCAAAGCCGATGCAAATTGTCAAGCCTCGTATAGCTCACTCGCGTGGCCCCTAGCGAGATGAAACTTTTCACTGTGACATCTCCTGGAACTTACTTAGGGCGCGACGTCAGCTGCGAAACGCTGTATTATTAATAGTCCCTCGACTCAGGTGGCGTCCTTCTCGTCCTGAGCCACCTGACATCATTATGGCACGATACATCCTCTGAATTTAATTTTCATAATTCATGCAATATAATAAATTGTAAGAGTATACTGAAATTGATTCATTTCTATCTGATATACAGAAGTACCTCTCATGCTATGACATCGATAGCACGCTGTCCCTCATGCTTGTCGCCAATAACTTCGTTACGGAAATTACTATCCTCCCCCCTCCCCCCCCTCCCCCCCCTCTCTCTCCTTCTCCCGTCCCCCCCCAGGCGAGCAGTGGCAACACTTTCGCCGTCAGCCAGAGCAACAAACTTTTGAGTTAGCGCCATGCTTCGCCTGGCATTCAAACGACAGATCGGAGCCATTACTCTTCTTAGAGCTCAAGAGATGCAGATAAATGGCTACAAGCGCGGGATGCCTGGCTAGTTTTTGCCGGTAACTTCTTCCCTTGGCATCGAGAACGCGGACTTGTTCTTCGGCGTAGAAAGCCCCGCTGGGAGTTGACCAATGGCAACAGCTACTCGCAGTTATAGCCTTTGCCAAGAAGCTCGAGGAGATATTCTCTCGGCGTTCTACACGTTCGCACAGAGCTGGGCACATCCCTTGTGAGGCGAGAGTGTGGGAGTCTTTATTGTGCAACTTTGATTAACATCGTGGAAGAGGCCTTGTCTAGTACCAGCGAGTCGGAAGTTTTGGAGAATTGAATTGGTGGAGGAAATTTTGTAATTTTCATCCTGCTCGAAAACAATGGGGATCCATTTACGCTGCATCTGTCGTTTCTTCTTTCAAAAGTCAACTGTTATAACTATTCTTAGAAAGTTTTATATAAATGTAACGTGTACGCGTGTACCCGATAAAAAAAAAAGATGACAGCGTTGTTTACAAGGTACACAATCCAGAGTCGCGTTTACTTTCAGTCTCAAGAAGCAACATTTTCAAATAGAAAGAAAACAGGTACGGAGAGGATAATCCAAGCTTTGAAATACCCTCCCAATCTTATACGACGGTACTTGGAGTCGGACAGCTCCAATAATTGGACGCGTGAGAGTGCAAGTGATTGCGGGCTACCAGTAATTGATCAATTTCTCTACAGAGCGGCTACCCTATACCTTAATTTTCAATCACACTTCAAAGCCAGCTGAAAGTCTAATATTCAAAATTATATCGACGAAATAATTAAAGTTCATTATTGAATGCGATGATTTTTGGTGTATAACGTGTAACAATGAAAAAAAAAAAATCTCTCCCGGCCGCTAATTCGCAAAAGTCACGGGTATAAGAGAGCATCGCCTAGTCGCACACGCGTTGCGCGCGCTGCTGTCGTATAGTCGCCCCTCGGTCGACGCGCTCCTGGTCCCCGGCAAAACGTCCAATCAATACAGCTTCCCTCCGTGTCCCTCAGAACGGCCGCGAACTCTTCGCCCCCCGCCGGTGGCGCGTCGTGTCTGATGCTATATATACGCCCGAAGCTCGAAGCTCGTCGACTCACACTCTCCCTCTCTCTTTTCTTCTTATATATACTAGACTTTTGGCGCAGTGCGCTGCGCGCACTGTAGTAGAATATTAATTCATTAACTTATTAAATGAAATATAAATGCTTGATTGATATTTTTAATATTTGTTTTCTATTACGGAAATATATCAAACTTTACAATATATGATTGATTCATTTCGCGCTCATGTAAATTTCAAAATTGCCGCGGTTTCGTCACCAACTACCTTTTAAAATTTTAAGGTTATGTCTCAACTCAGTTCGTGTCAACGTTCACATCATGTCACTTTTTGTAACAATGATAATATTTACAATAGAATATTATAAATACACAACTAATAATTATTGATATGTATTATAGTAATATATTACATTCTTTGTATTAGGATCAATTTTAGAAATCAAAAACAAATCAAAAAATTCTAACGATACTTTTGACGCATGCGCACTACACGAGCCAATCATATTGACGCATTCTTGGCTTCACTTCATCCGGTCATGACTTTTTTATATAGGGACATGTATATACCATCTCTTTATCCCCAACTATACCAGACTTTCTTTTCGTTTCTCTGTGAGTGTGCGCCTCTTATTTTGTTTGTATCCTACTACGAAAGTCGAAGAACAACCAGCTCTTTTTTTTGGCGTCTTCTTCTTCGCGATTTCCTTAGTTCGGACTTTCTTCATTTTCATTGTTTCTTCTTTAATCTGCGAGATGTGTCAAAAGTTGCCCAAAGTCGTAGATATGTATACCTATATATGTACAGTATAGCGAATTCGCATGTACACTTTATTTCTCGGCTGCAGGCCGGGCGATTCTTCTTCGCATTCCAAATTGTTTTCCTTAGCACCCTATTTTTCAGACGCCCGTTGCCTCCTAGATGTATATATTTTCTATTTTATCGGGATATTTCCCGACGGGTCGGCTTTTATAAATTCGCCTCTCGCGCTCCCTATTTCTCTTCGCGTTGTCCTATATGTTCATCCTGGTTTTCGTGTAGCGAGGCACTCGATACACATACCTACGTACGTTATACGAACAGTCGCGGATTATGCTTCCAATAATCTCATAGATCCTATTATAACTATACCGGAATCTTTTCCGCTATATCTGTGCTCCCTTCAATTACTTTGATTCCCCGGGATTTTTTTTATCCTCTTTTAGCGCACGCTATACGCCCTCGTGTTGACCCCATTACTCATGTAACGCCGAAAGAGCGTCTATACACCCACGAATACAGAGCATGTGCCATACAGAATATATGCAGGTGCAGGACATACTCACGTAGTCACGTGCGTGTGTGTTCTCTATACCTGTATATATAGTGTATATAGATAAAAGGTCGATGAATTACTCGACTCGGCTCTTTACTTTTTCACGTTCTTCCGGCGACTCGAAAGCGTAATGAAATTTGTCCCTTTTTTTCCGCTCCACGACTTTCGAATACATCCCGCGTCCACATCCGAGGCAAGCTTTATTGCGTTAGCGATTAAAAAAAAAGCGCGCTTGGTATATATACCTTCGACAAGAGGCTGCCGATGCAGGCTGCACTGGATGGATGCGCCAATTTACGCTTGTGCGGCACTTGAAAAACTCGTGCATTTTGTATACGCAGGACGGACTCGAAATAGCGGGCACTTACGCTGGTTTTTGAGAGGCTGAAATGAGTTGCGTACCACGCGGTAAATGGATTTTCGTATGAATGGCTTTCGCGCGAGGGGAAAAAATATTTGCGTGCGCGTATAGAATAGTATGAATGTACTGAGAGATGAAGTATAGAAGAGGTGCTTGCGTCTATAGCTGTGGGAAAATTTGCGTATATTATCTTAAAATTTTCACCCAGACGTCTATAAAAAGAGTACCTATATACTATACAGCCGCAATGAGGTATATTCCGAGTAAGCCACTTTAAATTTCTTATATAGAGAGAAATAAATTTCGACAGGCGAGCAAAGAGCTGAATCCCCGATTTACAGCGTCTCCTCTTCTACCCGGGCCGTCTCGTCGTTAATGTGGCTTTATTCGTATGTATAACTTCTGATTAGAGGTGAAATTTAGTAAGGCGACATTATAAATTTCACTTGACTGCAGCGCACCAAGCTCACGAAATTCTCGACGCTCTCGATGCAGTTTTTCCATTTCGGTAGCAGGCGGCGGTTGAATTTTTAGATGAAATTAACATTTTCGTTACATAAGCAGGGGAAAAGGGATTTATAATACCGAGCTTTTGCCCGAATATATATTTTTTTGTGACGGGGTGTGTACTCATTATTGTGGGAATGAAAAGTTAACTTTGACGAAGTTCTCTCTCCAAAATATTATACCATAGAACCAAAGGATATATGCAGATGAGTCAAGTCGTACTTTCGGTAGGTATACGAATGTGTGTATTACGTCAGAGAACATTTCCAAATTTTCGCCATACAAGCTCATCGCCGTAAGTTTTGCGTAATGCAATATGAAACCAGCCGTGTTCGCTATACCGCCTGATAACTTCCGCTCGGCTGCAAGCTCTCTTCATTTCTCTCGTTCTCGGAAAAAAAGAAGCAATCTCGATGTTATTTTAATAAACTTGGAAATTATAAAGCTCTCGAAATTAAAAACAGCTCGAGTGCGATGACACGCGGGGATTCCCCGGCAGCTCCCTCGCGACGGATATACAGTAGACTAGCAAACATTCGATAAACTCGCGTTCATGGAAAATTTCTCCAATATTGAAATTTAATAAAGAAAGCAGCGCGTATCGAGAAAAATATTTGCACACCTCTAACCATTCTTATGGTACGCGGTATATCATACAGATTTACGCACAAGCATCCGCGCGATATAGTAAAGCAACGGTGGCATTCTGACAAGATTGGCCTAAGGCGTGCACGAGCCTTTGAAGCATATTTTCGATCCGACCGTAAGGGGGAGCCACTGGCTAATGACAAACATCATCGGGTAATTGAGTGTACAGCCTATAATATCCCTTGCGAATTACAAGCCCGTGGCTTGGTTAGCGTATACGAGAGCCACTTATAGGTTACGAGTAGAGCATCGACCGGTGACTCATGTACCTCTATACACGCGCACGCGTGTCCGGGGCATGGAAATTCGCAGCCGATTGCCTCGTTATCTCTCTTTGACGAGATTTCGAATTTATCACACCCACCGGCGTCATTCGAATCGATGTAACGTTACATCGGCAGTTGTAAAGTTACTACCTTTCTTTTTCATCCGAACTCGCACCGATCGTTCTCCTGGCCCACGCGAATGGCAATAACGGTTTTAATGAAATTCCACCACGACGGCGTATGCAACTCCAACCGCGGCAGAGGGCGCTACGGGTCAGTGGCTCGGAAATTATGAAACAAATGTAAAAGCTAACGAACCGGCAAAGCGCCTGGCGCGCGAGCTTTCCGTCAAATTAAGTTTTTTTTTTTTTTGGCTCTTTTTTTGGCTGGCTATACAAAAGTCTCGGTACTATGAATAAGGAAGGTGGCTGAACTACTACAGCGAAAGTTTTCAGAGCAGAGTCGTCGCAAAAAAGCTGACACAGCGTGCTATTGTCGGATGCTTTTTTTCGGGGCTGATACCTGTGGCAATTACTTTCTATAATCGATCGTCGACACGCAGAGGGCAAAGTTGTGCCCACATAGTTATAGCCGCACTTTTTACGCTCGCACGAGTAGATCTATGTTCGTATATAATAGGTATCTTGCCCTTATTTATCCCAAGCACGCCATATATACGAACTTTTTTCCTCCACCGCCGCGGGAACGAGAAAATCTATGTGTGTGTTTTGGTGCTGGGCATACACAGGGCTAATAATTTAATCGATACCAGCATGCTGGGATGAAAATTTACGATGAACATAAAGTCGCGTGTAAGTGTACACAGTGTGTCTCCATTGGACACATCGATCGAGTTATACACAGTATAAGACTCGGAAACTTTAGGACAATCGTATCTTGGGAAATGACTTGATGAAATTAGCTCGAGAATTGATATGCGTCGGAATTCTCGTGAAGCTCGTCGCGCGTCTAAGGTTATGTAAATGTGTCCTCCAAGTTAATTTGCATAGACAATCGCATTGTCAACGATTGCATGACGCATTATATACGTATATACAGCACACGAGACTATACATTGATTCAGAGCAGTTACAGAGTCGGCTCAACTTTGTCAGTGAAACCTCTCCGACTACAATGGCGACATTGTCGCTCCTCTCCTCATCTGTGCTCTCCTACTGCTCTCGTTATGCGAAATATAATTTGCTTTAGTTCCTAATTAACCTGCGCTCTGGCACGACTTTGTGTATTACAAATGGCACAATGCAATAACGGGCCGCCAAAGCAAATTTATGTATTAAATATAAAAATATACTGTATAACGATGTGCAGTCCCACGCGAGTATTCATAGTAGGGCTATTCCTTGGTAGAAATTTTGACTGTTTTGAGCAGTTTTTGGCCAGTGCTCGCCAGTAACTGTGTAATTTCGACAGAATTAGCCAGTAACTGGTTATCACGGGTCACAATTTCTACCAGGGTAGCGGCCAGATGAAAGCAACCGAGATCGTTCCAATTTGAACGCAAACATTAGTTTCCGCCCACATATTGTCACATTATGCCGAAGCGACACAATAATGCTTATGTAACTATACCCTATAAGTAGTACGCGGTTGTCGAAGCACATCGAACTTTACGATCGAAAAACCTATATACTGCGCCGGCGGCAGGGCGGAACAGCGATGGTGATATGCGCGTATACATATATACATCTATATATATACAGGAGGCAGTTATCCAATAATGCGCGAGGCTGCGTCAAGTTATAAGCGGCGTAATATAGTTTGTTTGCCCTGGCTTAATATGTAGCCGATACATATTCATGAGCCCTATCATCCTTGCGCTGCATCTGTAGATATCATTTCGGCAAAATCTCGGTGTATCCCTGCGTATGTACATGTTTGTAGTGCATATATAAGTAATTTCTTTTGAAGTGATAACTTCTTATGGGACGGTGAACCTACAATGTTTGTAAGTTCTGGAATGCGTTACAGTGTGTATAGGTATATACTCGTGCATAGACAGGGCTCTAAGGCCTCGACTCGGCAGGCCCTCCTCTCCGCGCGCAAAGCTAAATATAGAATGTATTTAATATATATATATATATATATATATATATATACTCTCTTCGAACCCTAGGTATACCCTCTCGGGGCGCAGGAATAAGTATACATACCATACCTATAGCTATACACTTTTTGGACCCCCCCCCCTCTCTCTCTCTCTCTCTCTCTCTCTCTCTCTCTCTCTCTCTCTCTGGGCACTGCAATACCTATAGATATACTCTCTTATGCAGATTTACTCTAGATTTACTGTATTGATACTTGCTTACGACTCGGCTAGACTGGATATTTTTCGAGATCGCGCGATCTCGATATTTAGGATCAGTCAGCAATTTCTATTCCGTACCAAAAAAGCTTCTCGTATATAATATATAACCACAGCTTCTGATCTTCGTGGTCTTATACAGAATAAGCGGGAGAAAAGTATAAAGTCGAGTGCGCATGTGTGTGTGTGTGTGTGTGTGTGTGTGTGTGTGTGTGTGTGTGTGTGTGTGTGTGTGTGTGTGTGTGTATGTGTGTGTATATCTACGGCCCGGGGGCGACGAGAAAATAACGAAGAGGAGCGAATTGGATTATGAGATATCGGAGGATGCGTTACTATATATACTCCGCTCGCCGCCGTCGAGGGGCCTCTGCTCTTCCGCCGCAAGAAATAACGATCGTCGTCGTCCCACGAGAGAAGACGCCGGAGACAACGAATTCTACGTCGTTACAAGGATCGAGGTGGTCAACGCCGTCGCGACGACAGAGATTCTCAAACGGAGAGTTCACGTGGAAAAATTGGAATTCTCCAGCTGGCAGCGCGGACACGAGGATTTACAGGCGATGCATTGTGTGTATGCGATGCCGGACTGATGGTCTGTGAATTTCGTTAACGGACTATCTTGGGAAATTCAGCAAGGGAGATGGATGTGCGCGCTTAATTTTCGGACGAGTGGAGCTCGTTTGCGAAGAGCTCGGGGAAATTTCTCGGCGGATTTCGACTTTGCTTTATTTAATTAAAATTGATTATTAACGGGATTTTTTAATGTTTTTAAAAAAACGCGCATAACATTAACTCGTGGCATCAGCCAAAACGAAATGCGCACACGTGGAACTGGAAAAGGACGAAAGGTGCGTAATGAACCGCATTGCGCACTATATAATGGACGCGTTTAAGGAGCTGTTCTATACTAAATAGAAATAACGCCAAGATAATTCTGAAATTTCGTATACATAGGTTCGCATATGCCTCAAAATTATCTACATAAATTTTCAGAAAATATAGGGTACCTTCATCTTCAAAATCTTGCGGGAAAAAGTAGGCAGTTTTAAGCTCTTTTAGATACACTATTGTTGAATATATTGTATAAATCGTATCATTAAAAAAAAAGTAAAAATATTTTTTCAAAAATCGAAGAATGGCCATAAAATGGTCAGAATCATAAAAAAAATTTTGCCAAGATATATGATAAATCTACCTTTTCTCATATAAGTGACATTTAAAATAACATTTAAAATACCCCTGGTAGCAATGTTATCGTCCAACTAAAAATTAACGATACCTGTCAAAAATTCTCTTAAAATAAGCAACTAGTTTTGTTTACCAATAGAGAAACGACACTGAGAAAGGGATTCATTAACAGTTAAGTTAATACATTTATTAATTGGCTTATTGAAATATGGATGAAATCCGTCTGTTATCAAATGCAAGATATTAAAGGACAGTTAATAGCGCACTAATATCATTTCTCGTTCTTATCTTCATCATTCTCAAATGAATAAAATTCTATTGTTATAATTTATTTAGCAAAATTTATTGAGAATGTAATTTTACAATGGTGTCCCAATCCAATTTTTCATATTCATTAAGCTGAAAAAAATATTAAGTATATAATTGAAACAATTAAATTAAATAGTTAATTATGCACCTAGCAGGTAAAGTAGGTAAAGTGTACACGTTGTAAAAATAAGATCCAAGGGAAGCCAGCAAAGGACCATAAAATGGTCAGAATCATAAAAAAAAATTTTCCGAATTCAGAATCAAAAAACATATATGCATGTCAAATTTTATTACGATCGGTCGTGTGGTTCCAGAATTATGACGGTATACGCACACACACACACACAGCCATCCTTGCATCTGCACGGACATTTTCTAAAAACGCATGATTCGAACTCCAAACACCTCCAAATGTGTTTTTACGAAGTTTTAGAGAAACTGAAAATTTTACTATTACAAAGCTTCCTCTTAGGAGGAAGCAAAAATTACAGAATGCCGAAAACGGGGACCTTAAAAAATTAGTCAAATCAGTTTCTACGGGAAAATTTTTATTCTTAATAAGGACAAATATGATTGTTAAATTTACTCGAAAAATCGTTATTTGTTGTAGGTTTACGGTTACAGCTTCTTTAACAGATATTTTAAAATAAACGAAAAGTAAAAGAATGCACCGATTTTGACATAGTGTAGTAGGGTTAGTACCTCCTTAATAAACATCGGCGCTATGCGACCTCCAGCAAAGTCAAAGGATAAAAAATAGTCGCTCTGCACAAAGACACGAAATTTATGCATTCACAAAAGAGAGCTGCGGGGCAAAGCAGGAACCCCCCCCCCCCCTTCCGCGATCAAGCCAGTAAATGATATATACTGATGTTGCTACTTCGGGCTCTTTGAGCATCTGGATGGCTGGGATTGTTACGCGGACACTACGATTTGCTATATTAATGCTGTACACTGACGAGCGCCTTTAATATTAAATTATATTCTTGCATGTGCAGCTTTCATGACTAGACTCTTTATTTTCTGTTTCAGGTAAGTCACGCACCGATGACGTTCATTTCACCGCCTCTCGCATTTATATAGTTAATGTGAGTATGCGTTTCTGACGAATGCAAAGTAACTTTTTGCAAAGAGAAAGTATATACGCATAGGTATAATATCAAAGAGGTTTATATAATATACCATATAATATACCAGAGGTGTATAATGTGAAGGGCTTTGTGGTGCGCGTCAGTGAGATTAAACATTATATATACCGCGTTGTACAGCACACATGAAACGAAATATACCCATACAGGATCACGCGAGTGGCGCAATCCCGAAAAAAGCGATAAAACTATCATCGATCTAAAAAAAGCCATCGAGTGGCAATACCAGTGACCAGCTCCGCACTCGCATCATCGGCTCTCCCGAATTGCGATCCCCGTTCCATATACACCCACCGTGCAAGCCTATAATGCCTTTCGCACACCCCTTGCATACGATTCAAGCCTCGACTCATGCAAATGCATCCATCCAGCCTCTCTCGCGCATAGTGTTTCCGCTCTTTAAAAAGCCACGGCGAACGCGCACGCCAACGGCAAATCGCGCTGCCACTACTGCTATACTCGGCATACCAGACACGTACGCGAGACCATAGCCAACAATGCGTCGTCCTCGCCACAGCTGCTCTCGTTTCATGCGGAGAATTGAAAGCCCTTGGCTCACTCTCGACCGTATGAGCTGTATACATGTATAGATATACTCCAGGGCCGCTGCGAAAAAGACGTGGGCCTATGTTTCTTTCTTCTTTTAGCGCCGAAGCCGGACTCTCCCGCTCTCGGGCTTTGTTTACCCCTTTGATCCCCCATTGTCGGCGCTAAATTACGTTCGAAGCCGGATAATGCAAGCGAGCTATATAGAACGATGAGAAATCTTGTATAATAGATCGTTTTCGACTATGCTGTCGGGGTTCGGCTGAACTGGAGTGTGAATTAGGGGTGATTTTTGGCCGGGCTTTGTTTCAAAAACTGCGCTCGGTGAGAGCTCTTGGCTTGTTGTGAAAGTTTTATGAGTTGTGCGATTGGTTTTTAATGCTCTTCGTATATATAGTGTTATGAAGCTAAATTTGTAATCTCTTTGATCTGAGGTTCGATGAACGAAATGACGGTTGGGATTTGTCTTAAGCGTGCGTAGTGCATCCCAAAATTGAAAATCTCGTTACATAATATAGTTCGGGGAAAAAAGTGACAGTTAAAACTGATTACGCAACACTTTCATGCAGCAGAGCTGCACGCGTGTGTATATTATACACTACGACGTGGAGTAAAACGTGGCAGGACGGGAGCGCTTTAAAATTTTATCGCTTCATCCACGGACTTTACGGGTTTTTAAAAAACGTTACTTCCGCGGTGCGCGTCACACCCAATGCCCGGCAATGAATTTTCCAGGAGCCTCCGGTTTGTTCTGCCAGGCACGTCCCGCTGCGCGCGGCGCACATCCCTCCTTTCTTAAAATAAAGCCGTTATATATATATATAGAATGTAATTCAACGGCGCACGGAATTAAAAATTTAGAACGAGAGCGTTATGTGTCAGCTGAATTTTTCAAATAGTAACACACGCGTCTGCTCTGGATAGGTTGGCGCCGCACAGTACATCTTGGGGATTTTCAGTTTCCATGGGATTCGTTTGTTTTTAAGGCGTGTGTGATGTCTGGAGCTAAGGTAGACGCATGGGAAACATTAGTCTCGCGCTGCAAGAGAGGTTTGGTCATTGGTTGAAGTGCTAGTGCATCATCCGAGACGCGGTGAACGTACATCACGCTTATACTGATTCATGGAGCGTGTGTCTTGCTTTTAAACGTTTGTTGACTTCTCAGAGTGAAAAGTAAGATTTCACTTCAACTTATCAGTGTAATTGAATTTTTCCTTCTTACGGATATGCGTTTAATTTTTATACTCGGATAATTCAAGCGCATATGTCCCAATGTATTTATATACATACCTATAACAGGATAACAGGATCTCGCTTTCCTTGATGCGTAACATTTCCGGTTTCCCCTTAAAAACTCCAACATAACACACACTCACACACAAAGAGTCTCACGGGAAGTTAACGAAAAAAAAAAAAACACTTCCCACCTCACCTTCTCGTAATTCCCCCTGACCCACATAACACTGCACCACCTCAGCTCCAATAATCCAAAATTTATTACCTTTCCGAAGCGAAGAAACAAAGCCCATCATACAGAGTTTCGCAGCAAACAAAAGCCCTCGACACACACACACTCTCTTTTTTCTCCAGGGAACGGAATAGTGGAACGCGAGTGACGCTGCAAGTGTCTCTCCTCGGGGCGAAAAAGAAGAAGAAGAAGAAGCGAAGGAAGCCGACAAGCGTAAAAGGCAGCCCTCGAAACGAGCGATTTTTCCTGCTGCGTGCTGATGTGTATAGTCAGAGCCTCGAGGGTCGCCGTTAAACGAACGTCGATTCGCAATTAGGTTAAGAGCACCTCCCAGTCCGACGCTGCTGCTCTCGAGGATAAGTTTCGCGCGAGAACGAGGAAGTGTACAGAACTCAATTTGCATACGCCTTCTTCACCTCTTCCGTCTCGAAGCTCTTAATTCTTTGCTTTTTTTTTACCGAGGTGTGCATGCAGTGTGTGTGCGGGTTGCGGGGATATTGTGTCCCGATGAATGGCAAGCTGATGGACGCTTTTTGAATTTGCCTTTTTCTTCTCATTCGCCTGGAGAGGACGAGAGTAGGTGAAGTTGAGGGAGTTTCTGTGGCTGCGGTGCACAATAGCCGCTGATATATATACGTAAGAGAGAGTTTCTGCTGCGTGAGAGGAGAAAGACTGATGCAGTGACGTGTGCGTTTCGGGGTTTAAGAGCTGCTTTGATTATACGTGTTTGGATTGGAGTATATGCGTATAACATTCGAGACGCCGGAATTCCGAGGATTGACATCAGGAAAGTTATAATTCACGTTGATGTTAAAATGTTCGCATACTTGTGTCGAACATTAGCAAAAGTCTGATGATCCAGCAATTTTATCTCTGGGAATTCGACGTGTTCCATCCTATTCACATAAGTGTCAGACAGACTCCGGCTAGGTGAACGCTCCCCTGACAAGTGTGACACTCGAAATGAATGTCAGACTCTCTCGGGCAACTTAAAACGATATTTTGGCCTGTCACTCGACTCTATATGAGCCTCGAGTAGCTGCACACACGCACACAGTTTTCTTACTTCTACTTGTTGAGGCTCTATCCTCCCACATAAATGGCAATCTCTCCACGACGTTAATTTCAACGAAGTCTTGCAACTACTTTGAGGCTCACTTCTCAACATCCGGCATAGCTGGCAGTATATCAAAGACACTCTGCATTCCTCCCTATAACAATGAGAACCTCCACTGATTAAAATGTTCATCTGCATCACGGACCATATTATACAAAATCTTATCGCTCCACCTGCTGTTTCTGAAAACGCGCGAGAAACTTGAAACTCCATAGCGTTTGTCAACTCATTCACATTGAAGATCAAAAGAAAATTTCAATGGCAGCAGCGGTGCATGAAATAAAATGCACCTGACAAAGATATTCAGAGACTTTGCAAAAAAACACGACGCGTGCGTTTGAATTCTATAACACGTGTACACAGGAGAGAAACGCGACAAAGGTACGGGCATAACAAAGTACGACGTACGTATGTACATACGAGACTGTAGTAACGCGACGCAGGAGGCCTGGGGATGAAGATAGACGGCGGATATATTGCCCGGGAATTTCGAGAAGAATCCTCGCGCAAGCCAAGTTCCGGCATAAATTTTCACTGAAGTTGCGCACACACGAGAGTCGCGTGCTATAGGAGATGAAGTATAGAAGCGCGGAAGAGAACTGGGGGATAACGAAATTGAAAACAATTTGTGTGTTAATTCTGACAAGGGGGTTAAGAGGGACTGAAAAAAAATATATATATATATGTGTGTGTGTGTGTGTGTGTGTGTGTGTGGACGCGAGCGTTGGCTTTTTCTCGCTACTCAACGAGTTGAGAGCTTTTGAGAAATGTATGCACGCCGAGGTTTTTTTACACTTTGGGCTTGCGGAAAAGTGGGTTAGGTTTAAATTAGCGCTTGGGATGCGAGTGGCGAAAAATAGAGTTATTGGAGAGGAAACATTACTACTTTCCACTTCTGCTTTAATTATAAAATTTGTGCAAAAAACCATTGTCATTAAAATTTTAACAATGTTTTTCACGCGGTAAGGACAAATTTTAATAGCAGCTGCAAAAATATTCAAATTTCACGAGCTTGCAAACTTTAATAGAGATTTTATCCTAGGAAGCTTGCATAATGCCTCGAAAAATATTTAAAAGAATATACACCCTTCCTTTTCACACGGAGACAGCTTGAGATAAAAAAAAAAGGATTTTCCATTTCGAGCACAATGCTCTGCGTATACGATGAAAAAAAGCATCCGTAACTTCATAACTTCGTTCGAGAGAACAGATATACATCACATCGAGGCAAACTCCTGGAAGAGAGGAGGAACGAAAGTTAGGTGTACACTTTTGCCGTCGTGACTCATCATTTCATTTCATTCAATTAATAAAGTATAAATAGAGATGGTAATTGCGAGGGATGTTCTCGAGACTTGCAGGATATTAGATTATGACAGTAGCGCGGGTGTGCACAGAAGCTCAGACAGCTTTGTTTTTACATTTCTGCGATGAAAAGAGTATTCGTCGTTGGCTATATATATAATCCTGCCAGTTCGCTTCGTCCCTCCATTTCATTCGGAGTTGAAAACCTTGCACATTTTTAATCTCGTACACAATTCATTCAGCTGTTCGAGTTATATAGAAGTCGTCGATTCGAGTCGGACAAAACGTGTGCGAGTGGAAAAAGAAATCCCAATTGTGCAAGGGATCGAAAGTTAATTACCGACGAATCACCGATTGCCGTCTCCGACAAACACATCGGTGTAGAAAAGCCACGGCTGCTAGACGTTGCAGAAAAAGGGTGTATTTCGGTAGCACTAGAGGCAGGATTTGATTGGTTTTTTACCGAGTGCTCGCGCTAGCATCAAAAAGAATTCTAGTTTTCTCGTGGTCACCATGGCGACTCGTCGTCCGCGAGTAATTCATTCGACCGTTGCGGGAAATTTTTTTGTTCCTTTATCGCAACCGCGCGCGCGGTATATATAGTGTCATTAAAGCTGGTAGAATATTTAAGGCGATTGCGGACGCCTCTTTCTCTTCTATAGCGGCGGGCTTTGTCGTGCGGTTTGTCTGAAGAGAGGTTAATCCTTTTTGTTCTTGGATTTTGGTATCGAATTTTTTGAGGCTTGACGTTGATTTCGAAACTGAATGTAATACGAGATTTTTTTTTCGCATTTACTTCGTGAAAAATCGGGGAAAAAAAGCCGAGCGCAAATCCTATATAACGCCAACTAACGAATTCAAACAAAAAGTTTGCCCCTCGACAATCCACTTTGCTCATCCATCACTCGTACGTACGTCACTCTCGACTGTAGTACGAAAGCCCTAATCTCTTGACGAACACACAACGGACCATCAGCCGAGTGCATCTTTTTGCTCGAAGCTGCCACCGCAGATCCGCGTACCAACTCTCCTGTGTAGTAAGACACACAGGGGAGCGAGATTCTCGCGCGCAAGGCCGCAGCCACTGCAAACCTCGGTGATGATAGCAAGTGTATATACTATATAAACGTGCAGGTTGCAACGTCATAGAAACGGAGGAACATCTCCGTGGTCCCTTTCTCGCACTTCCGTTCTCGAGGTCTTTATTGGATTACAGGCTTTAAGAGTAGCCGGGATATAGCATTTCCTTCCGTGCTTCGCATTTTTCCGGATCTCCATCTCCTTTATGACGCTTGCGCTATGATTATGATGGGCTTAGCGAGCAATTCTCTTTTCTTCCGATGCTTTCATGTGAGAGGGTGTCTCTTGCTGCGGTATATAGTTCTTGTATCTTGTATAATTAAGCTCGGCGCTTTAGAATATTCAGCATCTTTAACCGCATAATAATACCGGAATTCTTTGGGATTCAAAAGTTTTCGAATTAAGCAGACAATGCAATATTTATGAATGCAAAATTTCTTTAGCCCCGTGCGATCTACCTTGCAGATTTTTTGTTCACCGGGGAAATATAACGGAATAAACATCAATTCTCAAAGCCCCCCACCGCGATGTTATATGTATCCTCTTGGTTGGACAAGTCATAAAACATTCATTTCTCATTGAAACAACCCCTTTGAAAGTCGAATCCACGCCAAGCCCGTGACCACTGCCAACTCGATGTGTCTCCATCGCAACGAGATTTCTACTGCAACCGTGCAGGAGGTTGGTTCGCCAGACACATAATTTTTTTCCGAAATACGAAACCCTGGGATTCGACATCACTTTGCTGTTGTATACTATACAGATATATAGAGCTGTAGAGAGTAGTAGATAGGCTATAGGCATACCAAAACATAGGCATACTAAAACACCCCCTCTCCTCTCAAAGTGTTTTGGTACCGATGGGAGAGTGTGAAGGGTTCTCCCTCTCTGCCGCAACCCCCTCTCAGAGTGTTTTAGTAGCCGATGAAAGAGTGGGATGTTTCTCCCCACTGTCCCATATGTTTTGGAATGCCTATAGCGTTCTCTACTATTGGGCCGGATGAGAGAGTGGGATAGTTTTCCCACTCTCACCCACGTTTTTTCAAAAAGTAGTTTCGACTCTATCTCGATCACCCGTTTCTGTCCCCATAATTCAGACCTGGCTGATCTTTGCTCAGACATGCCCCCCTTTCCCTCATCGTGCTGTCGCTCATCTCTACAGTACATCTGCTCTTTGAGTGTTATATATCTAGACCCGGCTTGAACTAATAGTATGTTGTACAGACTTGGCTGGATGGTTTGAGAACCACGTCTAGCCTCTGGATTATGTTTTGGGAATGCCATATAGGGTTCGATTCTGCATCTCCTAATCTCTTGCGGCCCGACTTTTTGTAGAGAGATCTCTATTTGGAGTGATTTTGTTTCGGCCCATCTCCAGCCTCATTAGCCGTATCGTACTCTAGCTATTGGCGGTTTCTCCTGATGACCAAAGAGAGAGCTTGCGGACGCTACTAGCTCGTCTTTCTATTTACCCCCCACTCCACGATATAGCAGTCTCTCTCTCTAGAGCGAGCGGCGCCCTGAGCGCGCTACTCGGCTAGAGAGCATAGAGGTATTACTAGAGGGGAAGAGAGTCCCTTCCTCCCACTCTTGCTTTCTCTTAAGAGCGGAGGTCGCATCAGTATATTAGACATAAGTGAGAACGGCGAGTACGAGATGCTCGAGGGAGGGAGCCGCATCGGCAAGCCCAAGCGACCAGAGTCGCAGATACGGGAAGGAGGTAACGAGGATTTAACTTCTTCTTTCTAATATGGCTGACGCAGTCCTCTTCCTCTAACTATAAAGCATACGGGGGCAAAGGGACTCTCGTCCTCTGGACTCTCTGTCTCATTTCTAATATATAGCGTCTCTCTCTAGAGCGAGCATCACCTACCGACTTACAGGCAAGCATATGGCTACTTCCCTCTATAGTAGTAAGAAAGCAAGAGTGGGGGAAATGGACACTCGCGTCCTCTGCTTGCAGTCGCTGCGCGCAGGTTATTCGTCTGCGGAACTGTGTGCAGCCGTGCACGCATCACCACTTCGCACAGGTATATACGTCTGCGGAACTCCCTGCAGCCGTGCGCGCAGGTATACATGCATATGCTGTACTGCTTGCGTGCAGTAGACCTTCTAAGATATATAAAAATCTATTGTATATGCGATGCATGCTACTATCGTTGAGAAATTATCTGTGATGATTGGTGTTTCATCACATTAAAATCCGTAAATGTGTTTGCGGTCAATACATAATACGTGAAATGGATTTTTTCTTTCGAGCTGTTTGTGTGGTCATGTCATTATCAGATACGATAAATTACTTTGGGAAAAAACTTATATTCTCACTTAAAAATCTTCGAAGATTAAAAAGGTTTATGCTGACTGGGCTCTCGGTCCTCTGGCTCTATGTCTTCATTCTAATAATATAGGTTCTCTCTCTAGAGCGAGCATCACCACCGCTTACGGGCCAGCATGCGCGCTCCTCCCTCTATAGTAGTAATACCTCTATGCCCGTAGCTCTCGCCTCATCTTCAAATATGCTTGCACGCTCTCTCTAAGAAACCCAGAGTGGGAGAAAAGGACTTTCGGTCCTCTGGACTCTATATCTCTTCTAATAATATAGCGTTCTCTCTCTAGAGCGAGCATCACACGCTTACGGGCCAGCATACGGCTCCTTCCTCATATAGTAGTAATACCCTCTATGCCGTATGCTCTCGCTCTCTTTTCAAATATGCTGCACGCTCTCTCTAAGAAAGGCAAGAGTGGGGGAAAGGGACTCTCTGTCTTATTCTAATATATAGCGTCTCTCTCTAGACCGAGCATACGCGCTGCCTTCCTCTATAGTTGTATTAGTGTAGAAAGTGCGTATGCCCTTTTCTACACTACGGCGTTAAGGCGAACTTTAAACATTTCGAAGATGTTTCAGCGCCTACAAAAAAGCTATTGGCTACTGTGTATATGTGGATCCATTCAGTTAATTAATCATTTTTTAAACAAAATAATTAATATACTCTTCTAACAGACAAAATTTGGAAAAGCAATGTGTGATTTTTTTCAGAATCATCAGTTCTAATCGATACTAAAGTTCAGCTCATATATATATGAGTTGTGTATATATATATATAATATTATATATTATATATACCAACACACACATATATAGATATATGTGCTAAATTTCTTGAGGACTAAATTGAAAAGAAAGGTATTTCAAAAATCAGATATATAAAAAATTAAAACTAGTCAGCCTCTGGCTTTCAAAATTTAACGAGTTCTAAGTTAGGTATAGGATGAATTGCATGCAGAATTTATGCTCCTCATGTAGATCCGTTCCTGAGTTATATTGGAACAGGATTTGGTTCACTGATATGTAAATCCATACATTTTTTGTAAAAAAAAAACGTATTTTTCGAACTGTAGAACATAAAAATCATCTTTAATTTGCATCGTTACAAAACTTTTTTCTTCAGAAAGCAAAAAAGTATGAAAAAGTATTAAGACAAGTATGAAAAAAGTATCAAAAAGTATGAAAAGAATAATAGGGGACTGGGATCCATCATTGACTGATAGGATCAGAACAATGGAAAAAAAGAAGGATATCTTACAAAAAATATTTATTTGTCCAAATTGTACATAATATACATGAATAAATGCAGTATTAAACTTAATTTACAATTGTTTCTTATTTATTTGTTTATCTCCCTCTCTCTTTCACAATGGAATGCGCTATAGCGTTCTCACTTTATTTTTTTATTACTGTATCTGATAGAAAATTTCATGAGTTTGACGTTATGTAAAGCGCAGGTTGTTTGTAGCTTGCATTATTGATTTGTGCATATTGTGACGCACTTGAAGATATATTTTGACGGATAGCCAATACTGTTCAATGTGTGAACACGGAATTTGACTTTTGAAGCCATTTCTGTTTTAATGCCCCGATGACAAAAATTTTTGTTGCAATCGCGTAAAGCGTAACGAAGCAAGGTTCCAATTTGTGAGTAGTCATGTCCATCGTGTTTCCAGTTCATGCCATGATGATTATGTTTTAAGCCAGTTGTTTTCCCTTGCATTTCTTCAGAGAGTTTTTTCCATGGGACAGGATTTTTGAAATATAAGAACAACAGCTCACTATTATCGTTTGAGAGGAATGATTGCAATTTCCTTTAGAATATAATCTTCTCTGGTTTGCTTGAAACCAGCCATGTCTACTGCGTATCCCATTTTTTGCTGCACCTAGACGAGTTTCTTGACATCCCGCTGATGTGGCTTGTACTGAACGATACGATCGTGTAAGATGCATGCAGTGTAGGCTGAAAGTTTTGGCAGAAAAATCTTTTTTAGCCTCAAACTCTAGACGTACATCGACAGGGCGCTGTCTTGAGAGATTCGTCTTTGTCGTGAACAGTCAATAACAATGAGTGGTTCATTCTCGAGTGAACATTAGGTTTGACAGCATCGGCTGTGGATCTGCTCCATAGTATGATTTTTGAAAATTTAGCATACATATTCATATGAGAATCGCATACTGATTGTTATATATGTCGAGATTCATATTGGTTGTATGGATAATATTAGTTGAATTTAAGAAAAGTTTCACATTGATTATCTCACCAATGATCAAATCTCTGGCATTTGCAGGTTCTACAGCTGTTTCTCTTTGTTTGTATCCGAGAATTACAAAACGAGTTCCTCCAGTTGTTTGATGTTTTCAGCTGTCCAGACGCTGTTTATTCGTGCTTGGGCAGAAGAGGATATTCAATGATCTTTCCCAGAACGAACACTAGAGATGGGATTATCTTTACCAATAACATTCAATGAGCTGAATTTTTTGTTTATAGATGCAATGACATTGGCATTAACCATTCTATTTTCGTTTATTTTTCCTTCACAAATCTTCATAAGTAGTTGCCACCAGCTGCGTAGTTCCTGTCCTCGGATTATGCGTTCAAGTCGCCTTCTCGATCTTCGTAAGAATGAGCTCATTGCTTCTGTTAACGTATATTTTTTTATAGTCTTCTGCAAAGCCCATGATCCATACTCAGCCGGAATGCAACGTTCAATGTTTCCCTTTTCATCGACAAACATTTGTCGTCCTCTTCATTTGCAGCCACCTGCATTTTCTAGGCATGTTATTTCTGATTTTGAATTAAATTTGAGTCCATCTTTTCATGTGATAGTGCTCAAACCAACATTTTTACTTTTTCTATTCTCACACGCATTAATTTCATAACGAATTCATCAAACCAGATGAAAATGCCCATTGTTCACGATTTAGTTTTAGCGGTGCTTGTAGAACCACTTTTGAGTTTCTAATTTTCCACATACATGGATGAACTAGTGATGGCAGAGAGTCATTAGATCTTGATGTTGATAAGACATATCGAATCTCAATCCCTATTATCAATAGCTTAATAGAAGAGTATGGTTGAGGGCGTGTACGCTCGTATGAGCAATAAGACTCATCGAATTACGACAACTGATTGAGTGCTTAGGAATTTCGTCCATTTTTCTGGAAGTCACAGGCAAGAATATACCCGTGAATTTTTCCACGAACTTTTAGTCCTAGGCCTTTTTCAGGAACTGAATGTCTCTTCCCGTGTGTAACGGTTTGATTTCTTCGGTCGACTGAATGCACTCGTTGACATGGTTGCTGATTATATATATGTTCCAGAATTGATAAACGATGCCATATACTGATTTGATGTGAAGTCTATAGTGATTTCCTTCTCCTCGAAAATTCACTAAATTTCCATCCTGATCTACAATTCGAATTGTAAGATGATGCTATGCACTTGGGCACTGAGTGGTAGAATATTCACTGAGACGGAACTTCTAAGATTTTGTATCCTGGAGGCACTCTGGGGAAAAAACTCATGGATTGTATAACTTTTTTATTATTGATATAAGCACGCTGCAGTAATATTGCACTAACTCTGAGTGCATTGATTCTAATATTTTTACAGGTAAATTCCAGAGCTGTGTTGTATGTCTCTTTGAGAATGCGAGGAGCAAAGCCAAGGAGAGCCTTATTGAATCGTGAGGTCTTGAGATCTATCAGATGACTGCAGAGAAGTTCACTTCTGAGAGTATTGTTGTTAGCTTTCAAAGAAAAATTCAATTCCTTGGATTTCAAAATTTCTTGTAAAAATTGATGATAGCATCAATCTCGTAACTGCCAGTTAGGGATTGTAATAATATCTTTTTTGCTCAAATTGAAGTTTATTATTTGATAGGTCGACATTGGGAATAGAGTTAAATGTTAAAAGTTCAACTAATCCCAAGACAAAATTCTTATGCTGTGGTTAGTTCATCGAGGAAACATATTGTGCCTCTAAGACAGATGAGTTTCCTGAGAGACTTGAGTGAAGCTATCTCCATGACTGATCGGACGATAATGAATCCATTCATTGGCGAACACCTCTTTTATAGTCTCCCACAGCGAAGTAGAGACAAAGCATGGCCACATATGAATGAGTCAAAATTTTGATGATCTTTTGTAAATTGTAATTTCACTTCTTCTCACGTTAAAATACATCATTGAGATACTTGGAGGTTTGAGATCACCAAAACTATCAAAATAAAGCACTTCAGAACCTGCTTGCGATAACAAACGCCAGTGAGTACTCTGTTTTGATAGTCATCAAGTTAACCACTGCAGATTCATTATACCATGGACCATTGGGAGGCAGATTATTTCTCATGAAAACCCTCGAAACTGAGATTTCATCATATGAGCATATTTTTTTAGATCGTCAGTCAGTCAGTGGACGATTCGCAACAGTAAATCGAAGTTTTTTTTTTTTCTATTCACTTGATTGCCCGACCCGATATGAGGTGCCATGAATAATCCCATTCCTTTTATAGGGCTTAAGATGGAGTCCTTTGCCTAAAGCAATAGTTCCATGGTCTCATTATGCCTCTTACTTTCTTCATGATTTTTCTGCGCGGCTTTGCATCATTAACAGCTTTAGCTATTCAGCAGCACCTCCTGCTAGGCACAGTTGCACTGATCCTGCCAAATAGTGGGAATGAGAAAGGAAGAACTCTCCAATTTTCGATGGAAGCGGTAGAACTCGAGGAATGATACTTTTTTCTTTCCTCCTGCACTCTTACAGTTTGACGTGCACCCTTCAAGGCTGTTGAATAACCTTGCGAGAAGATTTACTTGCAGTCATTGATTTTTTAGCCGCAGTCACTAACTTATTAAATTTCAGTCCCATTCCTGTTTTTCCTTTTAATTTCATAGGCACTGTTAACGCCAATCAAATGCTTTTTCAGTCAAGACTAGCACTTTGGCTTTGACACGTTTGCGAAGCTTTATCAGCAGCTTCTTGTCAGCTGCTCTACGATCTCCGTTTTTTATCGAGTATCTATGTCATGTTCTTTACACGCCTGATCTTAGCGGATTAATTCCTGGATCTCCTCTTTCATTCGCTTTTCAATTGGTTCCGGGACCGCAGTAATTGATATCGGGAAGATGCATTTCAAAAGGGTAAGTTAATATGATACTTTATCAAGCAGTCCATTGCCTTTCGGCCCTTGTCTGAGATTTGTGGAATGATCATCTCTCTTCGAGTGTTGATTTTACAACTGCGATCAAGGTATAAAACGAAGCGTTTATATTTCAAGAGCTCAATGTTGAATCTGACTCTGTTACGTGAACATGGATTACTGAGCCAGAATGTCAAACTCCCCGTCACGAACTTCGATTTTGGAAAAGAGAAGAGAAAGAAGCGACATGGTGAATTGCTGCCAGATAGTATACGAGCAGTATTCTGCGACCATCAAATTGTGGAAAAAACAAATAGTTTATTGGCTTTAATTGACATCCCCAATGGTCTTAGGTTCGAAAATTTGTACGTATACTCAAAATCCTTGAATCAGCCAAAGTATCAATCTTCTCAAGAATGTCTTGGAGCCGTTATAGGTATTCATATCTTCCGTTCAGTGAGCATGAATCCGTAGTATCTCCAGATGAAGCACTTCCAAATTCAATTATGATATTTGATGATGTCGCATGTGAGAAGCAAGCGTAACGTCCGAGCATTTTCTGCATGGGGAGACATAAAAGTGGTAGACAGTTTCTATCTATGTCATCATATGCCATATAGGAAAACATCTCATTAGATAAGTGTTAATTTACTTAGTGATTTATCGTCAAGATGAATGTGAATCTTAAAGCATATCTATGGGATCATGTGAACACCGATTTAACTTTCAATGAATTTCGAAATCTTTGCTCAGAGGTGTGGAAGAATGATAGTATGGATTCATTGTCCATTGACAAAGATAGAGCGATGAATGAGGGCTCGATACAGAAAAGGATTTGACTGTTTTGCCAATAAAAAAGGAATTCTGAGTGTAAAACTTACAGTACAGTTGTAGACATCATCTTGACAGCATGTCAGACTTAAGGAAGAGAAAAATATTCTCAGCGAGCTCTGCAGCTCGTGAGGCTATTAAAAGAAAATACACTCTATTAAACAGGAAAAAGATAATTTTTGAAAAATCACTCGGTGATACTCTGAACATGTCAATCAACACACTCGAAGAAACTTGTTGACATGAAAAGTGAAAGCCTACAGCAGCATCCATCTAAATCACATTTTGGATACACACCAAGAGTTAAAAAAATGAGAAAACGAATAAGAATTGACAGATCAAGTATGCTAAACCATCTAAATAATAATAATAATTCAAGTTTATTCGATGATGATGATGATGATGATGATGATAATTTTGAGTCCATGACTGGCACAATAATCAATTCTTCATTTAAATCTATTGAGTGGAAAAAAAATGAATCATCCGAAGACTTCTTGTCATTGCTGGATAAAAGCCGCAAAACAATTGTAATATATATGGAGTGCGGAAAGTTGAATGGAGTGTATATGATAGGTGATTCAGAAATTGAATTTGATGATAGATATGTCATAGTCAGAGGTGAAAGTTATCCTAAGAAGTATGGACTCAATGGATTGCTATTTAAAAAATATCCGGATGAACTTCTTTTGAGTTCATCAGATCGTGAAAATTATCGCAAGATCTGGAAGCAAACAAATGCTCATCGGAAAAATACAGCAAAAATGAATCCTTGCGAGGTTCGAGGAGTAATAAATTTTAAGATGTCTTGGCACCAATGTTCCGTAGCACTCCAAATAAAAACAACATCAGCAGCAGTGGCAGAGGACTATTATAGCGAAATATAAAATAGCTAAGAAAAATTCTTCTATTTGATCTCGTCTACTGGGATGATCCAAACGGGCTTATCGATCGACTCGATTTTGATTGCGAACGATCTGCTGGAAATAACAATCACGTCAATGAAATCCAATCAATTATTGAGGAATTACGTGAAGCTGGATATATATTTTAATCCACAACTCTCTTATTTGGATCAGTAGCATCATGAGTCTCGATGTGTTTGGAGAAACTTGAGGGCTCGCAAGTGAGTCGCGGTCCTCCAGGCATTGGTTTCAATTTGACATCAGACGGTGATTTTGATTTAGAAATAAGAGGCTTTGCAATCTAGGAGCCACCGCGCTGATCCAAACGATGCAATCACCGTGCATTCACTGAAAGTTATCTTACAAACTGAAATAAATTATATAGCTTCTAACTTGCTGGAATAAGTAAAGTTTATAGATGAATATAAGCAGGAAGTTGAAAAACATCAAGTGAAGTGGCTGAAAACTGAAATATCTCTATAGAACAACTTCAACGTAATTCCGCTGGTGTTAATTATATCATTGAAGAATTGAATAGACAATTAAAAGATCGTATAGAGATTTCCAGAGGATTATCGTCTGCTATAGACGATAAAGATGGAACGTCAAAGAGTAAGCTTGAAGAGCTGCATAAGCCAGCACGTCGTCGGTACAAGAGAAAGAAATATTCATACGTGGTATAGATGAGACTTGGCAAGCTGATCTTTGTTAAATGATACCGTACTCTGATGAGAACAAAGGATTTCATTACTTACTCACTGTCATAGATATATTTTCAAAGTATCGCATGGGCCGTCCCCCGTCAAGTCGAAGAGTGGTAATGATTGTACTGCAGCTATGAAGTCGATATTGAAACAAGGACGAGTACCGAAGGAATCTACAAACTGACAAGGAAAAGAATTTTACAATCAAGTTTTCAGAAACTCATGAAGAAGCAATAAGATAAACTATATATTCTTCACATAGTAATCTTCATGCTAGTATATGCGAGGCGTTTTAATAGACATTAAAAATCAATTGCGTTAGAGTTAGCAAACAAGGAAGCTATAAATGGTTGGATATTTACCCCAAACTTGGTCGAAGCTTACAATTCGAGAAAACATCGTACAATAGGGATTGAGCCTAATAACGTTACGCAAGCAAATGAGAAAGAGATCAAGAGACGATTTCCAATGAAATGCCACCAGCGAAAAAACCGAAAGTTAAGTGAGATTAAAGTACGAATAAGTAAAATAAAAAATATTTTTGAAAAGGGTTACACACCGAACTGGTCTAGCTGAAATTTTCACGATAACGCCGAGTGTAAAAACAAATCCGTTAACTTACCGCCTCAAAGATATATGATAAAACCCGTCTCTGGCGGGTTCTTTATGAAACGGAAATTCATAAAACTATGTATCCTGAAATATTCTAGTGGAAAAAGTTTTTAAAGAAAAATGGCAAACGCATATATGTTAATGGTTAGGATTTAGTGATGAGCACAATCGTTGGATAGATAAAAATGAGATTGTATGATTTATTATCTAGGATACAAATAAATAAGAAAACAATTGTAAATTAAGTTAATACTGTATTTATTCATGTATATTAATGTATTATGCTACAAGTTTGGACAATAAATAGTTTGTTTTTTTAAAACTAATCAATCTTGTATTTCATCATCATTTTAGCAAGTACTGAACTTAAAAGAAGTTCCACCCTGATATGCTATGAATACTGAGTTTATTTGCTGCATTAGAAAGATTATTGAATAGTTCTTGATCTTTCAAGACTGCTGATGAGCTCTTCTCCGGCAGAAATATTTGAAAGCTGTCATCGATTTCGGCCCACGACCTTCGTACCTGAATCTTCGTCTTCACCTCCTTGAGTGCAGTCACCATGTACGGGTGATCATCTTTTCTAGGTCCGTGGCTTTCTTCTTAGGCAAGAACTCACGCTCAGACAATCTTGTTGAGTGCAGGATAGATCCATTCTGAAAAAAAGTGAAATACGATTTTTATGTAGAGAAAAATATTTTTGTAAGAGAGAAAATTTATCTTTGAGAGAATGAACTTACTTATAAAGTTAGTTGAGTCTTGTTTCTTTGCAGAAGATTGGTAGTTTTCACGCTTGACTGTGCTCTTCATCGTGGGTGCGTCGTTCATAAGCCCATTCCCCACCACAATTTCTGTCCCCTTCCATTGCCTCTTGTAGAATATCCCTTCTTTTTTTCTTTGTTCCGATTCCTATCATGTCCAATGATGGTCCAGTCCCTATCATTCTTTTCTCATTACTTTTGTATACTTGTTAATACTTTTTTATACTTGTTAATGCTCGCTCTTAGAGAAGAACGCTTATTATATTAGAATGAGACAGAGAGTCCCTTTCCCCCCACTCTTGCCTTCTTAGAGAGAGCGCGCAGCATATTTAGAAAGAGCATAGAGGTAATAACTACTTATAGAGGGAAGGAGCCGTAGGCTCCGCTCTAGCGAGAACGCAATATCATTAGAATGAGACAGAGAGTCAGAGGACCGAAAGTCCTTTTCTCCCACTCTGGCTTGCTTTAGAGAGAGCGAGAGCTACGGCATAGAGGTATTACTACTATAGAGGGAAGGAGCCGTAGCGCTCGCTCTAGAGAGAACGCCATATATATTGATATGAGACAGAGAGTCCAGAGGGACGAAACTCCTTTCCCCCACTCTTGGCTTTCTTTAGAGAGAGCGTGCAGCATATTTGAAAGTAGAGCGAGAGCTACGGGACATAGAGGTATTACTACTATACGAGGGAAGGAAGCCGCATGCTTGGCCGTATAGCGGCATGGTGTATGCTCGTCTCTAAGAAGAGAGGAACGGCTTAATTATATTAGAATGAGACATAGAGTCCAGAGAGGGAGCAGTCCAGTCAGCATAAACCTTTTTTAATCTTCGAGATTTTTAAGTGAGAATATAAGTTTTTCCCAAAGTAATTTATCGTATCTGATAATGACTATGACGCACACAAACAGCTCGAAAGAAATCCATTTCACGTATTATTTATGACCGCAAACACATTTACGGATTTTTAATGTGATGAAACCCAATCATCAACAGATAATTTCTCAACGATAGAGCATGCATCGCTATACAATAGATTTTTATATATCTTAAGAAGGTCTACTGCACGCAAGCAGTACAGCATATACATGTATACCTGCGCGCACGGCTGCAGGGGAGTTCCGGAGACGTATTATACCTGTGCGAAGGTCTGATGCGTGCACGCGTGCACACAGTTCCGCAGACGAATATACCTGCGCGCACGACTGCAAGCAGAGGACCGAGTGTCCATTTCCCCACTCTTGCTTTCTTACTACTATAGAGGGGAAGGAGCCGTATGCTGGCCTGTAACGCGCGGTGATGCTCGCTCTAGAGAGAGAACGCTATATATTAGAATGAGACAGAGAGTCCAGGAGGACGAGAGTCCTTTTCCCCCCACTGTTGCCTTTAGAAAGACGCGCGCAGCATATTAGAAAGAGAGCGTTATCTCTCTCTCCCTCTGCCGCTCTGGTCGCTCTGGCTTTGCCGATGCGCTCCCCTCACGTCTCGTAGCTCTGCTCTCTTTCTAATATACTGTGCGCTTCTCTAAGAAAGCAAGAGTGGGAGGAAGGGACTCTCTTCCCTCTTAGTAATCACTCTATGCTCTCAAGCGGTAGCGCGCTCAGGGCCCGCTCGCTCTAGAGAGAGAACGCTATATATTAGAAAGAGACAGAGAGTCCAGTTTGGAAAAACGTCGGTGAGAGTGGGGGAAACTATCCACTCTCTCATCCGGGCCAATAGTAGAGAACGCTATAGGCATTCCAAAACATAATAGAGAGAGAGTGGTCAGAACCATCCCACTCTTTCATCGGGTACTAAAACACTCTGAGAGGGGGTGTGGCACGAGAGGGATAGGCATTCGAAAAATCCCTTCTTTTGGAAAAACAGTGGTGAGAGTGGGAAAACTATCCCACTCTGTCTATCCGGTCCCAATAGTAGAGAACGCTATAGGCATTCCAAAACATATGGGACAGTGGGGAGAAACATCCCACTCTTTCATCGGCTACTAAAACACTCTGAGAGGGGGTTGCGGCAGAGAGGGAGAACCCTTCACACTCTCCCATCGGTACCAAAACACTTTGAGAGGAGAGGGGGTGTTTTAGTATGCCTATGTTTTGGTATGCCTATAGCCTATCTACTGAGAGTTCAGAGTCGGCTTTATCTCCGCGGTGATGCTCAACATCTTTATAGCATTTTTCGTTGCTGGATAATACGAACTCGAGTCTGATGCAGGGGTAGCTTTCGTCTGGCGCTATTTGATAAGTCTATACGCTTCTCGAGGATTTTCCACGACGTCGACCGTGTCAGCTCGTCTGTGTATACTGTGTACTAAAAGTCCGTGTGGTAGTTCTCACCGAATGCGACGTTTTAGCTTTGACTGGAGTGTTTTTGACTCCTTTGATGTATATGTTTCGACGCTGATGCCGTGTAGGTTCAGATGATTTTAACGAGATTGTTAGAGGTTCGAGTAATTTGCGATGATGATTATACGAGTTACGCGGGCTTCGAACTAATTAGTTTCACGTTGCGTAACTATTTGACTTTGAGCTCTTTATGCTCGCAACATCGCTACATTCGAGCTATAGACATTAATTCAAATTGCCCATTCTGAATTTCAAACGATCCTCTTTTCCCTTTTTCATCGCATTAATTATACGATATTACGATCAAAATTCAATGCCCAGAGTTTGCGGTATAATTTTCTGTTTAACCGCGTGTATAAATTGAGCTGCGGAATATTTGAGTGAATATTAATGGGCGTACTTGTTTAATGTAAACCTGTATATAATTCGTTCTGCTAAAATTTGATAATTACGTCCGGAAATGTGCTGCAATGAACATTAAAAACAAAATACCCGAGACAGTTTTAATCCAACAGCCATCTTAAAATGGAAGAATAGTTATTCCTGAAGTACAGTTTTCGTCAATTTCCCAAAAGCACAACGCCGCAGCCTCGTGTGAACAGAAGAGTTTATCACAAAGGCGTCGCAGTAGCAGCAGCAGCTGCCGTACCTTCGTAAAGCACCACCACTCACTTCTTGCCCCTTACAAATCTTATTCGTATTATAGCTCGACCTCTTCCTCCGGCACCTCTGGCTTTTTCGCGTCACTTTTCATACCGTTAAAACCTTTTAAAGCCATCAAAGCGACATCTTAGAAAATCTATATATCCCCAACCTCGTCCTCGAAAGTATAGTAGTTGTGCTTTTTCAAGCTCCCGACAGCCCGACCGAGAATTTTCCAGATTAAAGCTTCGGCCGTCGCCTGTCGCTGCTCTTTGCCGAGTGAGAGAAAAAGCTCTGCGCTTCTGACAGAATTTTTTGCCGAGACGGTCGAGTTTGTTTGATTTTTAATGCGCGAAATCAGGTTGAACAGCTTATTCCAGTGCTTTGATAATTTCGCGGTTATACTTTGACGATCACGGCTAAACTATGAAAAGGCTCTGCAGGTCAGGGTGTGCGCGATAACTCAGTTTGCGAATTCACCCGGAGGGCTCTGAGGATTTCCAGAGGTTCCAGATATTTACTCCCGAAACTATACATAGTGTTCATAGAGCAAAGTTTCAAGTCAATTACAAAGTTCGGTCTGAGCTTGTTTGGATGAGACACGATTCCGCGATGTCCAATTTATTGTTGAATAAATAAGCTTTTTTGCGTCTTTGTTTATTTTGTATAAATATTAAGTATTTTGTAAAAAAAAACACGGCATTCGGTAAACTTTAAACGCTATATTATTTTCTCGACAAAGCGCGTTGAACATCAATATCATACGCTTACTTGAACGACAGGTTTTTGGTGAGCCCTAGCTGTCAATTTGCAGATGTCATCGCGTTAATGTGATGGAAAACTAATCAATTTCAGATAATCAGCTAACTTTACATCATACATTTACGCACGCATCAGACCGTTGTTCTGAAAATAAATTAACCCTGTAAATCGATTACGCTTGTGTTTTGAAATCCACAACGTTTAATAATAGCGCGCGCGCAATTATCAATCAGTCTTTTAATAAAAATGTTCAATCACTCAAAGCTTCAATCCATTCGAAATTTTCAAAAAATTGCTATGTACGATACAGCGTTAGATCACCCACTCAAAATTTCCCGGAGCTTTCGCTTTGACACAAGAGTATAATCTACCTCATCAGCCGTCGGAGTAACAGTGTATTATGCATCCCGATCATCAACGAGGGGCTAATTGCGCATTCAAAATTCCATAGCCGGTTAAGACCGCGTAATACGGTTTTCGCGCTCCAAAACTTCGCTCCTCATCTCGAAAATGACATTGGCGCCGCGACGCACGAACAGACAAAATGAGCCACTCCGACGTATATATACATATCCATCACGTGGCGGCTTCGTCGCCAGACGGCCAATCTACCCATCATATGTGTGCTCTCATAGTACCTATACCCTTTTGCTTGCATTATGAAGCCCTTGTGCCTTTACGGTGTTGCTTTTAGCTTAAGCGGTTTGCATCGAGCTCAAAGTGTTTTACAATTGGACAAGTTTTAGGACTAGCTGCGGCTGGCGGCTGTACCTTAGACCATACAGTACTGTATGGTCTAAGGGCTATACACTTTGCGACGAGGTCGTTGACGTTGATGGCCGAGCCGTAAAAGAAATGAGATTTTATTAGCGTTTGCCGCGGATGTATTGCAAACTTGCGGAACGCGATCGTGATCCCATGCTTTATTAATTTTTAATGCAGGATCAGCTTGTATTAATGGCCGTTTATTAGTCTGGAATACTCGATTTTCACTCGAATATAGCTGGAGAGAAAATCAATAAATCATACGTGTGATAACGCACTAATAACGTTTAATAGCACATTTCTCGGAAATATATTGCTAATGAATCTGATCAGTTCCATAAATTATACGCATATGAAGTTTAACAATGTTTAATAAATTAACCAGGCATATCGCCGTTGTGAGCAAAATCGTTGTAACATCTACTTATTCTATTCCAATAAGCCGAAAATGTTATTTTTCAATTTCGAAGTTGGTGCAGAATTTCTGGATACAATTACTTCTGCTTCGCGCGCATTAAAATTTGAATTAGTTCTCAAGCAAAGATGGAAATTAAGGGGTTAAACTAAAATTCAAATGTAAAGCGGCGCCGCTGTTATAACAGCTCTGCGCGTTCATATAAAAGTACAGCCGTATTTTGAACATGAAATGGAGCCATTATGAAACGTACACGGGATCCGCTCTGAAAACCATCACGTTTTAAATGACTTTGTAATATCGTCTGGTAGCGTAACACGCATGGAAGAAAGTGTTAGTGACGCTGACTCAGGCACACGAGTGTATAAATTAAGTGTTATTCGCCGAATCGTGCGACGCAGTTTATATAGGTATTTCAAAAAATTCATTCATCAGCTGGATTTCTCTTGAAAAGATGGATACGCGTGAATAAATCTCGGAACAGTCCTACTTTTACATCTGAAACGTGAAATAAGCGGCCTAGCTTGGAACACTTTCAAAAAGAATTGCTCGACCGAGAGACAAATCGACATTTACATTTCTCCGCAAAAAATTGCTCAGTCATATTAATATTCATATATACTGTGTCCTGACTGGTGAAGGGTGTTAAAATTAAATTTTTTGCAATCCTTGAAATCCTTTCTCCCCTGCACAACTCAGAGTCATTATTCCAAAGCGACGTCCACCAGTCTGAAATCACCAGTTGCGGCAATTCCATATACCCTACGACACACGAGTTCCCGTCTCTCTTTTCGCTTGTGCGGCGTAAGCAGACAGCCCTGGACGGACGCGCCATCCGGCCATTTACCTCGGACAATCGCCCCGGTCTCCATGGAAATTCGCGTGCATTCTACTATACGCTCGACCGTCTCCGTCTATATATTTATATGTATATGTATATATACACACACACACACATATATATATATGTATGTATATATGTATGTATGTATGTAGATGTATACGAAGAATGCACATACGCCATCACAGACACCGACTGCTTGATTTGACACTGGAAAACGTGTGCGTGTGCAAAGGGTATATGTGTAGGTAGAAAGGAAGCTGTTACGTATAGAGAAACGGACGTCCAATCGGAATTTCTTGGTCGCGATAAACGCTCAGGGGATTGAGATGGCTCGACTTGCATTGCGCGCAATTCCGGCTGCACAACCGATCGTTCGGAGCTTTCTATACTGCGATGTGGAAGTGGGTTTTCGGGGAATTTGGTCGGCCGAACTATTGTTCTGATTCGCTACGGTTCAGGGTTGGGAGTGATTTTGGTTCTGATGCGATTTTTAAAGAGCCGGAATTGTTGCTGAGTATGCAAACTCCGTCCGCGCGTGCTTTAGTTGCTGTGTGTAGAGTTCACGCTATGATTAAAATTCTGAAGTAATCAAGCAGCTCATACAAACGTTCGGCCTAATTGCTCGCGAAAAGTTTGTATCGCGTGCACGTTCGAGTAACTTGAAATGCTCTGCCATGTAGCCAACTGAGACACTTTGGCTGTAATTAAAATACCGAAAATTAAAATGTGTTTGCCTTTCCAATTTAACTCGAAGAACTTTGCCAAGGCGTGATCGCATCGTGAGTTCAACCGAAGTCGATGGATATTATCTATTTGTGAATCTTGGTGCAAGCGATATTCCACTCGAGCGAATCGAGTAAACGCAGTATACTTAGAAATTGTTAAGTTGTATCTTGATCTCCCTTGTAATCAGTGGCCGTTCAGTTAATAAGCAGGGTATCTCTGTAATTTTCCATATACACCAGTATGAAAGTCGTTATACCAAGGCTCCCCTGTGTAGCGTGAACGTAATGACGTAGCCGAAGCGTATACAGAAAATTACCGCCAGTGTTAGCTCCCATTAAATGAATGAAGTTCCCTGGTAGAAATATTAACGGGTTTCGAGCTAGAAATTAGCGAGACCCGTTAAAAATTATCACGAAATTAGCTACAAACCCGCTAATAGAGCGACTTTTTTAACGGGTTTCTAGCTAAAAATCTGCTAGCCGGAGTGAGTTATTTAAAGCCGGTTTACCGCTTGAAACCTGATAATTCTGAAAAATAATCACACTGCGCATGTGCGGTGCGCGGGACACAGCGCGACCTAGCGTGGATGCTCGCGAGGCCCAGCCTAACCTCCCGATGTATACATCACGAGTTTTCGATTCACATTGTTAATTTAAGCTTGGCTCCTTGTCAAGGCATTCTAAAAATAAAAATCTTTCGTCCCGACTGCTGTTTCTTTTTCTCCTCCGCAACGAGGTTATTCCAATGTTTACATTTTCGGTCGATAATTTACCGACACAGAGTTTGCTTTAAATATCTTAACAGGTTATTAGCAGGTTTCAGCATGAAATAAGCTGCCAAACAGACGCGTTTTTAGCTACCGTTTCTAGCTACTTTTTAATAACTTAACGGGCGAAACCCATTAACGCTCTACCTGCAGGGTTACTGTAATATAAAATTCACTTTTGTATCTCAGGCAAGAAAAACCTATTCTTGACACTTCCAGCGTACGAATAATTAAATCTCCGCGAGTGTCAAATCCTCCCAAAAACCTAAGCCAAACTTCCAGCCGTCCCACGCACGTATACGCTCCACAACTTCAGTCATCCGGTGCGTTAATGAGCCAAGTATATACTGGAGAGCGAAACGCGCCAGCCTGCTCGCGTACATTCCCGCAACTAGCTAATTGTTTTAGGACAAGCGAGCGAAAGCTCTACGTGAATTATGATAATTTTCGGCAAGACACACAGTGCTGCAAGCTCGTATATCGAGTTTCCTGGCATTTTCTTTTGCCCGTGTTCTCGCGCACCCCGTACTTAATGAGGAAATTTCGTCAACTCGCCGTCTGCGTCTAGTTCCGTTCCAAGTTTCGCAGCGGCGGACAATGCAGGTTTCGCTTTGTGAGGCACACAAGTGCCGTGTATATAGTATGTATGTAGCCAGACACGCGAAGCCGTCGCAATTTACCTATCTCGTCATAATTTTGACGGCGAGAAAAGTTGGCTGAAGGCGAAGACTCGTGCTTCACTACTCTATAGGTGGTGTAGATTTCAATTTGGTAAGTCTTTAGCGAAAGTAGTCGGTCGATTGCGAAATGAGTGTAAGGGAAAGAGAGCTTGCAGATAAAAGTTTAATAACAACTATTATGGCTGCACGAGCTTTGACTGTTGGAGTTTGTTAAAAATGCGATATGATATATATTTTCACAGCCTCTTAGAGGGAAGTTGATAACAATGATAATTCGAAATTTTTTGAGTGAATTAAAAGAGACTTTACAATAGCAAAATTTTTAGAACGAATTACATGTTTGTAAAAAATTTCCGTATAGATAATATGCGTGTGTATTTGTGATACATATAAAACATACTTCGTCATTTTTCCACACATTTCGCACACCCGCGACGAAAACTTATAGTATTCTATAATTTTTTGTAATACGTTCTCGAGCAGCTTTCATTCCGCACCTACCTCTCTCAGCATTTTCTGAATACATCAAATTCACCGCCATCAAGCCCCGAAAGAGAAAATTCGAAACAGTCGATCGAACCTCGTTCACTCAGTTTAACCATCCCGCTATACGTAGCCTTTCAGTGCAGCGACAGCGCCATCTACGTTTTCTCCGCTCGCGGTAAAATTAAATTTTCTATATAGAGACCGGGGATACATCCTAAAACTGCACAGTCTGGCGGGGCGCGCGCGCGAAATGACAAGCAAAATTGAGGATCCTCGCTCCTGCTGTGCTCCATTCAATTTCCGAGCTTTTACGTATATCTCTTGAACGAAAACTGCTGCTGCTGTTGCTGTTGTCGAGCAATCGTTATACGCTTAAAAGGAAGGCACACCTGTTTCGCGTTAGTTTGCTTTCAGAGAGTAAATGAAAATTTTGATTACATGCATTGCGAAAATTGAATATAACGCGAGAGTATAGAATGTGCGTGCAGAGCGGAATTTTATGCATGCGAATGAGTCGATTTTATTCTCGCTGTACACGGAAAATCGAACGGCTAAATAAGTATTTGAAATTTTCTTCGGACACGTTTCGGCTCAAGTGATTTGATTTCACTCGGAAATACGTATGTTTTATCTCGTAGACGCGTGATGTATACAGAAAAATCGCTATATACGAGCACAAGCAGTAGTATTAAAACCTTATATTCGCTTGGCAGTTCCACGTTTCGCGAAATTACATAAAATTCCATCTCGTGTGCTTTCCCTTTATCTTTCTCTTTCTGCGCAGCGCGATGTATATATTGTACAGAAAGAGGAAAGCAAGTTAAAATTTCCGGGTCGCTGGAAAAGCCAGCGCAACGCGTATATAGAACGTCTCCGTTCCGTCTGCGTACAACGTAACAAGGCGGCGACTGCTGCAGTTATAAACGACTACCGGCGACACACAATACCCCTTTTTCGCAGTGAGATATATATATTATATACGCAAAAATGTCACACGCCCATATCGAGCTCGCTTCGTGCAAAATTAAAAGCTGCTTTTGAGCTGTGAGAGATTTACCTTTTTAATTGTCGTTCCGAGTTTCTAGTACGCGCACTCGACTGTTTATGAAGAAATGTCGCTTTATGTTGGAGTACTCGTGTAGTTGGAATAGAAAAAGAGAAGTTGTTACAGGAAAATTATAAAAGTTTTATAAAGCGTTGAATTTTTCTTGAACAAATAATAAATAACGTTTATATAGATATTTCGGTAACTCTTGTATACATTTTTCATTTTATCAAATCCTTTTGTCAAAACTAAGTAGTTCTGCGTGTAAATTAAATCTCGAATAGCGCAGCGCAATTTGTGAAATGTATCGCCTAATTTAGAACTATCTCGTACCGTATCCATAGCTAAAAGACTATCCGTGAAATTGCCATTCATATATCACTTTCCGGCTCTATCTCTCAGTTCTAGCGTCGCATACACGCACCTATATTGACCCCATACCGCGCACTTGTCACAAAGCCGTATAAACCCACACACGCATGCGTATGTACAGTGTACACCCCTCATTCTTCTGACGGAAAAAAAGAATCATCCTCTCTTCGTATATATATCCCTCCACTTCCTGCTCTTATACCCAGTATAGAGATAGCCAAGAGCAAGCTCGCCCGCGTGTCCCTCGATTTTTCCTCGACTGCGCAACAGTCCGTGTCTCGTCCCAACGGTTATCTCGACGCTGCTCTCTCTCTCTCTCTCTCCCTCTCGGGAATATCTCTCGCCCACGACGGTATCTGCGAGGGAAGGATGGGTATAGCTGCGCTTTTCGTGACTGACGCCTCGTCCTTTTTTTGCTACTGCTGCAAGTTCTAATAGGTTGGTATATCTGTATTTTATGATCGCGCGCGAATTCAATACTGGCTCTCTCCGTGTCTGTGATCAATGTGTCCTTTTCGAATAAAAAAGAAAAATAATTACACGGGCATCGCAGTAGAGAAATGCCATCACAGCCGCTGGAAAGTCAAAGTCTTTGTGCGTGTATACGTTTGCTTTGAAGCCGGAGAAACTCACGCTGGTTGCGAGAGAGTTGGAATTAAAGCCTTGTTAGTTAGCTCTCTCCCTTACTCTTGACGATGTGATTAAGGCGACTTTGCATCAGTTTCGGAGAATATGGCTGCAGTTCGTAATTTGTTGTTTCTTTCGTAGTCGTCGGCGCGCATTGACGACGTCAGAGAAAATTCCGCTTTTCTACGTCTGGAAACTAAAAGTGTATGTATACAGCTCTGTCTCTACTATGCGCGTTCTCTATGTGTTATGCATCGCGTATAGGACTCATTAGAATCACAAACGCCGTTTGCAAAAAAAAAAAAAAGAAAAAAAGAAAAAGAAAAAATATCAAATGAAAAAGGAGAGAAAGAGAAAGAATACGCCTAGCCCTTTTTCACAATTCGAAGCGCAAGAGCGTAAAACTCGAGGCGGAAACGACTCTGCGGCCTCACCGCAGTGATTTCGGAAAAAGGAGGCACGGCTCGCTTCACTCAGCGTAATAAGAGCCACCCGCGCGCTCGCCTTATTCGAATTTCCTCGACGGCACAGTATAGAAAAACTTTTCTGATAGAAGTATATATATATATATATATATATATATATATATAGCGCTCGATTGTATATAACAGCGCCGCCTCCGCCGCTCAGGTTTAACACGCTCGATGAAGTTTTCTGGACGAGCCTACGCGCTGATGGGGTTTCACGGCGTCTGGATTACTTTTTTTCTTTTTTTGATGGATGTAATTTTCGAGGTCGACGAGGCGAGCTTTTTGAATTTTATACCAAACATTATTTTCCACGCTGCATCTCGTTAGTTATACGTTAATAGCAGTGAAAAACGAATGGCGACATTCCCTTTATATACGATAGAGGCAAAAATATTTTCTACATTAAAGCAGCTCATTTTTCTCCCTCGCGCAAGGCCATCCATTTAATCAACATTCCCACAAGCTTTAATCACATTCGACCCGTACGTCGCTCGACTCGTGCTCTAATTACTTAATTCGCCCGCGAGCCTCGATTTGTTTCGCAATGTACATTATATATACAGTATATAAACTACAGGGAAAAGCTCGTCGCATATAAGAGAATAGAACGCTAACGCCGGTGGGCAAATTCTACATTTCTAATTTCTAGGCGCTATACACTGCAATTAGCATCATCCGCACATAATACAATGCGCGGTTCTTCTTGCGATGTCCCACTTGTTTAGCGGAGATAATTTTCTTCTGCTCTATACTGTGTTCTCTGTTCATGCACACACCTATACAAGCGCATATATATATATATATATATATATATATATATATAACATAGGATGCCAACGTGCGGTGCAGTGTTTACTGCAACGGGGCGTATAAGCTCAAGTCGCTTGCACGCGAGCGCTGCACGAAAACGTTCGTTAGCATAGTAGGTATATAGTGGGGGTCGAGAGAATAACGTTGATTTGGCTTTGTGCTGATTTTGAGCGGTACTATAGTCCGATTATTCGCGAATTAATGCGCGTTGGTATGAATAAGGTGCGGATTATATAGCTTGTAAATTAAAATAAGAAAAATGGCTTTAATAACCGTGAGACTATACATACTCAGACTGATTATAATGTCCTAGAGTCTGCAGCTCGCGCCGCAAGTACCACACTACGATCCACAATGCATGCAGAGGCAATATCGTGCCTAAAAGCATCCTCTTGCTCCTGTATACACGTACTCGGCATAAACAGAGAGAACGCAGAGCCGAGCTCCTTGCGATCCCATTGTATACTCTATTGTGTATATGTGCGTGTCAGTATTACCGTATACAGAGGCCACTCGAGAGCTTTCATCGCGTGTACGCGCTAGGCTTAAGTGCGCAGAAGCTAATCCTTTTGCTTACGCGCGTGGCTCGAAGGTGGACATGACGTTGCATTGCAGTGACGTGCGGCGTTGCTGACGCGCTTCGCTGCAAGACTCCCTATACCCTGGTGGAAAATTACTTAGTGATTGAAAATAGCTGAGAGCTGTTAGATACTATAATTTAATCGTTTTATCTCAATTCTTCTCAGCTAAAAGTAATGCAGACAGCTTAGAAATTAACTAATATCTATCAGCGAGCACATCAGGTTTATCAATTTTACTTAAAAGAAAAACGTCTAAATCAACGGTTCTCGTAAAGCTTTGAATTTCAATTATAAAATCAATATAGGATTAGTTATAGAGATTCTTTCAAAAACAAACCCGAACGAGGAGCCAACTTTCGATGGGAGTCCGCAACTTTTCCAACTAATACCATCGTTGGTATATACATATACAGGTTCCCTCCCCTTCGCCTTTGCAACGTGCTCCGACAGACGTTTTTCCTAATTTAAAAATTGCTCGGGTCTTCTCGCAGACAGCTGCAAAAAAAAAGCTCACGCTATATTACACTCTCTCGTGATCCTTTTGTTCGATACAGGTAGGTAGCTCATCTCTCTCGGTTAAGCCGTTCCTCGGCTATACTCTTTCCGCTGTATTCGCGTGCAACTATTATACGCCAGAGCTTTTAAGCGCCGGGCAGTCTTTTAACTGGCTTTGGTATATTATATACAGCGTCGATGGCTGAATTGAGCAATTTTTACACGGCTTCGCCGTTATACTCCATAATGGTCCCGCACTGTATAATATTATATAAGACTTTCGACCGAGAGCTTTTCGCTCTTTTAATATGCAAGCGACTTCGTCTGAGAACAAAGTGAGGATCAACGAGTAGAAGCTTGTGCTACTGCGTATACAATATGAATTGCGCTGTAACTAACAGGTTGAAATTTGTTCAAAAGTAAAACGAATGCAACTCTCGTTTTGACGTAGAAAAGCTTTGTAAAAAATATACACAAAGAACGGATTCCCAGCGGTTTTTGTTTTCTATCAAAAAAAAAAAAAAAACTCACTGCGGGAATACCAGTCTTGCAAATATTCAAAAGCCGGGTTTTAAAAGCTATACCTTTGACAGAGCGTCTCATGAGTTATGAGAAGAAAAATAAATAAATACGAGGGAAATGTTCGCGCACTTAATCACCAATTTTAATGAAACCAAGCCTTTGTCAAAAACGACTGATTCGCTCGGCGTCCGTCAATATAATCAGTTTAAGTATATACCCTGAAAGCTTGGGTCGTATTTGCATTCGTTGCGATCAAAGCCCGCGCGAAATACATGGATTTCAATTAACATCGCGATCGGTCCTCCATACATCTCTTCGGCTTGTGAAAAATTCATCGGACCGGCTGTCGTCCGCAAAAAGGCGATGGTTATAATTCCAGGGAGAAATTGCCCGGTCCACTTTAGGCCATGAAAAAATCATTGAATCAAATATGCAGGAGAGCGATTAATTTTTCAAACCCCCAGTGAAATCCGAGCGTTTTTCGGTTAGTTCCCGCAGGATGGAGTGGTGTGTGTATATATGTATATGTAGATTGAGCAACGGACTCCGTTATATACACGGGAGCCGTTGTCGGAGTGACTAGACGAATTTCCGGAGTCGCGCCGCTGGCTTGTAATTATGTTTGTCCGCGTGGAGAGCATCCGTTAATGTTTTAGGAATGACGCCGTAGAAAATACAGTCGTCGCTATGTTTGTGCTGTTCTATATGGTAAATTGTTTTTTTTTCTTCCTTTGTGAGTGTTCGTGGGCCGACGTCGATGTTCTCTCGTACAAAAGACGTAAAAAGGTTGATAAACTCGGACGAAAACTTATTGCGACGTCGGGGAGAAGACATTTTTCTTGGTATACTTTTTTCTGTTATAATTAAAGGCACTTCGCGTCGCGTTCTTTGCATTGAAAGTATATTATATAAGTACCGTAACTGTGGCATAATTTCTCGGAAAGTCTTATACTTTTGAAGTTTGAGTTTTAATTAAGTTTATAAGTTTAAAAGGTGCATTAAATTCCGGGAATATCGTAAGGGATTTTTAAAGATTTACGGAACTGTAAATGTTGTTTTATAGTCATCGCGATTATGCGAATAATCAATAATACGCAGTTTGATATTCAAAAGCACGGATTATGCGTAAAAAAATAACATGTGTATTTCCGAAATTCTATACTTTGCATACAAAAGCGAATGCGTCACGATGTATACTTCGATTTATATAATAACATCGCGTTAAAAACTCGCCGGAAATTTCGAATACGCCGCGCGTTGATGTATAAAATATAAAATCACTTGCACGTGTTACAACGTCATATATCAAATGCAATATTCTCCACAAAAGAGGGAAAAAAAACCTGTATCCACTCATATTAGCATAAAACTATGGCACCAGCGTATATTCTCTCATTCGGGCGCAATATCCGTAATTAAAGGCCATTCCGCGCGCAAGGAGTGTATTAAAACTCACCCACGCGCTCGTATAATACGTATACGAGGACGAGGCTCTTGAGGCGGGAAAAATATAACTTGCGTGCGATCGCGAAAGCTCTCGCAGTTTAATAAAAGTCCCGGGGCTTTGCGTTACTTTATCGTCGTGAGACGCGACGCGTTGTATACTATATATAGTACGTAACGTGTGACTCGTCTCCGTCTTATATATTATAGTCGTCTCTGCACTGCGCAGGTCTATGGACTTACAGCCTATTGGCTGGAGCGTGAATTCAGACCTCTCTTTTATCTGCGAATTGGCACTTGGTGAAAATTATTCGGCAATATAAATTTTGCGAGACGAATGCCACGCGCAGCGAGTCTAAAAGTCGTACAGGTATAAACTCGATATTTTCGAGCCATATAAACACTGTGCCCCAATTCACGCTCGTATTGATTCTTCAGAAAAAAATACCGCGCTTCAGCGGCGCAAAGACGGCGTGATATCAAATATACCGACAAATTTCCAGAAAAATAAAAAAACGTTATCCTACGGTAAACCTTTTTAATTTGCCTTTTCCCCAAAAATAACACATAGGTATCGCTCGAACCATGAAAAAAAAAACGAAGCCATGTCGGAAAAATAACATTCTCTCTACTCCTGCAATATATATACATCCCGTACGCACCCTCCTGTTCCTTTTTGGCTGGCACGGGATATATATCCGTTGACAGAGCCACGGCGAGGCAGGATATTAAAGCGGATGTTTTTCTCCGCGCGAGGTAAATCACGAGAGGGACGCCAGAAGAGCGAATATATATACACACACACATTCTCCATCGCACACGTATATGTATCCGTATAATAAAGCGTTTTTCGATACTCAACACTTTGCGTTTTGTCTTAGCTCTTACTCTTCGGCAGCTTTTAGTCGCGCGAAGTTTTAAACTGCGTGCGCGCGGCTTTTTTCATACCCCCCCCCCCCCCCCGAGCGTGGCGTGTGTTTGCAGACAAATATGATACCCTCACCGCGGGTGCGCAGCGTAAAGCTTTGATTTATTAATGAAAAGTCGCGCGCGGGTGAAGCCGCGCTTTATTTTTCATTATTTTCCGGCTGATTGATTTTCCGATTGAAAATGCACAGGCGCCAGGTGTGAGTAAATCATGATTTATATAAGTATACACACCAGCATAATTCGATTCAATTATTACTGCATCGAGTCCTCGTTTTTTCGGAGGCATTTTATTAATTCTCTCTCAGCTGATGCGCTACAAAGCTGAAATAATGCGGGCGCCAATCATTAAAACGCGTCTACATAAACGATCGTCCATCGCGTCGAATTACTAATTCGATGCAGGGCGTTTTCGCGCGCTCTAGCTTCCTCTCTAATAATCAATTTTCTCCGCCATTTAACAAGAGACCCATAGCGCTTTAATTGAGGCAATTACACACCAGCGCCCCGTCGATGGAATATTTTTTCTTCCTCTTGCCTAGCAGTTCGATGAATCGTGCGCCTCACAAAGGGACGCGTCATTATTGGCAAATTTACCGTCGTTATATATTTATTTTGAACCGATGATTTGCGATGGCTGCATTTGCTGTATTATTTTTTTTTTCTTTTTTTTCGTTTGATCACGGATGGCCGAGACATCGCGACGATATTTTAGGCTTTGACTAAGAAATAGCGAATAAATCCTGAGATCCGCAAGACAATGTAGTGGATTCAACCATTTCTCGTCTGATTCAGTATAACTGGCTTAAAAATAATATGAAAAAGCTCTTGACATCGAGATTATGCCCCAAAGCTTTCAGACAGTTTTTTTCGTAAGATAATATACGTTCGCGTCTTTTTTAATTTTCACAATCTTGAGAGGTCTTATCGCAAAAACTTTATACCTCTCGAGATCCAATTTACGGATCCTTTTGGGGCTAGACACTGATCGGCCATGATTTTTCTCGAGTATAATTATAGCTTAGATGAAAATACATAACTTTTTGAATGCATATTCACGTAATTGGAAGAAGCTTCGTTATAAAGGGATAAGCATTTGTTATTGTTGCAGGTATCCATTGTATTCAAATCAATAGCAGCGTTCCAGCCAATTTGTGTCTCATAAGAGGATTACTTTTTACCTACTGCAAACGACACAGTACAAAGAAATAACTTTCATTCCCAATTCCCAACTCGATATGCTACTGATGGTCCTCAAAACGCAACGAAATCTTAATCCTCTAACAAAAGGACTCTCAATCAAGACTCGCCGGAAAAAAACCTTCTAAAAACATCCTCCAAATAAAAAAAAAAAAAAGAAAGAAACAACCGAACTCAATTAGTGGAAATTTCTCGACAATACGCCTCTTGAAACTTCTCCATAGGGGAACGACGTCGCTCGCCCCAGGCCAATTATGCGACGTCGATGAAGTTTCGAGAACAGTTTTATCATCGGTCTCCGGGCTTCTTCCGCGCGCAACCGCGAAATCCGATACGTGCGTGTATACCGGGTGACATGCGTGATGCACGTAAAGTCCGCGGCATGGGCTTGCGTGATATACACGCGGTCAGGGCCGTATTATGAGGCTCTTTTGTGGGAGAATTATGGAAGCCGCGCTTAAGTATTGCTTTCAAAAGCAGCACTTGAAGTGACTATACATATTGTTGTAAAATACTATGTTTCGTCTATAAGTAAGTGTTGATAATAAAAAATATTGATTATGTATACAGAAAGTTCGTCATGTATGCGAAAGAGAACGTGTCAAATATGTTCAAAAGCATCATATTATCCATCAGATGATTTATCACATTCACATATATACTTTCGAAAATATCATACGGCGAATCAGCTGTTTCTTTTCTACTGGGAGTGCACCGTCTGACCACACTCCCATAATTCCACTTGAAGCACTTGAGCCCATTACCAAGAGTCCACTATATATCCCCGTGCGGGGCTTCCAAAATCCTATCTACGTTCTTGGAACCAACGCATGTAGTCAGTACACCGCAGCTCTGGCAATTTCCACACGACGAGCGTTAACATCTGTTAACGGAAGGCCGAACCGGTATAGTGCTGCATCGCGTTACCTGCAGTGGCGGCGTTGCGACAGTGTCACCGCGACTCAGCCGCTTGGCTTCGGATTTGCGGTCGTCGCATAAAAATATACCATTACCGTCTGGCTGCTCACTTGGGCCACCATAAACTAGACCAGAAATTAACTGCGGCACTGCTACTGTAGCTGTTTACGCCTCGGTGATTTTGGGATACACTCAAAGGTCTAGGTTTCGTTCTTTATATGCGGTGGGGGTGATTTGACGGTAAGCAAGGGGAAAGTTACTAATAGCAAGATAGGTGTAAGGTTGATTGGTCACTTGATGAATAAAATCTGCGTGTTTTTCTTAGTATATACGACGAAAATACAAACGAACTCTGTTGTGATTTGCCGACGAGTGTATTGAAGTATGTAGGAACGTGCAATTTCATGCATCAACTTTATAAACGTGTATATTTGCCATCAAATAAATTGGCTATCAATCGATTTTCATCGTAGTGAAATTTTTTCTGTAAAACTAACCAATATGGATAATTGATTACTTGTCGCAGTAAACAACGACACAGACCTTCCAATTTTCGTTGCAAAATTTCGTAAACACACTCTCGTTCGCAAATAAAATTGCGACGTTTGCAATCAATTTCCAATATTTGCATAAAAACAACGATTCACCTCACCCGCATTTGATCTTCCATGCACGGCATATTGATAACGTACACACAAGCGCCTTAAAAAAAAAGCATCAAAACTCTTCCATACACCCGATCTACCGAACATTTTGGCCCGCGATGTATCCCGACCTCGATCGATCAAGCAATAACACTACACCAATACCTCCGCGCCTTCCTTCTTTGAAGCCGCGTCAATTCCAAGGGCAGTGCCGTCAGCAGCGGAAGACCGTCGGTGGCTGATTGATTTCGCGCGCGAGCAAAATTCGATATACCGCGCGCGCGCGCGAGAGAGAGAGAGAGAGAGAGAGAGAGAGAGAGAGAGAAGCAATATATCGATGTGCACAGCAGACTGAGCGCACGAAAGGTGTTGTTACGAGTAAAGGTAATTTTCCAATAACGTGCGCCCGGCGTGCGTATACACCTATATAGTCAGCCAGCGACTGGCTTTTCGACCCGCGAGATTGAATCCGACGCGTAGATGAAAGGTCTTTTTTAACGGGCTTCCGAGTGGCTTTTTGCCGCTCCTCGTCCGAGATACGATTTTGCTTTTTCTTTTTTGCTTCTTTCAACAGAGGGAAGAGTCGATAAATTGACTGGGTGTTTCGATAGCGGCTTTATCATTAGCTCTTTATTTCGTTGAGGTAATAAATTTAGTGTAAGGATAAAGAGAGAGAGAGAGAGAGAGAGAGGTGGGAGGCAATGAATTTTTGCTGTAGCTACAATTGTTCTTTCTAATTATGAAACACACACGGCTCTAATAACAATCTCGGTCTCCTACTTAAATCGACGGAAGAAAAAAATCCACTTTCCCCAAAACGAAAACTCCCGCGCGCAGATTAACCCTAAATACGGACGACAAATTTCTATTCGGCTGGCCTTAATGGGAATAGTTGAGTTGCGGCGTATGTATATAGCATATACACACAGGCCGCTGCGCTAACCCTCAAACGCCAGACGCGCGCCTGGCGCGAGACGAAAGTTTATACTAACCCCTGCATGGTTTACGCGGGCAAATCTCTCCGACAACTTACGTCCGTCCTGTATACATATAAGGGCACGCGACGACCAGCGTAACTTTGAGGAACGGTGTACCCTGGATTCTTTATTTCCTCGTTTTAACTCGATTCCGTTTAGTCTGGCGCGTGTAGTCCGGAGAGAGTTAATTGACTTTGAAGTTCAACGATGGACGAAGAGTCGCAATTTCGGGATTTCCTGGGTTCTGTGTGATGAAAAATCGTTTTAAAAAACGTATATTCATCATATTATATATACATTTCAGCCCTTGGGCGTCAGCCTGTGCCAACAGCAGCGTTAATTTGTTCTATCAAAGTGATAAGGGTTTATACCTATCAGCCAGCTTCTATATCCGCTGCATCCAGAGCGCGAGTATAACTCGCCTATTATACGCACCATACTGCAGTCCCCTTCATATTCGCACGACTCAAAACTTCACAGAGAATCTCTCTCAAAGCTTCGCGTCTCATCATTAAAAGCAAAACCCTGTCCCTCTCCGCAACTCTCCAGGCGCTACATATATATATATATATACTTACAGTGCTGTAAATCCAGTAGAAAGAACGACGGTGCAGACAACGAGCCCAATTATCAGAAGTAGCTGATGTCATAGTTCTCTCAAAAGAAGCTCCTCATCGCCTGCAAAACAATTTCATTTGATTACTAATGCATCAAAGGCTCCGAGAGTCGCTCTCTTCGTTATTCCAGTCCTCCGGAAGCTGAGCCAGAGCTAACGGAAGCCAGTGATGCAGTAGCAGCATACGGTAGTGCATGTATATAGTGTAGTCTGGGAAATTTGGCTGCCTTTCAAGTTTCCAGCAGACAAAGCTACCGGAGAGGAAGAGGCAGCGACGCTGCTGCTACTGCTGTCTAGGATGAAGGGAAATTGATATAGAGGAGGGAAAAGGTGTGGAGAAAAGCGGCCGGATAAGGAACCGAGTAGAGGGTTGGCTTTTGCCGTTAAGAGACGAACGATATATACTTCGCAGCGTCGAGCGCTCGTGAGATGCGTTGAACTTTACGAAATTGGATTACAATATATATACGAGCTATGGAATATATGCATCGTGTCTCGGTATTTGATGGAAAATTTGTAATACTTGTATAGGTAATATATACTATAGCAAGAACAAAATACGAGCTTCGCTTTGTATTAATTTAGAATCAAACTAGTCGTCGACGAATTGGAGAATTGAATGATATATACGATTCCTCTCTTTTCAGAGTAGGATTTTTCTTTTATTCGGGATCGGGTAGAGTGAATGGCGAGAATTTTGTTCGGCTGCAGTTTATATATACAGGATGAGCGTTGCTCCCTGTAAGATGGAGAAAGGACGAAAACGGAGTAAAAATATACCAATTACATGCGATTAATTAATAAATTTCAATCGGTATAATTATCGGCACAACTCGTAAGTCCACGCAGCCCAAGACAGACATCGGCGAGGAAGTAAACGGCTAAGCATATCCCGAAAAAAGGGGGCTCCAACCCAGACTTTTCCTAGCTCCGATACTATAACGGCAGCTGCAACAGCAAGTGCAACAAGTGCTAATCCTGGGCGCGCGAAGCGGCACGTCGCGATCGAGTTAAAATTCAAGAGCCACTCTATTCTCTCTCTCTCTCTCGCTATGTATTCGCCCGTCGAGCCATCATGAAACGTCGAGAGACCTGCCGATCCAGATTAGGAACTTAATACCGTCGAGTCACTCAACTAAAACGCGCCTATTCCCGCGCGGCGGCTGGTAATTTGATACGAATGGGATCGCTGCTCGGTGTCTCGATCATTTTTTTTTTCTTTCCTTTTTTCGCGCGTAATCCGATTATAGAAAGGTATTATGCTGCGCTTCTTTCGTCGCAAAATCTCTTTTTCTTTCTGGAATGATTGCGTAACGGGGCAGCTCTTTCGATTTATCCGTTTTCTATCCGGGAGCCTTTTTTATAAAATATATATATATATATACCTTCGAGTGGGCTAAACGCAAGCTCTCCCGTGATTCTCTGAAAATTAATTATCAGCAAAATTCTCCAGTACCTGAATCAACAGCCCATTCGCACCGAGAGAAACTCGAAAACGCCGCGAAAGCCAGCTTGTCCTCGAAATTACAAACTACCAAGGCAAAAGTCATCGTCGAACCTTTACTCTCTCCAGCTCGCAAATAAAGAAATTCAATTTCTCGCTCGCGCAATTACGCGAGTGTAGCGCTGAACGTTAATTCTCGCGCACTCTGCGAAATCAAGTGCACGCGGGCGAATGCCCTCGAATTCGACGAGTATATACAATGACGCTTTATTCGGGCCGAGCGGATGAATTTCGTGTATACCTCGTGGGAGTGTAGGAAATGAGTCGAAAGGAAGCTATAGAGAGCTCTCCGCGTTGAAAAAAAAAAAATGTGATTGCAAGGGTTGTGAAACCGGAAACGAGTATAGGAGCTAGAGGAGATGAAAAGACTTTATTCGCTGATTGAACTTGCGCCTTTTCAGCTACGCGACGTTATTTCCGTCATATTTGAAAAGAAAAATATTCGATCGTCATAACGTAGTTGGCTACGAAACGAATGAATATTATGGAATAAGGTTCAAAGTTGAAATTCCTGATGATGCTATACAACCCGCAAGGATGAAGAGTAAACGCAGAGGTAAACTAACGTTGCTGCAAGCTTGCAACATATTCCGCTGAGATATAATTTAGCCAAAGCTGCGCAAACGGAATTCTTCGCATTCGGGAAATCGAGAACCTCGCTGACTGCCCCCCCCCCCCTCTCTCTCTTTCTGTAATTGAATCATGCGGTTCTGCCTTCGAACGAGAGAATAGTTCTGTGGTGTGCACTTGAATTCAATTATTTGAGCAATATATAAAATATATATACGCACACGCTCGAACGTAAACTTCGAGATGTGTGCAATAAATTTCCATACTACTGCACCCCCGAGGAATGCGCGGGATTTTCAAAAATTAAAGCTGCACGTAAAAAGCACACCGGCCACCCGCGATCTTCCATCATATTCAAGTGTATCGTAAATTCGTTTTGGCTTGTATATACACTCTATTGTTCTGCGCTTCACAACCCATCGCATTCGTTTACATTGGAGAGAATATTCGCAATTCGTCGAAAAATTTATCCGCGAGGAGAGTCTATATATACGATTCCGACTTTGAAGCTGCCTGTAGTTGCCAGTAAACTCGCCTCTGTATAGTAGTGTTTGATTTACAGTCCGGAACCACATCTCGACGCCTCTCCAGCCCGAAGAGTAGCTCGATTGAGAGAGTTGGGTAATTGTGCTCTATTGACTATTGACCAAAGGCATCGTGTGGCTGCCGTTTGCTATATAGGTATACTATATATTATTCGATGCTTCTATAATGGAATGCTTACATTAAACGATATTCCGCAGACTTTCTTGGCTTAAGGGAGAATCAATATAGAGAGTCAAAAGTTGCCGGAGCACTTTAAACACAACCGATTTGGCTTATACTCTATAAAGCTTCGCCGTTTACGTGCTCGACTTAACAGAGTCGTTGTTTGGAAAAGTATCGAATAACAGTAGCTTTTTCGAGCAAACTACTCACTGCTATCGTTATCTCTGTATTTACAGAAGAAAATGTTTGTTCTTCATTTTCATTTAAAAATTACATTAAACTGCAATGTATAACGCTGTCGTATAAGTTGAAAATTACCGCAATTTTCAATTATATATACTGAGCTGAGGGTCGGAATAAAATTGTCCTTTTTGTGCTTACATTGTTATGTCGGCGCAACACTTAGCGGTTTTATCTTTCATATCTCGAAAGCTCGACCTGGGCATCGAGTTACTGTACTCGGATCTTTCGGTTCTATAAACTATGCATGTATAATCACTTTAATTTGCATACGTACACCAGGTGAGGTAAAGTTTGTTTTAATCGTTAGACAGCTTTAATGCTTTTAAAAACATTCGCGAACCGAGTCGCTTTTATAATGTTATAAGGTTTTTGCACGAGTCCTGGCAAAACTTTCGATATTTTACGTCGACGCTGCATTCGAGAACTGCAGCTGTACCAAAAGTCCATCGGGAAATTTTAATGAACCGAGCAGTGCTTATAGTCCTAACATAAATCGATGCAATGGTACGAAGGTATATATTGCTATTCATTATTATATCGGAGATGGCATTTCGTGAAAAAAACTCTGGTTATCACCAAATCAACAACTCTCGAACCAGATAAATCCCTTAACGAGTCTCAAAGCTCTTCGGCGACTCGCATGATTAATTCGCCGGCGTAATTTCGCCGATCGTGATTTAACTCGCATTATTGCTCTCCGCTGGTGCGCGTCTGTCTGGCGGCTTTTTAATGGAATTAACGCGCAGATAGCTGCGGCAGCAGCCAAAGTTTGCAGCGCAGCCTCTCTCGGAAAGAGCTGGGATTTGTTCAGCGGAGAGTGTTTGTAATGTAATGCTTTCAGGGAAGAGGCGAGACGGTTTTTTTTTTCTCTATTCTTGGTCGAGGGGGTGTTTCTCATTTCGTAATGATGTACGGCGGGCAAACACCTTCTAAACTGTTTGTTCTGATGTGATGTGCGGAGGGTTTTTTGTCAGAATTCTTCATCAAGTTGAAGCATCAAAGTGACGCTATATGCATGGTTAATCTCACTAATGACAATTGAATTACGACATTGTTAGCATACCTTTGGAAAACGTTTTCAAAAAGACTGCTTTTTCGATAACTAAAGGACATTAAGTATGTATGAAGTGCTACTCAAACACTCGAAAGCATGCGTAATCAAATTATCACAGATCGAACAATGAATCAGAATTATACTCTTTTATCAAGCGAATTATTTAATTACTCCGTGTAATTCACTGCGCCCGATAGAGAGCAAACGAAAAGGATGTATATATTAACTGGAATTCATTAATCTTTAATATTTTCATGATTAATAATTCATATTAAGTCTGATAATATTGATTATTATTTCATGAAAAGCATATAAATTCTTAAAAATACAATCAGGTTAATCAAATCGAATAATTAAAAGGTTGGAAAGTACGTGTGAACAGCATTAAAAGCATTAATTTTACTCAATCGTGGAATGAATATGCAGAAGTGCAATTAATTTTGCACCATCATCGCAATATACGTATCATGAATTACAGCAACATTTTTACCAAAAATAATACATAAATCAGAGCGAGCGAAATAAGCATTTCCCTCGCGAGTCCAATACAGATGCGCGACGCAGACAAATTTAAAAGTAGTTTCAACGCACTGACCTTCAAACTCGCATCCGCGTGCGCACACAAAAAAATTCTGCCGCGGCGAAAAGCAAAAAGTTCAGCAGTGAGGAGCTAGTTAGACTTTTGAGAGTCTAATTTGCATGTCTTATATCTGCGAGTTACGGAGAAAATTTCAATTTTTACGGCAGTTCCTTAAACTCGAGAATCCCGCACAAGGCTGGGTTGAGCTTGGGAAAAATTGCTTTTTTAAAAGTTCCCGATGCCACGTGTGTGAGTGCTCACCCTTTCCCCCGCCGGCGCCATAACAAATTCGAGCGAGTATAAGTGCTCACGTCTGGCGGCAGGCGGTGAGTATGTAGTGTGTCGAAAATCGATAATCGCACTTTACGCGCCGTCTACCCTTGCTTATATACACGTACGCTGAATCTCCTGGTTGATGGAGTAGTGCTTGCGTTTCGAAATGTGTTTGCTGATAATCTCATGTTTTTTTTTTTTTTTAATATGCATCTGTGCCGCGTAAAACGAGAAAATTAATCAAACAAATTCATAACTCTGATTGCAGGTGCAAGGATGAATATGAACACGACGATCCGCACAGCGACAACGACGGCTCGAGCCGCGTTGTCGGGCCTCGGGGTGACGACTATAGCCGACGTCTTAAACGGCGTCGACACGGACCTATCATTCGAGGAAGCGAAAAACTTGGCCGATGGTAGCCTCAACATCTCGCCGGTTACCCTCTCATCCGACTGGTCTCGGGTCGTACGACTACTCATGCTCGCTTCTCTTGCTGTCGTTGGCAGCGTCGGCAACGTATTCATGATATCTGCCGTCATGGTCGAAGACCATCTTAAAAAACGAGGTGAGAGCTGAAACTTCCTATCGATCTCGAACGTATTTTTAGCAGACTTGACATTTCATCAATGCAAAGTAAAGAAGGTGAAAAAATGACTGCAGACGAAAATTCAAGCTATAGGGCGCATTAAGTATATAGTATTATAAAATTTACGTGCGGGAGAAAATTAATTTAGTCGCTTTGCATTCAAGTCACACGCAGGCTAAATACGTACACTCAGCCTGAATCCTTTAAGTTTCATGCAAATTAATCTCGTTTTGAATCTTTATGACACTCCCACGCGGAAATTTTGTCACGCGGAGCTTGAATTTTATGAAAAATCTATATAGTTTTATAAAGCGAAGCGCTTAAGACCTGTAGCCGAAAAAGAAAAGCGATTCGTGCAAAGAAAGCCTCGAGCCGAAATTCGCAAAGCCTCGCGACAAAAGTATAGTAGGCGTATACTTACCCGACTAAGCCTCTATTCCTAAGCGGGTATTTATTTCGGCTCGTGTGCGGCGTAAATATAGGCTCCACCAGAAGCATTATACCTGTGATACAGTCTCAATTTTCTCCTCACGTCTCGTTCAAGTCCTCAACTGAGTTCTCGATCCTCGCGTGCGAATCGATGCAAAAATAGTAAATATACGAGGAGGAGTCATGCGAGCTATGTATATTACGAGAAAACGCTGACTTTTTTTTCATACAATACAGAGCGCGCGCACCCCAAGGAGTGTGTAATATCGTTCGGACGCCCGGAAATCCGCTTTTACGCGCCGAGTTTTTCCCCAAGGCTCGTAAAGCCGAACTATAAACCGTTGTGTGTATGTGTGCGACCCTCTTCCGGGAAATATCATCCGTGTGTGTATATAGATATATATAAACGGTGACATTTCGTTATTTCAGGAGTGTTTGCGCCGCGAGCGACGAAAGCCTCTTTTTGAGTACGCGTTGATGTTGTTTCGTTTCTTTTTGGTCTTATGACTTTTTTCCTTCTTTCTCAGAGTTACGCGGGTTAATTAGCCGAGAGGAGTCGGGCTGTGTGCACTCGTAAAAAAATTATACAGGGTGCCGTATTTTTTTTTTTATATTTTCGGTCTCTATATACGATTTGTATTTTCGAATATTTTCCTCTCTATTCCGTGTGTACGTATACACAGGAATTTGGAAAAAAAAAATTCAATCAAGCTCGCACGACTAAATTGATATCCGCGGCGCGCATGGACTGTATTTTGGTTATATTGCGCGAGCGACTGACGAACTGCATCAGTCGAGTCAACAAAAGAATGTTTTGAAGTCGCATATGAAAAGCCAACACACTATGTACGCGTCGATAAACTTTTGCCGATTTTCGGTTATTGCAGGCAACGCATTCCTGGTAAACGTGGCACTGGCTGACCTGCTGATCTCAGGTATGGTGATACCGGCTTCGGCCATTCTTATACTGGCCGGTCACGAGGAATCGCCACGAGGTATCTGCAGCTTCGAATGGACGCTCGAGGCCCTCTGCTTCCTCGTCACGGTCCTCACCCTTGCGGCTATCGCTGTCGAGAACTACATGCGGCTTTGCTGGCCCATCGAGAGGTTCGTTACGTTTATTTATATTTACATACATAATGGGAGACGTATACCTTGCCCGAAGAGGTATTATATTGATAATATTCAGCGCGTTATTTTGATGCAAAGGGAGAGGATAAAGGTGCAGGTGAGTTTTGAGTTTCGGATTATGCAAATGAGGGGGAAGTGCCGAGTGAGCAATTTAGTGCGTGCAAGAGTTATCGAGCAGATGTTCACCGGTGCAGTATTATAACCTACTACCGCTTTTGTATATTATAGAAAGATATACCATCATCACGAGAGCCCGGGAAATTTCCATTGGTAACCAGAACTACACTCCATTCCCCCCACATCATCTCCGACGAAGCCTAAACAATGAAAGCATATAACCATTTCTTCCCTGCAATGATAAAAGCACGGCATCGCGTATAACTGCTCGCATAGGTATACGTTATATTATATACAGTATCTAACATATGACGCAAAAGTCACGAAAATAAATGACTCGGAGAAGAAAAAGCTCAGCGAGTTTTCCGCGCCGATGTAAAAATTACACGCATCCGAGCGTCAGCTCGAGCTCGTGTAAAATGTGGTCAAGCGTTATCGCACTGCAACATGACTTGCGACGGCGGTGGCCCTTCCTTCCTTACACTATACACACAGCGTCGGTAAATGGCTTCTTCCACTCCGATTCATCTCTTGGATTGATGAGCTGTTGCCGATAGCGAAGCGAACTATAAGCAGCGTAATAATACACCGCAGCGCAGCCTGGTTCCTTCATATTTCAGAGGCTTTAGATTATAATACATGGACAACGTTTTTTCTGGTGGAAAATTCTTATAGCATTCATCATTTTCCTTTCAAATAATGATATTCTTTCACATACCTACAACTAAATGAGCGCAGCTGTTTGTTTTCTTGCTGTAATTAGCCCATGTCTTCTGGGCATATTGTAGCCCTGTTATTCTAATCCATCCCTTGTGTTCCGCTCAGCTCATCTTCTCGGCAAACACGCCAATATTGGGCCATTGCTCTGGATCGCGCTGTGTGTATGTATATACGTATACACCTTAAAGGGCATGTTTAATTCATGATTACACATATAACGTTAAGGTAGCTTCAAGTTGCAAATCCTTCGAAAGATCGCGTAACTTTTGCAATTCTCCAAATGAAGATAACTAATCAACGAACAATTAGTGTAATATCCATGTAAATCGAGCTGGCAATTTCGAAATCACGCCAACGTCTAACTCTCTCCCTTGTTGGAGCATAGAATTTCAAAGATTTCAGGAGGAGTATATGTAGGTAACCGGAGAAAGTTTGCCCGATTGAATTACCCTATAATTTATAAGGCTAATCTTAAATTGGGCCTCGCCTCGTGAGAGAACCTATACTATATAGGTGCAGTCTCTGAGGGAACGCCTGTAATGGAGGCGCTTATACCTGTTTGCAATTGCACCCCGAGGCAAGTTTCTAATCGTGTTTTATCTTTCGCCGATACAGGAACGCGCTGTGTTTCCCTGTTGAAAATAAATACATATTTTTTGTACTTATTTTTGGTACGTACTAAAAATATGTAATTTACCTGGCGATACGTATTAAAAATATGTGCTAATTTGAGACTGACTATTTTGAATATATTAAATATAAATATAAGTATTTGATGGGACCATAAATGGTGTTACTATCCTTATGGTGATCATTACTGAAATGGACGAGTGTAGGGGTTAAACGTCCTCTATATTGTGTTGGAGTATAACGTTCGTGGGAGCAATTCAAGGATATTTCCAAATCATTTTAAACAAATATTATGCTTCACTATGTGAATCTGCATTAATCGTTACCACATCACCAAATACTATATGCAAAATCAGAAATCATTCCACCCAAAAATCAAAAAAAAAAAACCCACTGCACTCAGCTAAAAAAAACACTTATACTCATCTCGGCATATGCACACATCCGCTCAAAGTTATCTGCTTATACAGGAAATTACTTACCAGTTAAAGTATTATCCAGCGCAAGAATTTCGCTATACACGAGAAAGAGGGGGTGGGGGTGAACATGTCCAAAAGGCTTTTGCCGTCTCTATTGAGCGCTCGAGGCTATTATGTCTATTATCTCTGGCGCGTTCAACCTTATTTCCCGCTCGAAGCTTAAATACTGCCCTTGATGCCGGAATCATCGGTGGGGCTTCCGAGAGAGATTTCGTGGCTTTTATCCAAAACGAAACAGGACCACCGGCGTCGCGCGAAAGAAAAAGAAATGGGGCACAGAAGTTAGTTGTGGCTGTTTGCACGAATTCAGGAGGTAAGACGGAGTAAGAGTTCAACAATGGGTAGAAGGAGAGGGCAGAACAAAGAGCCAGAGAATAGGGGAACGAACGAAGCCAAGTCGGCCGCGCGACAAGCACGAGGCGGGGTATGATGAGTATCGGGTGAAACGGGTGGGCTCGTGAGGGGAGACATAAGGAGACCCGGGTACCTGGGTGGGGAGTTGTTTGTACTATACGCTCTGGTGGAAAATTGTTAAGCTCGAGCACGAATATGGATTTTCATTAAACGAGCGGTCACTCGCAGGCATACCTAATTGCAGTGCGGCGGCGCCTTTTTTCGCAGGGGTCACGCGAGGGCTATTATTATGCTCTTGACGTTGTTCCATTATTCCCGAGTAGATTCGTGAAAAAAAAAAAAAAATATTCGCGCCGATGCAGCGCGCTGAGGATTCGAGTGTCAATCCACTGTCAACTTTTTATTTCCGCGCGCATAAGCATGTATATAACGAATTCTTATAGAATTCAAATTTTTCAGCTTTCGAATAATACCTCTTCGTTAACTCTATTGCCTTCACCATTAGCCATCGTCAATACTCCACGATTCCGTCTCTGAGCGCGCGAATAGTACAGTATAACGTAATACTCGGAACAGAGAGCAGATTCTGTCGGACTACTGAATAGTTCTACTCAATCCATTATGCGCAAACTTCGCATTCATGCAAATTATTCTGTGCCTCGGACCAATGTATGTGTACATCGAAACTTTCCATTATTAGCCTCGTCCATTAACCTCGTGCTCGATATCTCGGATCTATTGTGATGCTTTGAAATTTCCACGGCTTCGCGTTTATCGTCAAATCCGTTAAGTGGCAGCTCTGTATACCTCAAGACAATAATGGGCGCCAGAGTCTGCCCGAATTATTCAACAAAAGCTCCTTCTCGGGGATCAAAGCTCCTTTGTCTCCGCGGATCTTATGAAATATTCGTAGAACGTCTTGTACGATTTTTCATACTGGAGCAATTATATAGAGGAAAGCGTTAAAGGGTTGCTGCAAAATCTTGAGATAAAGTCTCGTGAACGGCTCCCAGTGTTACACGTATGAAAAAAAAAATATATTAGATCTCGTACCCACAGCGGCGGACAAAAGAAGGCCGCACTTACCCGAAAATTAAAAGCGATAAAATGTTATTCTCCCCTTCGTGAAGTGTGCTCGCCAGCTCGAAAACTACTACCCGCAATAACCCTCTCCGCGTGCGTATATATATATATATATATATATAGCTATACGTGAATTCATCCGACCTGTCGACATTTCACTTTACAAGTCTCCTAAAGCTCTCTGAAAAGAATCTCGCCTCGAATGTCCTCGTAAAGATCGACGTAATTCTCCCCCCTTTTGCTTCCATTCATTCGATATCTCGTCACCACACAGCAACGATGCCAATAATAAAAGAGCCGCGTAATTTCTATCCGCGCGTATAAATTCCACGGATACCGGGGATTCCCCTGATTCTCTCTCTTTCTCTCTCTCTCTCTCTCTATACATGCATGCGATATACGCCAGCTCCTTCAACTTCGTCTTGCAAATTCCTCACAATGGTTATATACATCGCGAAAGGATCTCGAATTAACCCTTGGCAGCTCTGATTGGAACGACGCTCGAGCACTTTCATTTAAACTTGTGCCCGAGAGTGTTACAGCGGATGGTTGCACGAAGGCGCGATATTTATTGCTCGCGGTTTATTGCAAAGTGTAGTTGCCTTTGGCATCAGACGAAGTGGTATTATTATGATGGGGAATATTAGGTCTGGGCTTTGATTGCAATTAATTATGGAGAAGTTTGAACGAACAGGTGAGAGATGGATCGAGATTGAAATTCTTCTGAAGGGGGATGAACGGAATTGTTGCGCTTTCAAGTGTTTATCGATATCTGATATTCTAAAGTTTTGCGGGTATATTATCCGTTCACTCTAGTAAGGTTACTTTGATGCGCGAAAGCGATTATGATGTAGAAAAGTATCAAATTTTCATGTATACTCATTAGTTGAGAAAAAGGAGATTAAGAATTTTATTTTCTCTCGCGAGCTTTTGCTAAGTATACAAACGCTTACGGGCTCTGTAGACACTAATAAATTTTGCATACGCGGAACGCACACACATAAACGGTGACTAAATCCGATTTAAGTTTACAGAAGGAAGTTTATCTTCATAAAATAAGCAAACGCGGCTCAAGCTAAATGTAAAGCTCTCCGCGCGCGCAGTTGTCTGTTCAGTCTGTTTATGCAAATTAAACCTTCTTTTTCGCGTTTGCCGAAAGTAAATGAAGTGCTACTTAATGAATAAAGTTTGTCAAAAGAAGCTCTCGGTGCTTTCAAACGGTAAATATTGAGCTGTCTCGGCAAAGTAATGAAGAAACTCGATAAATATTCGACTCCCGACTGCTCAGTCGAGCGTTACTTATAGCCTCCGCGCTACAAGAATTCTCAGTGATATTAAAAAATTTAACCTTTCATCGTTGCATAAAGATAAAGAAAAAGTAGCATGCCATAACGAAAGCACTCATCTTTCTGTCCATACAAAGCAGATACGGTATCCTGACTACAAGTCGAGTGACCGGCGCGATCCTGTCGGTCTGGCTGATCGCCTCAACGGCGGTAGGCCTGCAAACATCCCTGGAGTTGGGTCCCAACCTCTGCAACATAAACTGGCGCAAACCCTTCACCATGACGATCAACACGACGGGCATAATGAGCGCCTCGATCATCGTCGGCGCCCCGATGTTCTTCACGATCCTCGTTTACGTGCGCCTCATCATCCGCGTTCGCAGCTCCATGCGTGGCTCCTACAAGCCGTCCGTCGCCTTCAACTGGGACTATGAGCTGACCAAAGCCAACATGTACAGCTTCTTCTTCTTCGGGGTATTCTGGATGCCTCTCGGCGTGGCTTTCTGCATCAGCGTGGTAAGATACTTATTATCATACATTATAGTATCGCGTGCAGGAGGCGGAAATAAAAAAAATTGTCGAAAATCGTTCCAGGTGAGACCGGTGAGCCCGAAAATAGTGGTCTACCTCGCCTGGTTCGCCCTCTCCAAGTCATGCTTCAACAACCTGCTCTATTGCGTGGCGGATCGTCACTTCCGCAGCGCGTACGTCAAGCTCTTCCACTACTGCTGCTGCAAGACCACTGTGAGCTTCTCGCGGCGGACTAGAGGCGACGGAGGCCGTTCGTCCGGCGACGTGCGTCTAAGGGTACACATCATTCATTCGTATGCCTCGCCCGCCTCCGGCAGACCAGCCGTTGCCAGGCCCAACGGTCGCGATGTCTACGAATTGTAGGGATATGAGTACAGCCGGCTGCCCGTCGTTCATCAGCGCCACTCCACTGGGGACTGAGATTGTGACCGATCCGTCGTCCGCTACGAGCTCGACGACGACGATGACGAGTCGCGGAGCTATTCCGAGGACTGGATGGTCTGAGGCGACCGGAGAAGCATATGTGTATGTTGCTATTGCGTAAAGCTTGTGTCGAATTTCTATGCGTATAAATACTCATCTGCTAAATTGTATATTCTTTGTATCGTCGAGGTTGAAAACCGGTATGCTTCTCCGGAGAGTCCGATACCGATTTAATACAGCCGATCGTTAATTGACACGGAAAATACTCACACGGACAAACGTGAAAAACGAAATGTTTTTTACAAGATCGATTCCAGAACCAATTTTTTACTCGAGGAGATTTATTTACTATGTGGCGATCTCGGAGAAAACGAGAAATCGGCGACGAAATGACTGTACGCGCACATTTTGACTCTGTATTTTCAAATGTTTCATTCAAAGGCCAATATCATAATACTCTTTAGATCGATGTCTAGTCAAAACTTTGAATGAATCGCTTGAAAGCAATTCACTGCCGCGCAGGCAAGTGAGACGGTATATAGAGCGTCATTTCGTCGATCCTTCGTACGATCGTCTTTTTATATATTCTACTTGTATTGCCAGACTCTGACCAGTATGATATAATATACGGTGCATTTTTCGACTATGCTATATATTTTATAACATCAAGCTCGCGCCCTCGAGCGAGATTGATCTTTAAATTATATATACGTGAGTTGTTAATTTTGTCTCGACGCGCCAAGCCAGTGCTGGATCATCAATCAAACGCGCGCTTAACTCGACGAAAAAGTACAAAATTCCAAGTGTTCTCCGAAAGAGCTCATTTTTCCTACCCGGAAACTCTTAAAAAATTTATTTGCCCTAAGTGAAGAAAAAAGATCATTCATAATTCACGCTCTCTCGCGAGATTTTCTCAACTTTCCTCAGCCCCGCCTGGATGCTCACCAAGAAAGTGTGGCACTTGCAGCGCGGCTTTATTGATACTAGAAATCACACTTTTATTGCGCTAATAATTTCTCGAAATTACTTTCGCCCAGCCTAAATCGTCCTTTCAGTTAACGCCGACAAAGCGCAGCGCGACGCATTGTTAAGGAACTTTGTTGCCCGTGAAAAACGAGCCTGCGAACTTCACTCCGTAGAGAAGAGGACCTTGAAAGTTGTCGTATTATATATTATCTCGGAATAGTTTGCGGAACTTGGAGGGAATAATTATAATGATCCGAACTCGAAACGCGAGTAAAAAGAGCACGTTTCATATTATAATTAAGCAAAAAAAAAACTCTCGCAATATTTTACGACTTCCGATGTATGTATATTTGCGCGCGGTAAACGAGCGCAACGGTCAAGGGGGTCGTGCGCCGTATCGTAAAGTCGTAGCCATTAAAAGTCCCGTTTACGGCTGCTGAAAATGTTGACTTAATAGAAAACGCGCGATCGATGCGTTTCGCCCTGAAAAAATGAGCGCGACTACCCCTTTGAGTTTCAAAAGAAAATTTTACTTAATTAATATTCGCTGCGGGAAATAAAGCAAAGCGAGATTTATATATTGCTAAAATATACTTTCACGGGGATAATCGATTGCGAAGAAGGGGTTTGAAAGAGCAGGCTATTTAGCACTTGAAAAGCTTTTTAGATACTTCACGACCAAATCATGAATTTTCAGCGGATAATTGGTTTCAAGGATCAATAAGTAATTTTACAGTTGCAAATGCTGAAGAGCGAGACTAATGAAAAGCTAACATTTGCTCGGGGCTCGTCAGTAAATCCTCTATTATTTCGCTGCGTCAAGTTTGGCGACGTAATTAAAAAAATGCGTGAAAACTACGCTAAACATTTTCAGGGAGTTCGCTCGCAGGGAACAAACGAGAAGCACATCTCTAACTCTTCTGCTACAAAAACACACGAGAGTCGACCTCTCTCTCTCTCTCTCTCTCTCTCTCTCTCTCTCTCTCTGCTCGTTACGTATACACGTAGTTTAGGGGCCGCCGCTAATGTAATTGGACTGTAATTACTTAATGAGAAACGCTCGGTCGAGTTTTATTACAATGGGTCGTTACGGGGTGAAGAATTCGATCTTAGATTTCAGCCGAAAGGGACGAGAGATGGAAAATATTTCATTGGGGTTGCTTTGGTATGATAGTCGGAACTCTTCTGTCGAAATCGGAGTCGTGCAACTGTGATTTTTCCCAAAAGTTTTCGCATTGAAAAATTCCAATCGCTATACATCCATCACTGGCATCGCTATATCAACTTAATTGAAATAGAGATAATATGTCGCGGCGCTGACCTACATAGAGGAATTCCTAGGGGAGCACATTACGCTTTATTGCTCTCTTAGATAATTTTTTAAGCCTTCGCGATTTGTATTCGCAACAAAATAAAACTGCAAGTTCGTTTGGTTTGGAAAAAAAAAATACCTTTCTAAAAATCACATTTTTTTCAAAAAGCGTTAACTCGTGTACGCGCGCGTCCGGCGGATTTTTCACCGGGGTGAGTCGATTCATTGTGACTCTGCACGGTCTAGTAAAAATTTGATTTTCTCTCGGATAAGCGATGGTGCGCACACAGTCCAGTTCACCTGACGCGCCAGAGAGGCGTAATTCCTTTTTATTAATTGCTCACGCATCAATGTTCCAGCACTGGCGTCGCTCGTTCGATGAGATGAAATTTTAATTAAATTTTCAATATTTTTCCCTTCTGAAAAAATAGAAGGGAGAATAGTCGTTATCACGATTTTAATTTCGATTTATATCGAATCCTTTATTTCCAGCCATAATATAAAAGTAGCCAGCTCTATACGTTATTATCGAAGCAGTCTTTGAAGTGATATTTTTACGCTACTTTATTAAAACTTTTCAAAGGAGTATTTAATTATACAAACCATACAAGCATTTACACGGGAAAAAACAGCCGCTCGCTTGTGGGAACAATATAGTTTAATCAGAGGAGAGCGTATACACGTATGAATATAAAGACTCTTCATAACAGCCAAAGTACTTACGCGGTTGCTCGTTAGTCGAGCCGAGATTTCCTTGTTCTCCCTCGCAAAGGAGCTGCTGCGTTGGTATAACGATCTGGTATTCCTCGACTTTTACCTTTGCGGCAAGCGTCTCAGGATAGAATGAAGCGTTTTCATGGGCGAGTGAAGCTTCTGTCTGCAATCGAGAGGGATGAAAGTGCGAGAGAAGCTATAGGGCTGCAAAGAGTTGAAAAGAAATAATGAGAGAACCGCGATTACGATTGAAATGTGCTGAAAGGGTTTCGGTAGTCGTCGTAGTAATCTAAGGAGAAGTTTGTCCTCCCGTGTGGATTAGCTGGCGACGAAAAATCTTTTTGAACGTGCTTTTTTCAATTTTCTTTGCAGAAGCTTCTCATTACAGGAATTCACTGTAAATTCCATCGCGAATCTCGCTCCGAAATTTTTCACGATCACCCACATGAGAAAACTCCTCGAACCCTTGCTCCAACGAAAAACCCTTCTTTCTTCTTCCTCTCCGGAGAAAAGATTCAATCCCCGCGAGTACGTTCTTGAGTATACTTACAGCACATAGCCCTCGGCATTGTGTCACGGGACGGTTAGTTCCGACGCTGATTAAATGGCGAACGCGATGGTGTTTTTTTCTCCTTCTCTTCTCTTCTCTTCCTCGCAGAGATGTGTACCATATAATTGAAGAAAATAGATGAGTTTTCTTCATTTTTACTTCGCTCGTGGCGGCTTTTGTTTCTTCGCGCTGCAGCTGCGCTGATGCTCTTAAAGCTGTATACTTCTCGCGACGCGTATTTATCGCGCCCCCGGAGCTAAGTGCTTTTTTAATTTCTCGCGTTTGAACGATGGATTTTTAATTTTCAGCGAAAATTGTTGTTCTTATTGCTACTTTGAATTAATCAAGCCGAGAAATGGTATTTTAATTCATAATCCTCGAAAAAATAAAACTGACGTTGATTGAAGGGCTGTAGTCAGAGCTAGTTTCAATAATTCAGCGAGGCGCAAACTTTGCTCGTTAATTTGCATTTTAAACCATCGGTCGGACTGATAATAAGCCTGATATCTCGGCGTCGCTCGTCAATTACCAACAGTATATACAGTTTCGCAAAGTCACTCGGCTGTAAAGGGAAAAAAAATCCATAGGCACTATCCCAGGCTCGACGCGGTAGCGGCAGCGCGCGTTACGCGGTTAACCGATAATGACAGTGATTTCTCTCTTTCTCCCTGCGATATAGCGACGGCCTCTAATTCCGCGAGCAGCTCCTCCTAGTAATTTGGCACGAACCCACGATCGTTTTAATAAAGCGACGTATTCGCGTGGATATATACCTATATATTATAATGTAAAGCAACGCGCACGTACTTCGGGTTACTTATCTTCTCGAGTTTTGAATTTTTTTCCCACGACGCAAGCGTGCGCACGAATGAAAGAACTTTTTTTTTTATTTTATTCTTTTTCAAGAAGTGTATCTTTACCGTTCTTTTGTCCGAGAAAGTGATGATAGAGAATCGCGGTGCTTGTGGCGGGAAGTTTTGTGCTTTTGAAAAGTTTCGCGGTTGCGATAAGAGGTATGAAGGATCGGCTACTCCGACTACGGAATGCTAATGGCGCAGTGCGTTGCAAGAATATCATATTTGCGTTATTTTTGTCCGATACGTCGGGAAAACTGTATGAGTTGTACGTGTTCTTATCGAAGTTATTTATTATGATAATCGGTATAGCAGTTGTATTATATGTGTTTGGTGTCCGTTGGTTTTCTATAGAAATTTCGAATGATATGGTGTATTTTTATGTATTGATTGTCGTTAAATTTGTAGACGTTGCGTTATGATTTGTATACAAATTTTATCTCCTTATCAAGTTCGTGCAGTTGGAATCCTCATAAGTTATGTGCGCGCACCGTAACGTGTTATAATTGTATTGCATTTACAACAATATCTTTGCATCTCAAGTCTAGATTTTGATATACCGATCGATTTTTACAGTTTTCTCGTTTAATTATATTTATTTTGAACGATGAGACAGAACAAGCATTATTGCGTAACAGTTTTTTTACTTTCGTCGAAGACATATCTCGTATTCTCTGCGCGTTGGCGATCAAAAAGCGACGAGCGCAAAAAACACCGATAGACACAAAAAAAGTTGCGAAAACGATCAAAGTTTGATACGCTTCTCGGCTGTCGACTTTTGATAAGTATTCGAGACACCCTGCGAGAGATCAGAACGCGAACAAAAATTACGCTGCAAAACAATGAAGATATAACTGACTTATGGATTCCTTATATTGCCGAAAGATATAAAGCAAAACTATATAGGCGTACGAAGTATCAAAATAATGCGCTCGATTGTAAATAACTCTTCCGAAGCACATATTATTATATACGAATATATACATGGATATATCATTGTTGTCTAAAAATAAAATTATGAATATAATAAGAAACGGTTGCCACGGCGTAACTCTGTATCATATGCACACGACGCATGTACACACTACTGGAAATATATATTATGAGCAGAATTAACAAAAAAGTTACAATATCGTATTGTGCAAAATAGCAGACTAAACAAAAAAAAGGCAACAACAACAACAACACAAAAAAAATGGAAAAAAACGTTATTATGTACTAAACGCCTTCTGTCAAACTGTGATCACTCCGAGTAACGGTTATTAATGTCTTAGATTGTGATTTTTAGCGATGAGGAGAGGAGACGGTGACACAAATAGGTGCAAGAAACTATATGAAGATTATCTAAAGAAAAAAGAAATTACGAAGGCACGGTGTGTCGTCGGAGTTTCGAAAGAAAAAGCTGGTCTCTTGTGCGTGTTTTTGCGACGTCGTCTCCGTTTTTTTAGCCGAGGAAACCTCTGCCTACATTTTAGCTTGCTATACTATATACATATATAACGTATAACGAGAGCGAAAAAAAAATTCTACAACGGGATAGTTATTATTATGTGCATCTACGAACTTCTAATTATTGCGTTCGTGCAGCTGTATTATGTAAATGTCGTGAATGTACGAGCGGCCGCTTATATATGTGCTAGTGCACTCGCGTGAATATATGCGTCGAAGGATTATGAGACGAAAGGTCGTCGCGTTTTCCGCATCTTGTGTTGTTTAAGCCATTATAGGTATAAATAAACTGCTTAATTGATCGTTGGATCGTTTGCCAAGGTTAACGCTGATCGAGGAATCGCGTGCGAATTTGCGATATGGTATATACACGTTGTGTATTTCAATGGGCGAGACATATAATTGCAATTCACTTTTTAAATCGCATTTTATTTTATATTATACGAGAGAACAGGCCTTTCCATCAAAGTCCAAGGCGACGGGCGAGCGTATAGTTGAGTGAGAGACTGAATTCGTAAACAACGCTCGCGAGGGAGTATAATTATATATAAACGTATAAATATAATATATTATAATACTTGCATTGATGGGACCAGTATATGCTAGAATTGTATATAAAGAAAAACAAGTATAAGTAATATGAGAAGTTTTAACTCTCCGTTACGTACATAAATATATACATGGATATTCCGACTCGCTGTCATTCCATTAATTGATAACTATATTGTATAATTTGATGATCATTATTTATGAAAATTATATTTGTGAACGAGAAACCCGTGCTCTCGCCGAGCGCGCACACTGATCAATATGTTATTGCACACATGTAAATGATGTTTCTGTATATGGCGAATCGATTATTTGTTATACATATATATTTATATTCGACGATTTTCAATATATACATCGTACGATGAAGCTACGACGAAGCGTTTGTTCAATGTGATAATACACTTCCACTTTACGCGAAGTTTATTGAGTTTTAAGGGGACAGTTGTATTATATGTGCGAAAGAAGGTCATGCTACTGCGGATGCAGTGCACAAAGCAAAGTTGAAACATGTTACATATTATGGAATTCACTATTTTTCCTGACTGCACTAATGTAAACTGTATGAAGTTATATTATACAATGTTGAGTATACATTTTTGGTACGTACGTTATTTTCGATGTTAACGGAAAAACACTTGGTCTTGTGAAACGACACGTATGTTGCGAAGAATAATTTTATATCATGTATAAGAAAATCAATATATTTCAAGTGACGAAACTGCCGTTTACTTATTATAAATATGAGGAAAAGCACAATTTTACTATATTATACGCACTCGTAAAAAGAGAGAATCGCCGACTCTTCCAGTATTAATGGAACTCACTAACCAAAAAAAAAAAGAATGTGTATAATTATATTTTCCGAAGTTTGTACTCTCGATATTTTTGATCAAACCTTATGTGAAAACTTATAAACGCATATATGATTATATGAAATAATAAAATGGACATTCATAATTTTTATAATCAAATAACGTGTAAAGAGAAGTGTAATTATTCAGTTGGCTCATTGGCGTTGACGAGTTGAAATAAGACTGTCCCCTTAATTTATCCAATTAAAAAGCATTACTATATACTTTGTATATGTCTAAGGCGCTAAGACATTTTTTTTATACTCGAGATTGTTGTCTTTCCTTTTATATATGAATTCTGTGATTTAGCAATTATTATTAATCGATGGCAGATTGAGAAATCGATGAAATAGAAGCCTATTATCCTAATGCTATCTAACTTGTTGTTGTACTCGAACGCGCTATCAAATGGTAATATTTCATTGTCCTGATCTGCCGTTGATCTAAGCTAAGCTGTATATTGTAGAAAGTAGACGTTAGATGATAATTTAGATGTAGATTGGCACAAGTGCTTTGTTCAGCGTTTGCTAGAATTTTCCCTCACTGCTAATCCTAATTTGAAATATTAACTGCTATTAACAACAGTCTTTTTAAACACTTCTCTCGTTATGTTGTAATTTAATAATATATCATATTTTTTTTATTTTAAAGCTTGTTTTAGTTGAAAAATCTATGCAACGCTGAATGAGGCATCTCGTAGCTATTTGATAGTCCTATAGCTTATTAGACCTTAGCATAGTATTTATAAAAATGAATGTGCTAGTCCATGAAATTTTAAAAATTATACTAAAAAGAGGATTTATTTCGCTATTAACAGAGTAAATTATACAAAATAAATGCCGAAATAAAGTATATAGGTTGGTGTTCTAAAACGTTTACAACATTGTGCTACGCTCTTAAAAATTATAAATAAATTCTATTCTTAGTATAACAAGTAGTACAGTACAACCTTCCTAACATTAGAGTACATTTTTCTGTAAGTCGTCAGAAAATAACGATATGAAATTAAGGTAAAAATATCACGAGTCACTCGCAAAACAAAACAAAAAAAAGAACAAAAAATCGTTTAGAAATTTTGGGAGAAAAGCGCAAAGTTTCGTAAAATAGGCCGCAAACATTACTCGCTCGCACATATTTAAGCAGACAAAAGTGGGAAGATGGTGAATAGCATACGCAAACACGTTGGTAAATAAGAAAGAATGAATTTTTTACAAACCAAAACAAGACAAAAATTTTCTTACGTGTTAAATTTTTTCTAAATCACGGGTAACAAAAAAAAAAAAACAAATCCCGTAACTTCGAGGACCACGAATTAACAATAAAGAAGCCGATGACTTTTCTTAAACCTCAAGCTTAAAATAACAATACTGAAGAAGTGACTTGAAGTTTTGAGACACGCACACGAGAAGCGAAACTTTTTTGAACGTTATAAACCTCTACACAAACGCGATGTCATTTGATATTGAACAATAAATGAAAAGTAATAAAGTATCTGTCGCACAATGATAAAAAAAAAGCGCTCCTATCCTAACTACGTGTATTATAACGCATTAAAGTAACCGTTTAACGCATAAGTGTGGCATGTTGAAAGATTAAAAAGAAGCAGCATAGATCAAATATACGTGAATAATCAAAGTAATAACTAAATAATTAAAATGTCGATGTCGATGTCGTGAATCAGTAAATGTCCATGAAATTCTCTATGATAAGAAAAAAAAAAGTATAAACTTGCCTACACGTATATAATATGTACCGTCGACGAGCGAAAACCACAAATTAATAGCTTATAAAAAACGCTTCTCCTACGTAAATCGCGAAACTTATCGAATCAATCAAATACAGCAGAATCACATTTCGACAATCTTTTTTCTGTCATGCGCGTATCAGATATTGCCATACATAAGTACCTAATAACACATCTTCGATTCTAATTTTCAGAATAGCTCTGCAATACTACTATAATACATGCGCATCGCAAAATGACCGGACGACGGATATAATTATCAAACGCGCATATAAATATATTACGCGCCAAAAGCAACGTAAACAAACTAAGCGCCTCTCTGCTGAAAAGTACTCAGTACATTATGAATATAAGCAAACAAAAGCTATATAGATATTTAATAAAACGACGCAACAAAAACACAGCAAAAGTAATCAACTCGCACTATATATATTATGTAAAAAATTTAAAAAAAAACACACACATATACACACACAAACTGAAATCTGTGTAAAATGTGTCACGTAAAGCTAGTCAGTGTAGCAATATGTAAGACGATTAATTATGGTAAGGGTTTAATAAACAACGCTAAAAAATCCAAACGATAATCAAAGCGAGCATTCTTCTTGGCTGGAAGACCTGATACTTGAAAAAAGTTCAGGCGCGAAAATCGATATAGCAGCGACTTTTGACCTGATCTTTTTCGCGTGCGGGCCATGCAAACATAAACCAATAGTCGATGTGTGTCATTCTAAAAGTCTAGTTTGTAGCACCAACGTGATGTGACGTATATATTATATGCGATGTACATGATATGTTTCTATCACTATATATATTATTATACAAAAGATAAAACAAATAAAGAGCAAAAAATGATAAGCAAAAGCCCATGCAGATGCTGTTACCAACTTTACACAGCATACATATATTATATATATTATATAAATTATACATATACGTGAATGTGTTTATTTTGTACTAAATGTATTTCTTGTCGATGTATTTTTCGCGAACGCTGGTATATATTTAAAGAGAAAGAAGACGCGAGAGTAATAGTAGACGGAAAAAAAAATAAACGCGTTGTACGCCGATGGAATAAAAGGCGTGAAAACGTTATAGTAAAAAATGCGAGCAGGACAAAAATGCGTATTATAAATTGTTAATCGGCTTAGCGCGAGGTGCGAGAGTATAATTAAAATAATGAGGAATTAAGGGGGTCTCAAAGTCTATTTAAATCCAGATTTCGCGCCACAAAATAGCAGACGACATAAGTAACTAATGCTTATAACAAACAATAAAAGCAAAATTACGATAAACCAAGAGATAGTTGCCCTCCGTAATGCAATTATCTATCATTTGACAAAGTTTGAAGTTTATATATAAATATCTCGCGGAATGGCATTTGAA
>CM053170.1:76205462-76301160 GCA_012977825.3 Pteromalus puparum | reverse complement strand
TGCTTATAACAAACAATAAAAGCAAAATTACGATAAACCAAGAGATAGTTGCCCTCCGTAATGCAATTATCTATCATTTGACAAAGTTTGAAGTTTATATATAAATATCTCGCGGAATGGCATGTGAATTACATGATTTTGAGACATTTTTCAAATGCCATTCCGCGAGATATTTATATATAAACTTCAAACTTTGTCAAATGATAGATAATTGCATTACGGAGGGCAACTATCTCTTGGTTTATCGTAATTTTGCTTTTATTGTTTGTTATAAGCATTAGTTACTTATGTCGTCTGCTATTTTGTGGCGCAAAATCTGGATTTGAATTGACTTTGAGACCCCCTTATTAAGCGACTCACATGCGCGATTATTATTATGGGATCGATAAGAAGAGAGAAAGATAAAGAGAGAGAGAGAGAGAAAGTAAACTGAAACAATGCCCTACTGGCGTGCGTATGTATTATTTTAACGGGCTTATATTTTATCGTGAACTGAGGCGTGTCAACAATAGATTTTATAATGTTGTTAATAAAATACTTCTCTTTGTACAAAACACCTATACAACTCTTATTTTGACAAATTTTTTATTCAATCTTGTTTTGATGCTTTTTTAATGCTTGAGGATTATACAAAAATTCTATAATTGTTATAATTAATTCTCGAATTAATATATTATATTTTTTAAGTTTTTAGTAAAAGCCGTTTTTGTCTGTTTATTTATTTATCTAGTGAAAGTAGACAGTTTAATTATTATATTGGTTTTAAAATTTTTTTCATTTCATTAGAAACTTTTGTATATAACTGATTAAACTAGACAATTATTAGAAATTGTCGTTGTAGATTATAATAAAACATTCATTCGCATTTCTTGATTATTTGTTAACATTATTATAAATATTCAGAACAACATATTTTTTATCAAACGATTATAATTCACTTAAAAATTTACAATATTATGTAGAAAACTTATTTGTAGTACATACATTAAAAATTTAAACACATAAATGTACAACGTGCTTCAATATATAGTAGTTTTAGATATAGTAACTAAAATAAAAACGTAAATCAAAGCCTATTTATTAATCAAATTTAAAATGACTCATGTACTTTCGTTTTTAAATATTGTAGAGTTTCAGTGTATAGTATAGATATAGAATATATTTAATTTATGGTATGCTTTTTCATATATTTTGAGTATGGGCAGTTTTTCGTGGCAAGTTTTAAACGCCGCGCGCATGATATTTAATTTCTGTTCAATCGATATTCGACGAAGTTCAAGTTGATGATCATAACCTCAATAATAATATATAACGACAACGGACAACAGTTTATAAACGCGAATTTTAGTTCGTTTTGAGATTATGAGGATATATTTTTAAACAACCTTGATTGAAAAAAAAAATCATTCAAAATGGTAAGTTCAAAAAACTGTATTCTAATATGTTGTGTATTATAGATGGTAAACAAAATTATAAATATTACAAGAAAAAATGAAAGATTTTAATAGTTACATACAATAAAGTATGGTATTCATAAATATAAATAAGAAAATTAAAATTATATTGTAAAACTTTGTGCAGCAAATGGATCCAGAGTTCCTTGCAAGGTTGATACCTCAAAACAAAGATGTACGCCCAGCTTGTAAGAAATGTGGTTATGCTGGGCATCTCACCTATCAATGTCGGAATTTTGTCAAAGTTGACCCCAATAAAGAAATTGTTCTCGATGTGAGCAGCACAAGTTCAGATAGTGACGAGAACTACATAACTCCATTGACTGAGTTAAGAGAAAAGGAATTAAAGAAGAAGCTGAAAGAAGTCAAGAAAAAAAAGAAAGAAAAGAAGAAGAAACGTAAGAAAAAGCAGAAAAAGCAAGAATCCAGCGATTCTAGTGATAGCGAAAGTGATGACGACTCTTCATCAGATTCAGAGTCAGACTCTGATGAAGACCACAAAAAAAAACACAAAAAGAGAAAGAAGAAGTCAAAGAGCAAAAAAAGAAAGAAACAAAGAAAACAGAGTTCATCCGACAGTGATGAAAGCAAAAGCAATAGTGATGATAACTCTCGTAAGAAGAAAAAACGAAAATGATTCTTAAATATTCTACATAATTATACTCAAATGTAAACTGACTGAATATTCATATTTTATATAAACATATACCTTGATTAATGTGTACATAGTTGAGTTTTACTTTTAAAAATTATAATATCTTGAAACAGAATTAAAAAATGAGCAAGAAACTTTATGTATGAAGACCTTTTTTAAAAAATGAAATGCTTTATCTTTTAATTTCTTTTATTAATAATATATTTTTACAAAAATACATAAATTATATGATAGAAAATCAACAATACTGTGACTATCAATTATTAACCTAATTGGCATTCCTTGATATTTTCATAGCTTTTTCCAAACTGTTTAATGCAGCTCGATGTATCACTGAATCTATCTTATATATTTTGTGCTGTCCTTGTATAGGATATTTCATGGGTAACTCAAAATAATTATCACAAATAAATATGTAAGGACTATCAACTTTGTTATCTGGATAAAGCTTCTCATACTCCTCTTGTGATAAAACGTCAACAACATTAACGCACCCAATCAAGCAACCAGTAGGATAAGATTTAGGAAATTGAATTTCTTCATCTGTTGAAAGCCTGTACATCTCTTCCAATGATGCTATCTCCTGAGGAGTAGGCTCTTTTGCTGCTGAAGCTATCCAAAGTCTACCTCTATGAGAAGTATACCATGTGCGACCTTCTGTCTTCTTGATTCCTCTAACTAATAATGAAGCATATGGCTGATGCATACTTAAACATACTCCTTGATCAGATATCTCCAAGTATCCTTTATCTTGGATACGATTATTGATGTGATTGAAATCTTCTTCTCTCTCAATACCACTTGAAGGTAAACTATGACCAATGTATACAGGTCCCTTCAAAGTTTCAGAGTGGTTATCCTGTGGATAAGGAGACTTAAAATCAAAATGCCTATTATCTTGAATACTGTTCATGTTGTTGAACAGTTCTAGGGGATCATCTTGCTCCTCGTGCACCCTGCCAGTGAAATCTACAGACAGTTTCTGTAACAAACGAGATTTATGCTTTTGCTCATGAGTTGCATTTTCTAATTTTTTCCACTGCTCTCGCTGCTCTTTGGTCAACCAAAGATTATTAGCTTGGTAGTAATCACATTCATCGTCAATAACGCTTGTTCTGCTAGCGCAGTTTTTATCAAATTCCAGTAATTTGTCTCTCAATCTCAAAGTTGCAGAAGCATCAGGCTCTCGGATATTTTTATTATCAGAAGATCGTTTGTTTTTGTTATTCGACTCTTTTGTCAACTTTAATGGTTGTAGGGGCTCGTTCTCATAAGTGACCATGTGTCCACAAAAAAAACATGGTCCAGGCCCTTCACTTAGACATACAATTCTTCCACAATTAATGCAGTTGTTGACAAGTGAATGTTTTGTTGCTTCACAGTCACACAGTGTTCGAGTCATTTCATCTGATAAATTTGACTTGCCTTTAAAGCCCTTCTTACCTCTCTGATTACTATTTTTCTTGCCTTTATTCATTTTTGCACAGCTCTAAAACTTGTAATAACAAGTATATGTTTTTCTCCTATTATTACTATAGTTTGATGTGGCTTTAGGTTATGAGTTATGCAAATTACAAAATTCTTGAAATTCCAGTTTCACACGCACTTGATCTTATATATATAACCCTATAAAGACCGGAAATGTAAATATTTAAAAAATTATTTTTATTTCCAATATAAATACTTGAGCTGTCATAAATTAAGGAACAAAACATACAAATACTTACACAACTTTCTTTAAAATAAATGAATAAAAATATGATGAATGCTGTTGTTCATTAAATAAAAGCAAAAACTTATTATTATAATTAATAATTTATAATTTTTCTGTAAACGAATCCAGCTGGAATAATTCGTTCAAAAACAAATATGTTCAGATCATCCCCCATATTTTTATCGATCCCGTCTGCTATGGATGGTAGCGCTGTCTCTCGTACATTCGGATTGAACTTCACATTGTCTGAAAATTGGCTGATGTGCGAGCGAGCGTAACATAACCTTTCTTTTCAACAATCCGCAAAGTAATAAAAGAATCAGAATGTCGGCGTGGAGGCAAGCAGGTTTGAAGTAAGTCAACAATATACGATTACCTTATTTTCATTAACAAATCAACGAAACGTATTTAATTGAACAATTGAAAAATTCTTGATGTTCATTTCTGAACTTAACTCCCAGTTATGTAACGGTTATCATGCTTCTTATTTGCTGTTAATTTGAAAAGTAAGAGTTAATTATTACTAAATTTATTGTCTAATGATTGTTTTTGTTGTACTAGCTACATCAACTACTCACAGATCGCTGCCAAGCTTGTACGTCAAGCTCTGAAAGCAGAACTTCGAGTTGAGGCTGCAAAGCGGGATGAAGTCAATGTCAAATTCACCCAGTGGAAGGATGGAAAGCCAGCCAGTAAGTAACATAGTTCTCTTGAAATAATTTATTTTATAATTTGATGGTTTAAGAAAAAGAATTTGTTTGAAATATAATGTTTCATTATTGTAAAATTCAAAAACTTTGTCCTATAGGTGAAAAGTTGTGATCGAAGAATCAATTAATGAGGTTTAGTAAGTTGCCACGAAAAGAAAGATCCTGATTTAGAGTGTTTATTAATAAACCTTAAACCAACTAATGAATTTGTCCCTTAGATCCATAAATTAGCTTGAAAAAAATTCATCAGATACAGTGATGAACTTGGTACCAAAATTTAAAAACTAATTAATAACTATGTTTAGCACATAATGGAAACTTATATATAGATCCTAATTAGATAACCTTGACTTTTAATAATTAAAGAATCTCCCCTTTCATCTTAAATCATAAGATCCAAAATTAAATCCTAGAAGTGTTATTTATTAACAAAAAACTAATGAAAAGCGTGTTCATCTTGATATAAACTGCGTATATTTATCCAAAATATTTACATTATTCAATTTGATTAAATTGTTTTATACAGTTTATTTTTAGCACATTGACTGCAACTAAAAGCTGTTTCTTTAATACATTTTGTGTGCAGTATTAATAATATTTTTTGTCAGTCTTATATAATAAAATTTCACATTTATAAAAGTTGATAATGTATACTTCTTTCTTGTTACAGAAAATGTCTAGATGAACCAATGTCAACAAGTAGAGCTCGCCAGAATGTTCTGAAATATACAAATTCAACCACTGTTATGATTCCATTTAACTTTTTGTTTTAAAATAAAAATGGAAATTTACACACCATTTGTACTTTATTTAGTTACAAGATTCAAAATCTATACTTGAATTATTATCTTCCAGCAATTGGACCTTGGGCTTTACAATATACTGTAAATTAAATTTACAAAATTAATAAATATAGAATACGTTAACTTAACATTTAATGCATTGACATCAATACATACTAATGAATTCCGAAACCAAGTCATTGTCACCATCTCCTCTCATAGATCCAGTGATTTCTTCATTTTCAACCATGGGTAAAAATAATTGAATAAATTCTCCTGAATAAGGTGGCGCGATTGCTTCCAATACCTACAATGAAAATACAATTAAAATTTATGCAAAAACATTTTTTAAAAATAATTTTAATAAGCACCTCTGTGACAAAATATCTAATTAAAGATATATCTGTGTCTCCTCGTTGCCAGCACTGCTTTATGTATGAGACTACAGGAACAACACATCCTCTGCTAAGTAAATTTACCATCCTATCAATCAACATTTTTTTCATCTCTAATTGAACCAAAATTTCTAATTCATCTTGCTTGCTTTCAAATAGTTGAATAAATAGTCGAAGCACTTTTGGATGCAGCAAATTATGACATGCCACCACTTCATCGAGTAAAGCTAAATGAATAGGACAATGTTCTGTACACAGTTTGAAATAGGATGGCTCTGTTACAGTGCATTCTACCCATCTGATAACTCCTACACTAACCACTGGAAACCTGGTAACAGTAGAATTTTTCAAATGCAAATTTGTAAAACTAATTCCTTTTAGCAACTCACAAATTTTTAAGCTAGAAACACTACCTTATACACTGATATAAAGTGTTTATCTCTGCTATAAGTTCTGTTGAGCCTTTGTTTGTGTTGCACGTGCTGTGAACTTTTTCAATAGCTTGAATAGTTGTCTTCAGGTCATCCTTGTTGACTTTTCTTTGAACTCCTTTTTTCGCGGCCGTCTCATAAACACTAGCCGCGTAAGCTAACAAGTAAATGTATTTTGATTTATGTTCAGGGTTAATCTTGACTCCTGGTTTGAATAGAGCATCCACTAATAATTCTGAAATAAAACCAAGTTAGAACAAAATTTGTAATATAATATGCATTGTAAATTCTTGACTCAAAACTCATTATTCACCTAAAAATTGTGGATTTCTTATTAGTTCTGTAGGAGGTGGCTCTGGCAGTGAATAATTTCTAAATAGAACTGTAATATCAGCAGGATTTAAATTATTTCGTGATAACATAGAGGCTAATGCTTGACAAGCAGCTGGGCTTCCTGCAGCTCCATTTAGTGCCATCGTTATAGGAGTAACATCATGTCGACTGAAGCAAATTCATTTATTTCTTGATTTCGATTGCAAAAAACCTTCATGGTAGTTGTAAATAACTATTCACTACTTACTTTTGTTGAGCACATTTGGTAATTTCTTGGGACAATCTTTTCATCATAAAACCACCTTTTGGTTCTTGAGCCAATATATGAAGTAATACTTGACTGTAGACATAAGTGTGTTGACCATGGCAGACCATTTTCTAAAATAAAATGTACGAATAATAGTGTACTAGAATAAACTAATATAAACAGTGAATCTCTACTAACGGCACATTCTTGAATGCTTGATTGCCAATTTTCAGTATTTCGAAGGAAGCCTGCAATGGCTGTTTTGAGTACTCTGGAAAATACTTCAATTTGCTGAGCTGCAGTTGAGATACTTGTAATTTCTCCTTGAAAGCCAGCATCAGAAATAAGCTTTAAAGAGAAGAAATGATTTAATAAATTACTTGAAACATATCAATAAATTTTTGAAATTCATGTTGTCCTGTAGCATACTTTTATAGTGAAATTCAACATTAAACAATCGGGATATTCTTCAGCAAGTCTATAAATAAGTGATCTCCATGTAGGATGTTGAATCATCTCTGTCAACCATGCTGGTGTCTACAAATCACAAATAATAATAAGATAGTTCTATTATACAGCATGTGGAATATGGAATATAAAAAAGAAATCAATAATACCTCTCCCTCTTCTGTAAAGATTTTATCAGCTTTCTTAGGGTCAAATGTTTTGAGTATCATATCTTTAAGATTCTTCTCTACCATGGCTTGGACATCTGTGACTTTTACTCCAGCTAAAATGAGCCATTCAGCTAAAAGATTTGCCATCTGCGCACATGCTGTATAATTTTTTGATAACAGTTCTATGACAGTTTCTGGATTACCTCCAGCTTGAAAATACCTGTAAAAAAATATTGCAATTGGGAACCAGAAAATCAAGCAAGATCTATTTTTCAGAGACATAATGAAACTTGATGAACCTTTTAAGTTGTGTAAAAATACCAGGCTCCATAATATAATCCGGAGTATTAAATTTATCAAGACATTCCTTAAGGACCTGTTGAGGATTCTCCGATGAATCCTCACCACTAATATCATCCCCACGATTCATATCTTCCCAATTGGAATGCTCTTCTCCAAAACTGGGTTCCATCTATCAAAATAAGCAAAAAATTGGTTGAAAAGAACAACTAAAATTAATAATTTTTCTAAAATACATCTTGTTTTGGTAAAAAGGACTCACTTTTATAGCTTTTTATATGAATTGATGCGTATTCTTTCAAGTAACTTGGTTTACTTACAAGTAATCCGTTTTAAATAAAAATAATTTTACAAAATATTTTAACAATCAATTTTGAAACACATTATATTTGGCACTTGTTGTTTATGAAAAAGTCGGGTTATGTTCGTACCACGCTATATACATATCAGACATATGTACGAAAATGGGATGGGAAATGACCGACAGCATACCCATAATATTCTTATAAGTACCAGCGAATCTTACCAAGTTAAACCATATGTATGACAATAGTGACGGTAAATAACTGAAATTTGAAATCTGATGCACTCAATCGGTATCTTTTAAAATAAAATTTAATATTGTTTCAATTAATGTATTCATCTATTAGCAATCAATGGTATTGGGTTGAGTAAATAACTTTCATAAAAGTAAAAATTTTTTAATCATAATGAATATATCAAAACTAATTTACATATATTTCATTTATTTATTTCAAGACTCTATATCACAAAACGCTGTCATCATTTCATCATCTTCAGCATCTAATTCTACATTTACAACAGGCGTTTCTTTTATTTTATCTTCTACTATAGAATTTTCAGCAATAATAGGAGTCTTGGGTTGAGCATCTTTTTGTTCTTTTTCATTTAGCCCATTTTCATTGGCTTTTTTTTCTTTTGTGTTTGTTGTAAGTGGAGCCTCAGATTGAGGATTTTCTTCTGTTTTCTTTTCTAAAGTTAGCCCGTTTTCGTCTTTTTTACTAGCTACACTAGCCATCGAATTCGTCGTTGCATTCTGAGATTTAACGGGAGAATTCTCTTTTTTATTTTCTTCTATTCTAGGGCGTTTAAACTGATGTGTTGGATGATTATCGTCTGATTTATTATTTACAGTTTCCTGAACAGCTTCTGATCTAACGAATTCAAAAATTTCACTCGTTTGCGTCACCTGTTCTGACTCGGGCTCTTGCACTTCACGTAAGAGCACCAACGTAGGCGCAGAAGGATAAACTATATGACGAGTTTCAGCTAAACCAAGGCTTGCCTCTTCTACAATAGCTAGATTTGTTTCTTGGGATATGGCTATTCCGAAAATTTTAATCGCATGCGACGTAGGACTCGGCGTCGACACGTGACCGTATGTTTGTAAAATACGTAATGTTTTCAAAAGTTGCAGTCTGTACTCTATATTGGCTTTGCTAACTGAAATGGAAATCTTTTGTACGTATTGTTCGTATAAAAGTAAGATTACCGTGTTTCTTACGCTCTGAAAAATATAATTTTTAATTATTAGTAACTTCTCGAATTTTTAAGTGTCTAAAGCAAAGATTTTGTAATGTACTTACATCATAGAACGATTGTTTAAGATAACAGTTCACGTGTGAGAAAATAGATTGTATTGTGGAGAGAACTTGCGAACATAGACTTAGGTTTACACTGCTACAAATATTCGAGTCGGCATTATGGCTGAAATCCTTCACGCTCTTGGACTCTTTGAATTGTTCTTTTTTAGTATTTATTTTAGAAGAATTTACAGACTTCTAAAGAAAGAATTAAAAAAATTTTTTTTTTAAATATAATGTTATATGCCATTACGAATATTATCGCAAAATTATATTACCTTTGTAGATAATAAGAGAACATTCTTATTGGGAGGCAAAAGATCTTTTTGTATGTGTACAAGGAAATCATCAGCTGCCAATTGAAAACCAGATAATGATCTTGTCTGTTGTAACCATACTGTCAGTATTCTATAAGATTGCAATCTTATATTTTTTGCAGATTTATAAGATGATTGATGTGTCCACTCTAATGTTTGCAAGATGAGCTGTTGAATGGTATGGGCATATGGTAGTAATTCTTGCTGAAAACTAAAATTCCAAATGATTATATAAAAATAATGTCAATATTGTGTACAATCCCTTGGATAAGTGTTAATAGTACCTATTAATCATTGCTTCAAGAACATTTAACAGACTACAGTGCAGTTTTGGCAGTATCCATAAAAGTATGTCTTTCTTGTCTTCACTGCCTTTTTGTAAATTTGCAGGAGTGATTGCTAATCCTCTGCATATAACTTGCAATACCACATTGGGCAGTACAAATTTCTTTCCTTTGCTCCCACCAACCCTAAAATAGTTTAAAAAATGAATCAAGAGTCACAAAAGCAATTTGCTTTTGATAAAAACACACATACCTCAGTAATGTAGACAAAAAAGTACAAATGTTAGCAAATCTGTTTTCAAGAGCAGTGTAGTAGTCAAGTATGTCATGACGGAGCAGCTCGGACAATTGTAAAATGTTGATATTGTGAGAGTGCTCAAGCTTATACGGTAACTCAGAAGATGTTGTCACAAGATCATTAAATAAATTATTTATTATACCATAGAGATTGTTGCACAAGTTTATTTGATAATAAACATGACAACTAGCTGTGCTGTTATCAGGTAAAATAACTACAGTGTCTTTTGATGAGTGAAAAAACAAACGTTCAACTGCTCTCACCAGCAGAGAATAACATTTGGCACTAGAAGAGATCAGATGAGTATTACTCTCATCTATACACGATGAAATAATTTGGCTAAAAAAGGCCTACAAAAAAGAATTTTTGGTTAAATCTCCAGTCAATTAAAAATACTAATTTCGTTAATAATCATTTACCTGGAAGCGTGCACACGACTCTGGGTAATGATACAACAATACCACAAGTAAATTGATCAAGGCTACATTTTTCTCTTGAGAATACCTAGTATTGATAATTCCTATTATATGTTTAATACTAGTAGTGGAAACTTTCTTGTCAAGATCCGGCACTTGTTTGCAACTGACAAATACGGCACCGATGGCTCTGCACACGGCTGAAAATTCTTGAGAGCCGCTATGCGCATTGGTCAGTATCTGGGTAAACTTGGTGCTCCAGTGCGGAAAATACTTGTTCAAACTCTCCTTGGAAATTTTGGACGAGAAGCTGGCCAGCAAGTTTAAACCTTGGCAGTGAGTGGCTGCACGCTCGAGTCTATCATTTATAGCAGTGATAATTCTTTTCTCCGCCTGGTCCACCTGCAACAACACCAAAGCAAACGTGACCCTCCGAGAATAACAATGGCAAAAATAACCAAGCAAGCAATGAAAATTACATTTTCTGCATTGTCGTTCAAGATACACGAATCCGACAGCAATTCCTTGTACTGATCCGCGTATTTGCTCTCGTCCCGATTAAAAAACTCCAACAACTCCATGATTATAACCTTCAAAACAAACGCAGCGAACACACCGCCGGCTGTCGACTGCAGTGACCACGTGGTCGTGGGTGATGCTTCCCCAGCATCAGCGCTCCATTCTTAGATTGCGGCTCGCGTGAGCTATACTATACCTATATCATGCAATTTGCTCCGGAGCTCTTTTGCTATACCTATACCTATATTACCGCCTACGGATTAAACGGCGCGGCGCATGTAATATAGCTGTACTGTACACAGCCAGCCTGTGTCAAATCGCTAAATGCTGGCATTAGCTATTCTTTTATTATAACACGCCTAGTCGATATTCCTATAGTAGGTATCCGTGCGAGAGAAACTGTCGCTTCGCACGTAATGCTCGTATTGTTACACGTGAAATCATTCTCTTTTCAATGATATAACAGCGCGTCATTACGGGCATGCAAAACTCGCGTATACAAAAAGTAAGTATGTACTCTTTTTCAGATTTCTTTTTTTCAATTTTATTGAACAGCCTGTATAGAAGTAGAGAGTAACGATCGAAAAGCGCACAATAGACAACGGGGCTAATGCTGAGCCGCGCCGTGTTCGATGAGTGGGCATTCGTCCTCGTCTCTTTAGTCTTTCTCTCTCGATTCAAGATTTTTATTCCGAGCTATATACATGTAGCAATATAATCCAAGTTAGGTGTCAGTCAGGTCGTGTCTCCGCGCGCGCGTGACATATATCGATCCTCCTCCGAGCGCGGCGCGGTCGCGACAAAAACCACATCACATGAAACACCCACGCACCCGCGGATGCGTGTATACAGTGTGTGTCGTCATCGACGAATCACTGGACTGTAAAAATACTTCCTAAGCCCGAAAAGAAAATCCCCAAGGAGAGCGCGGTTAATAAGAGAGAGCGACGACTCGAAGAGTCGAATAGTCGATAAATCCGCATCAGCAAACAAGCGAGCAGCTCCTCGAGCGCGGCGCGTCTGTTAAAATTACGAATCGCGCGCGTTGCCCGTGGCAATGCATGCTGGGTTGATAGAAGACGCTGTTAGAAGACCCTCCATGCGAGCCAATCAACTGGCTCCTATTCTCCCTCTCTCTCTCATGCTCAGCAGGAGTTCTGGCGGCGCGACTTCTCGCCAGTCTCCGAAACAGCAGAGAGCTGAGAGCAGAATATCATCAGGCAGAGCGGTGCTTTTCTCGACTTTTTGCGGCCATCCAATCAACAGCGAGAGAGACAGTCGTCCTCAGGACTTCGCACTCCGCAACCCAGGTCTCTTGAAATTCACAAGTGCACGCGTGTCCCACACACGCTTCCGACAAATTATTTCGTAAAGAGGAGCTCGTCGCAGCAGCAGCAGGTGAGTGTGCTCCCATGTACCTGATACCTACACGAGCTGAGTTCGCAAACTTTTAGCCGGAGGCCTTGCACTCGTGCGTGTACCTGCGGTAGCTTCCGCCGAGGACACGAGACGGAGAGAAAGAGAGAGAGAGAGAGAGAGAGAGCGAGTGAGCGAGTGTCTGTTCACTCTCGACCTAGTTCTCGAAGGGCTATCCGAGGATCGCGTGCAGGCCAGGATCGGCTGCTATTTTTGCGCGCGGCTGCCGAAATTCGGTGTGTATCGACAAAACAGCGGGACCGCCGCCCCCTCCGGTATCCAGCGCGCGATATTCCTCTTTCTCTCTGTCTCTCTCTCTCCCTGGAGGCTGTGCGACTTGCGTGCCGGGTCTTTTTCGTTTTACGGATTTTTCGGGGGGTGATACCAGCGATACTCGACTGGGTAAATTGGATATATATATATATCTGAGAGGGCTATGCCGGCTGCGCTGGCCCTGAGGGCGACCGTCAAAGTCTCGCGATTCCACGCAGCCCCCAGGTTACGGCCGGGAACTCTATTACTCATGCTGATCGCGCGAGAGATGGCTTCTTTTCTAAGCTCGACCGTTGTTATTGTTGTTGCAGAGTAGTCAAGATGTCGGACCGCAAGGCAGTGATCAAGAACGCCGATATGTCGGAGGAGATGCAGCAGGACGCCGTCGACTGCGCGACCCAGGCTCTTGAGAAGTACAATATCGAGAAGGTGAGTTGTGGCACTGGGCTGCTGACTATGCACAAAAATCGTGCTCACGGAGAGAAAAGGAGTTCACTGATTGTCCGGGTTTTGCTTCTTTGCAGGATATTGCCGCCTACATCAAGAAGGAGTTTGACAAAAAGTACAACCCTACATGGCACTGTATTGTTGGACGAAACTTTGGCAGTTATGTGACGCATGAAACAAGACACTTCATCTACTTTTATTTAGGCCAGGTGGCTATCCTCTTGTTCAAGAGTGGATAAGCCGATCGCTCAAGATTTTTCGTAAAATCTCTGTACTCTTTCTCTTTTTTATCTTTCATAATTTCCCTTTAGACCATGCTCACTACTCCTCCACCGTTCTATCTCTCTCTCTGGCTCTATTTCTCCTTCTGTAGAGTTATCTTTCACCGACCGTCTAGTCTCTGCTCTTATTTGTCCTTGGACCAGTGCGGTTCAGGCCGTCTTACTTGCAAATAAATCCCAGTAGCCAAATCCTTTTGATCTTTGATTGTTTTACACTGTGAAGCGACTGTATTCTTGTGCATGTACGATGAGGGTGAAATTCCATAGGTCTATGGTTCAAGGGCAATTATTTGAAGGGAGGAAGTAACAATTTTAAGAGACGACCCGATCAAGACTGTTTTTCACAAGCTAGAAGGTAGAACAGATTTATAAGAGAAAGAGAATGGAGGCAGATTTAGAGGTGCGCAAAAGGGAATGGAATGATAAATCGACATACTACTTTACATGTTAAAATGTATTTGTGTATGCCACAAGTTTGTTGTGTTCTTGTTTATTAAACTAGGCATATTCGTGTGCATATAAGGTTGGGTTTGGCACTGGAGCTGTTTTAACAATCTAATTACTAGTTTAACTAGTTTGAAATGTATGCATCGATCCATTGATGAAGGGCATGTCTCGTTTTAAAATTTTGAAACAAGCCAACAACCAATTCACCTATTTTTCTTTGTTTGCAAAATTTTGTTACAAAGTGCATTTGATAGAAGGATAATTATATTTAAAAAAAAAATGCAAATTTATAAAAATAAAAAATTCCATCCTTTTTTTATAAAGTATATATTTAAATATTTTTATCTACAAACTATGTAATCCGCTCTTACTGGTCTAAGCAAAATTCAGAAAGAGATAAAAATATACATTATTATATATGTACTGGTTTTTATTCTATTGGAGAAGAAAAAAAAAATACTGTAGAAAAAAAGAGCAAAATTTTTCTGATATCTTTCCACTTTCATCCATAGCTACCACACATTCTTCTCTTTGAAGCGTGAAATATTGTCATGATGAGTATTGAATAATTATAATACCATAGAATTATTATGTATATACATATATACATCCATATACCTAAGCGCGCGCGCATAACATCTATATACGAATGAGATAAAATTTATACATTGTGCAATTTGTGGATCAAAATAAATGGAAACGGTGTAACGCTTTATCATGTGCGTTATGTGACGACAGCTAATCGGAGTTTCGCCTTATATGATATTCTATACTGCAGACTTGGTAATTGTTAAAATAGAGAATGATTCATTGTCATTTGTGTATTCAACAAAAATACAAAAAAAAAAAAAATGTCTTATTGTACCGGTTTCCATTTGTCGTCGTCGTCGTCGTCAACTCTCTAAAAAGAAAAAAATCTTGCAAATTCTCTAATTTGACAATCTGTTCCGATTATCTGACAAGTTCAATCAACATATTATATACATTCAAAGGAATAAGAAATCGAAAAGGTGAAAAGATTGAAAAAATGAATAAAAATTTTGTGTATCGCACGTTATAAATACTATTGTTTTCAATCAATGACATTTACTTACTTGCTTCTACACACACGTTTTCCAGCAGAAAGAAAACGAAATTTCAAAAAATACGATTCTGTATATAAAACATGAAGAAAAAAAGTTAAAAAAATGAGGGTATAACCATTTTGTGATAAACGTTTTTGGTTCGCAAGGTAATTTTAAAGAGCACTCGCACATTTGTACGAGTCAAAAATGAAAAGGAAAAGTATGGCAAAAAAAGAGAAGAAAAGTAAAACTGGATCAACGATTATGTATTCACGGAAAAAACATTTATGCATGCGAGCATCGCGTAAGATCTCATCGCATCCTCTCGCTTTCGAGCTCTGCAGGTATCTATGCATTGATGATGGTTCTCGCGCGAGCGCACGCCGATTTTCTCCTTTTCGAGGGAACGCGTGGGTGTACTGTGTATACGTAAAACAAAATAAAGTGAAGGAAAAGAAAATCAATCGCGTGGTTTCCCCTCTTTTTTTCACCTATTGAATTATCGATTTTATTTAAAATAGCTCCTATTATGCAATTAAGCGCTTTATGTTGCACATGAACGTTAATTTAGTCTCATCTCGTGTGAACAATTTTATTTTATCCATTTTTAGAGACGAGGTTCTTGGGAAAATTTCTTTGTCGCAACTGTATTTTTTGTTTGTTTGTTTTTTATTCAAAGAGGTGCAGATATTTTTCTTATAATTTCTTTTGGAACTTACAATAATTCTGCAATTTTCCGGCGTCATGATTTGCATTTTTTTTTACTTTAGCACATGACAGGCGGTTTTACCGCCGGCATCAACCGTTTTGTCACATCCATTTTGATACGTGTATAGTACACGAGCCGAAGCCATAGACTATCCATACATATATGTATATGACTAGTTCCGACGTGGTCAGGTAAGGTTAGAGTCAGAACAAATGTCTGCTGTATGCAGCGAGTTGTAGGTTATTTTTTATAAATCGAATCCTAGAATAATTATTTTTGTACAAAAAGCAACGCACCAGTCAAACAATGGCAGACAACGATAGCTCCATCGATTCTAAAAAAGACGCTGAAGGGAAAAATGCGGAGGTTATTTACTGCGCGTACTGCCCTTCCAAAATACTCAATCCTGGAGCAGCTACTTTTGTAAATATTGATGTAAGTAATGTCGTTGTTCGTTATATTTAAATGCAATCCATAGGAACAACAATCGTCATACGTTGTTCAATTTTGTTTTTAGTTTGCCTTACCTCACATGCTGAAAAAACGTGATGAGGCTATTGACAAGAGGGAACCAATAAGCGACTACTGGTTGGTTGATGAAATCAATAATTTTGAGAATATTGGTGTATCGCACAAAGTTGAAAATGTCAAGTACTTGGCATGTGCTGACTGTGAGCAAGGTCCAGTTGGCTGGCACGATTTGGCAACATTCCGTTCTTACATAGCTCTAAGTAGAGTTAAACATCAGAAGCCTAGTTCATAAATGGCCAATTAATTTAATGTGTCTTGGCATTTATTTTGCGTGCGCAATGATTTGTTTGTATTAATGAGTGTCACTGTGCCATGGTATGTGCAATTTTTTTTCAAGTTGTGAAGTAATCTCTTGTAATGAAAGCACTGACCAAGTTTTTGACCAATGAGACGTACATAATTAAGAATTTTTTAAATAAAGCTTTTTCTGTGAACTTTTTCGATATATTTGCTGCAAATACCAGTGCAGGTATTGCGCTTGTCTTTCCTAATGTAACTCTAAAAATATTTTGAAATACACAAATATTTATTCAGAAAAAAAAAACATATGCCTGTTGTCTAGTCAATAATTTTGTTTTTATTTCCTTATGTATATTATATATTAAAATATACATACATTGAGAGTCAATAGAAGTCATCAGAAATCATACATTGCAAATATATTTTGGATGATTTAAATTCATGCTTAATTAGCACTATTGTAAGAAAGTCAACAAACTTGACTATGGGTTGGTTGAATCAATTTTATACATCAGGATACAATGAAAATTCTTATATCGAGATATTTATAAAAAGCCCTAATCGTAATTCATAAGAATAAATAAAGTCCATTGCTTTGTGTAGTCCAATCATCAGTTACGCGAGTATCACTGAGGGGAGAGGAGGGAAAAGAAATTTGTCACACTGAAAGAAGATAGTTTAGTAATCTTGATGAACCGAATCGTAATTGTAATTATTAGGCTGATCAGGACGCTGATTTTCAGGAATCCTGTACTTCTCCTCGGGCTGATCCGCGTCCTCCTCGTATTTCACTTGAGCGAAATACATATTGTAATCAGGATAGTCTGCAAGAAAATCGAAAAAATTTACATGTAGCAATTGCATGAATTCAACGCTGCAAAAAGAGGCGGGAAATACAAAAAGAAAAGAAACAAGCATAATCACCATCGAGTGGCTCCTCTTTGATTCTGATGTCCTTGACGTCCTCGTCGGCTCCTCTGTCAGCGCGGTCAGGTCGTTCCTTGCGCTCTCTGCGCTCTCCCCGATCGCGATCCCGTTCCCGCTTTTCTCGACGGCGGTCTCGATCGTTGGATCTCGACCTGCGACGCTTACGATCGCGCTCACTTCTGTCTCGCTCGCGATCTCTTCGCTCACGTGGACGCTCGACCTCCTCGATCTCCGGCTCAGGTAAGCGTTCTCGCGACCTACGTCTCTTGCGGTCCCGAGACCTACTCCTCGAACGGCGCTTCCTGTCGCGCGAGCGCCGACGCTCTCTGTCGATTCTGTCCCTGTCCCTGTTTGATTGAGAATAAGAAGAGAATAAAAAAATGTATTATTTATTTTAGATAGAACGTTGAATTTTCATATAGAACGTTGAATTTTCATTGCTTCGAGTTACGAACGTTTAATTAAACAATTTGATCTAATTGTGAAGAGTAACAGAAGTATATAAAGTAATTATCTTTTTATATGCTTTGGTACTGAAAACTAGTACGCATGTTTTATAACGAGCTTTCAGTGAAACGAGATTATAGGTAACAGGTTCAACGTGTATACGTTCTGCGAGTTATAAAGAATGGCTAGTAACTACGTTATAAAAATGCTTTTACAATAAAAGCTTCTGCTCTCGAAAGTACCTTTTACCTTGACGAGATTTTTTCGATTCTATTCAATCGCGTTGGTTTTTCACTAAAAAAAAAAATCACACTGAACCTGTACCGCCACGTGTACAAAACTCATGACGAAAATAGAAGAAATGTTTATTTATCATTAACAAGTTCTTGCATCCGTAAAATAAATAAAATAGATAGACGAAATATGGCACAGTACCTGTCCCTGTCAGCACCGCGTATGGCTTCGCGCTCGCGCTCCAGTCGGTAGCGTTCCCTTTCTCGCTCGTTATCCTCACGCCCAGAGTGTTTGATATTGACATCGGGTCCACCTCGTCTTGTGCCACCAAGTCCACCGCCTAGTCTTCTTGGTAACCAGCCCTTCACGGTCCTCGCCCTCTCAACATCCACCAACACTCGACGACCGTCTATTTTCTTACCATCGGCATGCTTATAAGCGGCTAAAATGGTACCAATTGCACACTTCAATTTTTTTTTATTCCACCAGCCTCAATACCTGCGCCGCGCGCAACGGTCTTTTTGTTTACATTCATTAGTTATTTTTTTTTCTCTTTATATAAATATGTATATAGCTACAGCGTTTATCAAATTCTCTTTATCATTTAACTTTTGTTTGTTCACAGGCTCACTCGCGCTCTCTTTCTCTGTTTCCTTTTTTACTTTATTGCAATCCTCTCGTTTTGTCCTTTAAACTTTTTTTCTTTTCGTTCGTCATTATCGTTACCTACTACTTATATATTGTTTCACCTTTTTTTTCTCGGTGTACGTTACACGTGGCGACTGATAAGTAAATGATTTTGAGGCTCATTTACGAGGCGGTGACGCCAGTCGACCGAGCGGTTCTCGCTTTGGTCCTGACTGGAAAAGCTATATAAGGTGGATGGTATGTGGTTTTTTTTTCTGAGATATAATGTATATTATGCGTGAAATAATGCTCCTAATGTGCATGTTTACCTATATTTTTATGTACCTGATCGGCTCGGCTAGAATGTTTGACGTGGCGAAAGGAAGAAGATAGAGATAGTGTATGTTTATTGCATAATTATACTTTTTACCCAATTCCGGTGCTGCGTTATTTTTTTTTATGTTTTTTTTTATTTTATTTTTTTTTTTTGCTACGAATCCACACAACAATCACGATATCTATATATGTCATCTTACCCAATGACGTTATTCTGTATTTCAATAAAATGCTCATACTAGAAAATTCAGGCTCATAAGAGATTTGCAAATTTGACTGCTAGCCCTGACTGACTAAATGTCTCTGCACATGCCTGTATTCATCATTTGTAGCAGAATCGAATGAGATTTCCAACTTGGCAATTTGGATAAGATATAATATCAAGAGCAAGAGTACAGGCTGCAGGGATGCTGGAAGGGTGACTGCTGTCTTGGTGCTTGCAAGACTGGGCCATTGCTTTGGTACTAATAAGTATTTCTCCCACCACATCAAGTGAGCTGGAGGTGTGAAGTGTTCGAGTCGAAAATTGTACTGTGACATTGAGTTTTAACGAAACTAAATTCCGAGCAAATGACCGCTTTGCACTAACTTTCTATACGTATACTTCGGGTCTCTTCCGATCTCGAGAGGGAAACAAGGGCGCAAGATAATTGTAGTACAATAGAAAAAGATGACGTTGCGATTCTCAGACAATTTTGCTAGAAAGAATTTATACAACCATGTGCACCGTTGGGCAGCCTAATGTGCAAATTTCTTATTTGCCATACAACTGAATGTTGGTACTTACTTTCGAAAAAAAGTATAGCAAATACAAAAAATACCTACCGCGGCTACTTACGTACACGGAAGTTTTAACACAAAGCTTAGTAGTTTTGTTTAATCATAAAATGAGCTTGTAAGTTGTAATTGACTCGCGAGGACAGAGTGGACTTGGACTATTCGATGAAAAGACGTCCAGTCTTCTGTTTCTTTCAATCTTCAAAGACCTTTTACTTTCAATTTACCTGGTGCGCTTTTTCATTGCGCGCAATTTAACTCTTTAGTACTGTGAGTTTAAATTTCTCTCTTTGTTAATCAACTTTCCCGTTTCTTTCTTTTACAATTTTTCAAGTTTAAAGTTACATTTATAAATTGCACAAAAAAAATTAGTATTCTATATCGAAATTGATAAGTAGACATTAATGGCAAATTTTTTATTTTACTTTAATACTACTACTGACTGAGGTTTGTACAAAACGGTCAATGACAAATCATATCAAATCACGTTTTATCGATTGTAAGAGCAACGTCGAAATTTAGTTTTGTCGACAAAAAAAAAATGAAGCCGCGTGACGTTATTTTGAGGACAATATGAATTTAAAATGTTTGCTGATTGGTTTGTATTGTTTGCAAGTGCCCTAATAATTGGTTCTACTTGGCCCAATCAATTATTTTTCTGCTTCTGCACCTTTTTATAGTTTTTTGTATGAATAACAAAAAGGTATATTCAATATTTATCAGCAACCAGACTGTACAATCTGCATGATAAATTGAGAATTTGTCTAAATCATTTAAAAAGAGTCCCTGAACCTTTTTTGTGCAACCCAGCAATCAATTTCAATGTAGAATTCTAATTTATAATTGACTGACTTTAACATACTCTTTTAATGTTTCTATTATAAAAAATATGATTACAGGGAAAGTAGAAAAAGAAAAAAATGAGTGAAAAAACTTTTAAAAGAATCAGTGAAAAATGACTACCCAAATAAAAACAAATAAAATAAATGTCATGAAACAAAGTTTATCAATATACGAAATTAAAATACTATTATCAAACTTTTTAAAGAAAGCATCTCCTTAAATTTTTTTAAGTGTGATTATTTTTCTTTTTAAGAAAAGTATTATTGTTCGAAGAATACTGGCAATTTGACTCTAAATTAAACTGTTGTATGCTGGATCTTACCACACATACAAACCTATCATATCAGGCAGGTTCAGGGAATTCGCATGGCATAGTGAATGTACTAATTGCCGGCAGCAGCCACAGCGCTGTACCAAGAACAAGACAAAAACTATATTAATTAAAACCAATCAACGTATGTAACGCTTTGATTTTAGTTACCAGCAGAAGATATGATTCCTGTACAAGATTCTAGAAGGAGGACCCGTACTGTCTGGTTAATTGTTTACATTAAATTAATGTATATCAACGTTATTCCCTAACCTCTGGTGCCCTGGTCCTTCTAACCAAGGCTAGCAGATGCATTTGACTGAACAACACGCCCTCTAACCAAGGCATCCGAACACTCTCTGTGCAAACAATAGGTGCATGGACCTCCTAACCTGACGTCCATGTACAAGAGTAGCTTGTAAACAATCACAAAAAAAAATAAAAAAAAAAATATAAAGAATCTTAGATGCCACCATCTAACAAGAAAATACTAGTAACCAAGGACATGATAATCTGAAGTTTCCACGCTAAATAGATCTTTTTCAAATAAAACTTTTTGCATAATAAATTTCATACTTACAATGCATGTCCCTTGCATGTTCATACTCAATAAAGGCGTATCCACGTGGTTTTCCATTTATTGAATTGTGTATCACAACAATCTAAAAATAAACTCACGAGTTAAAGGATTTTTCAATCATTACAATTACTAATCATGAATTGAATCTCCTCACCTTTTTTACAGGCCCATAGACTTCAAACTCTCTTCTCAACTTGGATTCAGATGTATCGTAGTTCTGAAATTCAATCATAACACTATTGGTAGAATGCTCCAAACCTTATCGACAACTTCTACGGCATGAAAATATTCGGTTACTTACTATTCTGGCTACAAAGAGTGTTTTGAACGGATCAACAGTAACATTGGGAATGCTTGCGGGGTCCCATACTGCAATTTCCTGTTCTAGTTTGTATGCAACTTGTTCGTTGCGCTCCCTTCTTCTTCTTTCTAACCTTTCTTCACGAGTCTCTACTCGCACAGGTGGAGGTGTGTCTTTGGGATCCTGAAAAGCAATGTTTTACTCAGTTTTATATAGTCAACATATCTAACCCAGGCACACACCCGAAACATGAACAACAATACGAAAACTTATCTCGCACTCCAAATAGCAGAATGCGAGTGAGAAAGAAAAAACAGAAACAGAAACAAAAACAAAAATAAATCTCACCTCGAAGTCTTTGAGAAACGCACCCACGCCGACATAGCCTGCACTCTTCTTCTCGTGAGGTAATTTGTTGACTGGAGGTAAATATGGTATGGGATCGCGAGGCGCAAAGAGTGCCAGCAAGTTGGGCGGCAAAAACTGCGTCATTTTTCCGCGAGCTCTTTTCTAAACTTTTTTTTAAAACTCCAGGAACATCTTCGTGGCGTTAGCTCGGAAAAAGAGTAGCAGCTAATTCACTGGACACTACACATGTGTATGTTACAAGATGGCGTGCGGGGCTCCTGCTGAACGAGTAGGGCTTCGGATATAGGTATTTTTGCTTCGCTGCTTGGTGAATAGAATAGTTTGGTGCTACACATGTGTAAAGTAGTGAAACAGAAGTGAAACCGTTTGCGCCGGCGCCGAGCTACGGTGTGCTAAGTACTGTGCTTAGGTCGTCGGTCGACACACACGATGGTCTTGGGTTGGGGGGGGGGGGCTCCGGTGCGATGACGTCACGCTTGTTTAGATTTTGTTTACAAAGTCATGTTTAATTGATTATCAAAAATACTCACATCAAAGTTCTATTTTACCATTTATCGACGTAATCGTCATAGGTTTATTAATTATTATTATTATTTATAAAAAAAATGCAATTGTTGCTAGTCGCTAGACTAGAAGATTTAAAATTTTGAATCGCTAGTTATAAATTAAGCTTATATGTTGGCCGCATGCGAATGATTTGGCGTACCCATCGCTTCGCTACGCCATGCTGTCAGCTATATTTAAATAATTAATCTTGCGTACATGCTTGCAGCAACTTGCGTACTAAATATGTCACTAGATACCACTGAAAACTAGCTAGGATCCTCAATTCCCTATATGCGCAGACACGTATGTATAGTGATATAACAAAAGAAAACGGAGCAGACTGTTTGTGAATTTGCGGCATATACGAGTAACGAGAGCATATACCAGAGATTATACAAGCTCTGTAGTGTGTATGTAGAAGTAGACTCGCGAAAATATTATCTCGCCGTTGCGGAGTAATTAATGCTGTTATAAATGATTACGCGGAAAAAGTCAGACGCGATAAGGGGAAGAGCACAGGCCGTATGTTTCACGCGATATGCTCCGAAAATTATGTGATATTTGTACTACTAGTGAACCTAACCTAGTTGTATAGTAGAATACAATACAATGAATTGGGATAGTAATACACAATGAAGCACCGATATTCCGTAAGATAGTTCTAATAAGAAACAGTCATGGAAAACCACTCCTCCATTCACTCGTACATGCAAGTGGCGCTCAATGCTGATGACTTGTCGATGATCTCGGCCGCCCAGGCAAAGTCGTACGGCGAAAACGCGAGCAGCAGAAATCGGGAGGAGACAATTTTGGCCAGTGACAACAAGGGCGGCCTGACTAATCCTCGAGCTTTGTTATTTTTAATACTATGGTACATATTCAGCGGTTGTACTCTCTTTCTCAACAAGTACATTTTGTCGTACATGGAAGGTGACCCAACGATATTAGGTAACTAATGATTCATTTCCCTCTGCGACTACTACTCTGTTGACATTGATTGCTAGTGGTTTGCTAATGATACTTTTTGCACAGGTGCTTGTCAAATGTTGATGACTGCAGTATGTGGTTTTATACAAATGTATTTTCCATGTGGGATGTATCAAGCGAGTCCTCGTTTGACCAGGCCTCCTGGATTCTATAAGCACATGATACTGGTTGGATGTACCAGATTCATGACTGTAGTATTAGGACTAGTATCATTGAACTATGTTGCTGTGAGTTTTACAGAGACTATCAAGAGTAGTGCTCCACTTTTTACTGTGTTTATTAGCAGATATTTATTAGGTATTTATCTTGCACATAACTAAACCTATGTAAAATGTATAATTGTTCAAGTTTGACTGGTGATGTTTTCTTGATGATTGCAGGTGAACATACAGGTTTTTATGTTAATTTATCTTTATTACCAGTCATGGGAGGTTTGGCCCTTTGTTCTGCAAATGAGATTAGTTTTGATTTAAGAGGATTTGTAGCTGCAATGGCTACAAATTTAACCGAGTGTTTACAAAATGTTTATTCCAAGATGTTGATTAGTGGTGATAGTTTTAAATACACGTAAGTTTTTGAATCACAAAATCTAAAATTTTGGAATCTGATTGCAAAATTTTGCAATCGTGTTTCTTTAACTAGAAATTTTTCTTCTGATACTTAGGCCAGCAGAACTTCAATTTTATACAAGTTTAGCATCTGTGGTAGTTCAAATACCAGCATCAATTTTATTAGTAGACATTCCAGCCTTAGAACATTCTTTAGATTTACATCTACTGACAGCATTCATTATGAATGGTATATTTTTTCATTTTCAAAGTATCACAGCCTATGTACTTATGGATTATATTAGTCCAGTGACTCACAGGTAATTTTTAAAACACTTGATCAAAAACTGAACAAAACATTTCTATATGATTAACTTGGAAATATTTATTTTTATTTTTTAGTGTTGCTAACACAGCAAAAAGAGCTTTTCTAATATGGTTATCTATATTATTGTTCAACAACCCCGTGACCGGTCTTTCAGCACTAGGAACGTTTCTAGTGATTGCTGGAGTTTTGCTATATAACAAAGCTCAAGAGTATGACAGATTGAAAAACCTAAGACGGCGATATACATCTAAAGTTAATTTACAATAATTATTTCTCCTAGTTCAAAACTGCTTTGTCATCAGCTTGAATTGTAATGATTCATGGCTACAAAGTTAAATAGTTCATAACGGTCTAAGAAGAAGTACTTCAGAACTCGCTGGCTACAAAGCATCTTATTACAAAATTAACAGATCTAAGTAATTTATATTATGATGTAACGTGTACAATTTTCTAAACGTTTAATAATATAATATGTAGGTAGTTTTTTATAACAAAAAGCAAATTAAAGTAAGCAATTTTTTAAATTATATTAAATGTAATTATTCAATTTGCTGTAATGCAATGACCAAGATGTTCCAATTATAGTCAATTTAAAAAATATCTAACATTTATAAGTTGTCGTAAATCTTTGTTGTTAATTGAGCATATCAGAAAATATTAGCTAGTCAGTAGAAGAATAAAAAATATTTTGTATTTTTTGATTAATAGATAATTAATACAAATCACATTGAAAGTCTGGAACAATTGTTTGTATGTAATTTATTAAAATTGGGAATCATATTAATGACAAAGTATTTTTGATAGTCATAGTAAAGTCGACTAAATCCTTTAAAAATATGTTTTACACTGATTTTAATTCTTTCTTTTTCACCTTTTTTAAAATAAAAATATTGGAAATGCATGATATATGTACATACTTTATAATAAATATAAAATAGTTTATTCAAGGTTTATTCAAAGAGAAAGTATCGCTGTTCCAATTGACTTTCCAAGTTTTATTTTTTATAGAATAATGTTGTGGGAAAGTATTTATCCGTACAAAAAAAAAACGAATATTCTAGGTAAAAAATATAACTTTTTTTATTCAATGTGCATTATGTTTTTTTTTAAATATAGTGTTTTCATTGAATTCACGAGATAAAGCTTGGTTTAAAAAATGTATTGTATATAAGACATCAGTTCATAAATAATTTCTATTGAGGTAGCTTCTCAAAAATTCTCAAAAATTCAGTATGAATCATATTGGAAATGATTGAACAGCATGTTCACATAAATTTCCTTGGAGGCGAATGTGAATGCTAGATAAATGTATGGCGTTGCCATATTCAGGAGAATTGAATTTGAAAAATAAGAATGTCGAAAAATAAATTATAGAAGTGAAGCCTTCAAGGCTTGATCCAAATCAGCGATGAGATCCTTCTCAGTCTCGATTCCAACGGATAGTCGGATGAGCTGATCGTTGATGCCAAGCTTTGCTCGTTCGTCCTCCGGCACCGACGCGTGAGTCATAACAGAACTACGGAAATATTTGCGCTCATTAATCTACAGACCATAAAATTAAAAGCAAGCATGACTTCGAGTTTTACGACACTTACGGTAGTTCAGCCAGAGACTCGTATCCTCCAAGAGATTCCGCTAGGAAAAATATCTTGAGAGCCTTCAAAAATTTGTTTGAATCACCTTTGTGGTAGAATGAAATCACGCCACTGTGACCGGTCATCTGTCTGAGAGCCAGCTCGTGTTGTGGATGAGAGGGAAGATCTGGTAAAATTGAACAATGTAAGTAGCGCATAAATAATTTGATTTTTGTTTGCAAATATTCGCTTATAAACAATGGAACTATCTTACAGGGATGGAAAACTTGTGTAACCACGGGATGATTTTCCAAGAATTTGGCAACGGCGAGTCCGTTCTTCGAGTGCTGCTGCATCCTAAGCTCCAGAGTTTTGAGACTTCTGTTCACCATTGCGCAATCGAACGGTGACGGTACAATACCCATTGCTGAATGCAAATGTAATGGTTTAGACCAAGCATAAAATGATGCCAAGTTTGTAGCACAGATAAAGCGTTACCAATATATTTACCATTTTGCGAGAAGCGCAGTTGTTCGCCAATGTCGTCTCGTCTCGTAATAGCGGAGCCCATTATCACATCGGAGTGTCCATTCATGTACTTGGTCAAGGAGTACACAGCGATGTCCGCGCCGAGTTCCAGTGGCCTCTTTAAAAACAAACGAACAAATTAGACGTCGCGCCGTTGTGCTTTATTCTGATTGCGCTTGTATCGCGCATTTTGTAACAAACGAATAATTGCTCACTTGGAAATAGCAGGTCACGAACGTGTTATCAACGACGATGTAAATGTCGGGCCTGATGCTCTTGGTCTTCTCGCATATGGCTTTGATGTCGGCCAACTTGAGCAGAGGGTTCGTTGGGCTTTCGATCCAGATCATCTAAAATCAAACGCGATGAGTTAATTATAGAGACCTCAATTGCAAAAGATAATTTCATTATGCCTATTATCTTGCCAATTGAAAAAACCACTGGAAAAATAATTGAATCTTACCTTGGTGTGCGGTTGGATAGCGTTGATAAAGTTCTCGGTTTGGGAAGCATCGACGAACGAAACTTTGATGTTTTGCCTGGAAGCGCAGCGCTTGAAAAATCGGTTGGTACCGCCGTATACGTCATCACCACAGACGATGTGGTCGCCGGCTTGGAGAAGCGACATGAGAGCCGTGGTAGCGCCGAGTCCAGAGGAAAATACCAGACCGTGTTTTCCGCCCTCCAGACTTGCTAGGCAGGCTTCCAAGCAGTTCCGACTCGGGTTACCGCTGCGGCCATACTCGTAGCCCTATATATACACGAGGAAATGCATTTAAGCTTTTCTTTTGCCAAACAATATTTAAATTTATTACAAGATAAAAATAATGTGGAGAACAAATTTACCCGATGTTCAGCTGGTCCATCCTGACGGAACGTCGTGGACATGACTATAGGAGGCACAACCGCGCAGTGGTTCCATTGCAGAGGATCCTGCCCCGCATGGATGGCTTTGGTTGCGAAACCTTCTTCGGAATTGGTTGGCATGATTATTCCTGCGTAAATGCAAACAAGAACGGCTTTATAAAAACAAGCGATAAATTCTTTTGTCGTTGCAAAATAAGCGAATCTCTAAATTATCTGCTACAAACAATATGGTTTTTATCTCGAGAAAAATTATTGAAAAAAACACTCACTCGGAATATACGTGTACACTTGATTTTCAAGTGTATAACAGAGATAGCGAGTATAATAAGTTGAGTGTAAGAGATAAAGCATCTATATAAAGTCTTGATTGAGCATCAGAAGCTGGTCGTGTAATATCAATTTCAAAGGCGTTTTCGCCGAGCGCTATCGCAATAGGAAACAGACATGGTTTTGCTATATACATATAAATACTTATATACAGTAGAAAATATCATAAGAATACGTTATGTATCAATTTTTTGCTGTTTTAGTACCTCTAGGCCCTAATATGATTAATTAAAAATTCATATGTTTGAGTAGTTTTTAAAACGGCAGCTCTCCAATATGTCGGCTCGAAGGATAAAGACCTATAACCTAACGTACGGGCTATTGAGTACACATAAATTCAGTCATCATTAATCCATTTTGATTTTGAAGCATTATCTCTCATCTTTATTATGGTTTTAGAGAAAACAATAGGGTTATTTTATGTATTAGAATGTAATACATCTATATTATATATTTTCATCCTTTGCGCCGCCATATTGATCACGTGAGCTCTCAATCGTTTAAACGTATCATTAGCAAACCGAATTTTCAAAACAATATTACTTAACAAATATTGCAGTAAAAATCGCAATTCTTGTACTTTTGTGTAAGATTTAACCTTAACTTTATTTTAAAAAAGGTTTTAAAAATTATGCCTGTTCCCTATTATCAAATTATCAGCATATCTAGCTGCACGCGTATGAAATTTCGATCAAATAAAAAACAGCGCGCTCCAACGCATGCGTCCAACACGGCAGCATCTATTTTAATGCTCCTTTTCTGGATCAAGTTCTAGGTCTAGGATTCAGCTGTCGGGTTAAGGTTATTAATAGAATACTATACGCCAATTTCGTTTTTGCTAAAAACAATTGCGTGGTTGGCAAGTTTTTTTTTTGCAAGATTATGATCTTGCTCGCGCTGCAGGATCCACGGGATGAACGTTCGAGTGTCGGGGATTATCTTAGGCTGTGCGATTAAAATCTGCCGATGCGAGATAATAATCTCATTTCCGGCGCTAAGTAATTACTTATTATATGGGTTATTCTCGTATTGTTCGACTCTATGTAGGTATCATCGTGACCATGCAGTATATAATAGAAGCGCGCTTTAGAGTTCGAAGACTTCGAAGTGACTTAGCAGGTATCGAGAGTATACTTGGCGTTTCTAATCGATTATTCTGCTTATATTGGATTATAAAAATGGAAAGTGGGTATGAACGAGATTGAATGTGTAGTTCAGTTAATTTATTTTTATGCAGATAAAGAAGCTGAAAATGTTGTTATTACACCACACCTTGCTTATGCTATTGCAAATCACTTCGGTGTTGCTAATTAACTTTTGCATAAAAATGTGCAAATATGTTACTATGCAAATTATTACATTTTACAAGTAAAGTGTGAAAGCATTAGTTTTTGAAAATTTGCATGCACATATATTATTTATATGTAATACTTTATCTGCCGTTCATTTATACGCTCAAATTAATTGATTTCTAGATGAAAACGATTCGCGTGTACGCTTATCTCGTTGTAATTTTTCAAACTTAATTTTGTTTTATCAGTCGTTCGACGAATTATCGCACGTCCACATTGCATGGCTAGATACCTACTAAATTTCCGCGCATGCCGGCTGCCCTATTCTACGTATACATATATATTGCATCATTCACGCTTTGCTGACGTAATTTATGTCATCGAAAAGCTGTTACATTTTACGTTCGCTGCATACGCGCGTTTTGATAATGTCGTCAATGCGCGTAACAATAGATAAACCCAATAAAGTGTCATTATATTCTCGATCAAATCGATAAGCAAGCACTTTGAACTATAGTCAAGTCGACTGTTGTACGACCCGCAAAAAAAAATGCTAGAGTTAGTTCGAATTTTCCCGTTCGCGCGTTGCGCTAAATTTCATCGAATTCTGGAGTGAGACTCGTCTGCTCCAAAATGCAAAATGAATGCATGTCCTACTAGAGTTTATAATCGAAAACACGTGGCTTCACTAACCTTTAAAAAATGCCTAAGGGTTACTATATAGCTGTAGCAGCGTGGCAGTGCAGATAGACAAAAACGGTTTGGTCGTGAATCCTCCTACTCGACGTGGTACCAGTCGGCTCGGTGGTCAGCAGACAACTAACGCGCTGCGACGGTTTGACATTGACTTTTTATCTAGTGCTAAAACGACCGAAAGGTGGTGGTGGTTGCAAGTTCTGTCTCTGAAAACTGGCTGAAGAGGCCGACATTGCGAGATATGCAATATATGATCCTTGAGTAAAGGATCGGCTCAATCTACGACATATTGGATTTTGGCCGCCATTGACGGTCGGAAAAATAGGCGCCATATATAAACTGCGAGAGCTGATGAATGACTGAAATCATATTACTTTTAGGCCTTGAAGCCTATTGAATGCTGAGGGGCATAGGACGTTCTTGAGCATCTTAATTTTGCTTTAATGACACTTTCCCAATTTTTTGCTTTTTTTACCTGGCCGTAGGAAAGGGCAGGAGAGCGGTCAGGAGATAGCGGAGGCGTATCGACCAGGTATAACGCGAGTGAACGCCCGCTGGAAAATCTTCAGGCCGACTCTATCATAAACCTTAATCCTAAACCGATCCAAATTTTGCTTCCTCCTAGAGGAAGCTTTTTTGCTCTTTGAGCAGGTAGAATATATTCCGCTGCACTTTGGCGGGCCCTTTCACTTTTAAAATAAACTTTCACTAAATATTTTTCGATTCCGCATAGCTTTAGAATTATGTTTATATTGTTTAAAGCAGCTTCCATTTTTTAAAAATAATTTAAAAGTCAAGAAATTGCCATTTTAAAAATTAGGTTCTTAGAAATTTTATTTTCTTATGGAGATATGATTTCCTAAAATTTAGATCAGTATATATAAGAAAGTGGCCACCCCAATAACTTGTGAATTAAAAAAAAGAGTTTAAATATATCAAAAACATAACAATTATGACTTGATTGTTTATGTTCTAGAACTATATAAATAATATTCATACAAAATATTTTTTAATAATATAATTTTATTTAATGCTACGCATAACAAGCATGTGCAGATTTTTACTTGAGTCAATAATAATAATTAATAGTTTGATATAACTGCATAAAAAAGAATAACGGTTTTTATATATGAATTAGCCGGCAGCTTTGGAGGAAAACTTCAAGCTGCGTTACTGTAACGCATATTTTCACTTTTCAAATTGGGCGCTCAGAGACGGGCGCTGATTGGTTGAATTCCTTGCGCCCGCCATGGGCGTTTAAGCCAATCTGAATTGCGGATGTGTCAGCCGATCCTTTACTCAAGGATCCTTAATAATATGCAAGTGCGTTTGAATTTCCTTAAGTTGACAAAAATGTTGACACAAATGATCCAGTTGGAGCAACATTATTCGAAACACGCTAAATTTTTCATAGTTTTGATCAAGATATTCTACATTTTTTAATAATTTGAAATATTATCAAGTACTTATTGCACATGTTAATATTGCAGGGCATTATGTCATAAGAGTAGAATAAGAATTTTGGTAAAAATGAAAGTTTATCCGGTTTAGTCTATATAACAGATATATTGTGGAAATCTATAATACAAAATAGTCAACATGTTATTATTATTTATCATTGCTGGCTTGAAAATGACTTGAAACAAGTTTACTGCCCTTCTCTTTTAACTTGGAATCAAGAATTTGCTTTCTTCTTTCTTCTTCTTGTCTTTTCAACAAAGCATGTTTTTCAACTGCATGATCGATTTGTCCAGCTAGCTCCTTTATCTTGATAAATTTTTCACGCTGTTGATCAATACGTTTCTTCTGATTTGTGCCAAAAGGAACTGGTCTATTGTCTTGAAACGAGTAATCAGGCAAATTCGTTAATGGACCAAATGAATTAGGATTTGCAGGCAATTTTCTTTCTTGTCGCCATTTATAATTCAAGCATGTGATACTAACATGGAATTCTCTTAGCACTTGAAGATTGGCTTTTGAAACTTGGAGAAACACTGTGCTAGATAAAGTTGTCATATTTCTGAAAGTGAAAAGTATTGTTTGTTGTTAGTAACAAATTTTATGAGTGAAAATATAGAAATAATCTATAACGAATATTTCTTACTTGAAAATTCTTAATGAGCGCTTAACTTTTATAGAAAAATACTTTTTATTATGTATGTGGTAGTAACCTAACCTTGCAGATTAGAATTTCGTATTGTTTGATGGTTATTATGGTTAATCAGTACATGACACTTCTACTTGAGGTCACTAAAACCGTCCCACAGTTAACTCGACACTTGGCAATTAAATATTTCTTGTATTTCCTATTATATATCTTGTTTAAACGACGTACAAGTTGCATAGAGTAGGAGGAGGACATTTGCCTCACACACGGACACGGTGGCCTCACATTGCATCTCCCTAGAATATCCCTAGCCTGAACTATACCTAATTTACCTATATCTATATCTATAAGCATGTTTTTATTTAACTCTGCTCCAATATAATCTACGAAAATATATGCTATATGCTCCGAAAAGTTCTGAAAAAAATATTGGAACTCGATTTCAATGTTAGAAGTACACACATCAGTCCTTATTGTATATTGTCATTTTGTAATATTGTTGTAAAAATTTGTTCAAGCAAAATCATACGTATAATTTTAAATCTTATAAACTTGTGAGAAAAGTTGTTATTTTTTAAGTATTCTTGAAAGTATACCTATATCACAAACACATCAAATATAAATAAATTTTTTTTTCAATTTTTAAACGGTTCGTTTTTTTTTTATAAATTAAAATTAAAATCAACAATGAAAATGCTTAATCAAAGTTTGTATGATTAAGAAGGTTGGTAAGAAAATTTAGCAGGATTTCAAATAATTGATTATAAAGATTGTAAAACTGGATTTTATATTAATAAATTCATAAAGTAAACAATTAACTTGATTTAGTACAATTAAATATATTATACATAAATAGTGTAACAAATATGTACATCTAACAGGCACACTTATATATGAATTTTCACATGTTCCATTAATACATTTTTGTCTTGGAAGTCACTTCCACAAATGCCACATATCATTTCTTCACTGTCATTTTCACTTTCTTCTTCATTTATTACTTCTTCAAATTTGAGTTCATTACTAGTATCTACTGGCTCAATTAACATGGTTACTGCATGAAGCTCTTCGGTATCTTTTTTATCTGCATCTATTGAAGTTTCAGAATCAGTTATTTGAGTAAGTTGGTTTGAAAAATGTTCATTATTCTGAGGATTGGGAATTGCTAAAACTGGTGAATTTTTGTTTTGCTTAGATATAAAGTGCAATGTGTTATTTTGATTGTTATTTGAGATAAGATGTATGGTTTCACCTTGTGCAGTAAATGGAATTAAATGCATGCTATGTTCTTCATTTTTATTATTTGAAGATTTAGCAATAGCTATAACATTGATCGACTCAGTTCCACTTTCATTTTGAATCATGTCATTAGATGGTGTATATGTTTTAATACACACTTCACCGTCATATTCATTTTTTACCACTACATATGCACTTGGTGTTTCTTCTGTAGCATCTGCTTCTTCAGCGATTGAAAGTAATGCTTCATTTTCTTCTGTCACAGAAATTATTCTACCACTCGATGCTTTTGAATTAGTCTTTTTTGTCTTACAAGCAAGCGCTTTAACTTTCTTTTTCTGTGGCTTTGTTTTTCCAGTCACATTGTTACTTTTAGCTTTAGCTTCTGCTATCAACTGATCTGAATGTTTGACAATGTGAGCACATAGTTCATCTCGATCTTGAGTTAGGGTTTCACATAAAGGACATGGAAATGGTGGCTCAGTAATGTCGGTTTCATTTTTTCCTGCAGCGTGAACCCATCGAACGTGTTCACGTAAAACTACTTTCTGATTAAAAGCTCTGGCACATAGTGGACAGACGTGGGGTCTTTCACCTGTATGTATTCTTTCATGTTTCCTTAAAGTTCCTCCATCACGAAAGGCTTTCCAGCAGAATTTGCAACCATATGGTCGTTCACCTGTATGTGTGCGATGATGAATTAAATATCCTTGACGAGATGAAAAAGTCTTGGAACATGTGTCGCATTGAAAATAAGCTGGGCTTCCTGCATGCGTTCTACCATGCTCCCAAAGCCCTTGTCGAGATACAAAACTTTTTCCACATTCATTGCAAGTAAATGGTGAATCCCCTGGATGTTCTGACAATCTGTGTTCATCTAGCTCGGATTGTTTCTCAAACTGGGAACCACAAATCTCACATGAATGTGTTTTCTTTCTATGAATCCATTGATGTCTAAACATTTTTTGTTTGGTAGTAAATTTTTTACCACATTCTGAACAAGCATGTTTGCCCCATTTTGCATTAGATGTATTTTTTTCCCCATTGTTTTGCTGTAATTTTTTGGCACAAGAAGCTTGGTGAGTAGCCAAGAAAGTTGAATCTTGGAATTGTTTATCACAATATTCGCACTCTACTGGAGAGCCCAAATCACTTTTGGTATGAGTCTTCTCATGTAATGATAAAGATGATGCACGTGCAAAACTTACCCCACATTGGCTGCAAGTATGTCCTCTACTTTCTTGCATGTTCACATTAACATAAGAACTTTTATCCTCATTGGTATAACTAGCAGCTTCTAGTTTTAATATGGTATCAGAACTGTTAAAAGTATTTAGTGTCAAGCTATATTCTTGAGCAATCTGATTTCCAACTGCATTTTGTGTAGTATATTCAAACTGGGCTACTTCACCATTTGGTAGCACAGTGAATTCTTGTAATGTATCGACTTGGTCAGATTGATTAACAATCCCTTCGATATTGCCTTGATCATCATTAGTAAAATTATAGGTTTGTACGGCCCATTGTACTTGAGGTATTTCAAAATTCTGTCCAGTTTCAACTTGACTTGTTAGAACTGATGAGTCTTGTGAACTGGATCTAGTTTTGAAATTTTCAATACTTGTAGCTGTATTATTTCCTTGCATCAATGCTCTTCCTGCAACGTAACTATGAATTTTCATATGATTAGAAAGACTTGATGGTCTTTGAAAATCTGCACCACAAACTGAACATTTGTGAGGACGTTCAGTTTGATGAACCTCAGCTATATGAGCCTGTAAATTAGCTTTTGATCGAAATAGATTTCCACAAGTTCTGCAAGCATGAGGTCGGTCCACTTGATGGCATACCATGTGATTATTCAAATCTATTTTTCTTTCAAATCTTTCACCACATGTCTTACAAATTTGTTTATCGGATGTACATGTAGCTCGATGCTTCTCTAAATCAGCTTGTTTAAATGTATTATTACAATTAGTACATGTAAATTTCTTATCTTCAAAACAAGGGTACATTCCACCTAATTGACGTAAAGCTTCCACAGCCATTGATTCATCTCCAGTTGTAAACTGTTGTGATATTTTTTTCTTAATATAAATGGGATACACAACAGTACTATGTTCTGCATCAACTTGAGAATTGTCCGTTAAGATATCTACAGTAACTTGAGCATCCGTGATATCTGAATTTTCATCGCAAACAGTGACTTCAGTTAAATCTTCTTGCAGTACACATTCATCAACTGGTTCACAGATTTCTTCATGAGATATATTATCTTGCAGGCCTAAAAAATAGATAAATAATTAATAATTAAAACATACAATAACATTAATTACGTAAAATTATTATTTAAGAATTTACCTTCATTCACATTATCTAAGGAATATGCAACATAGTGCTCATTTTCATTTGTCTCCATCATTATAAAATTTAACAATTTGGCACCAATTTTCAATTTATAACATAGGTTTTTCGTATGTTCACAGAGTTTATTTCAAGCAACAGTAGGTATATAAACTGCCAAAAAAAGTTTACAATAAGGATATCTATTAGTTAGGTAGATAAAATTACTACATTGAAGTGCTGTTGTCACTTAAAGCACTAAATACTTCTTCATTTTCACAAGTTGATCTGATTGCTGAGTTGAGTTGATATTGCTGTAAATATATGTTAATGTATATTGACAATCCATAAGTATAGCTGATTGTATACGACTCTTGCAGTCTCGATTCGGAGATTGGAACATAACCTCATTCTTTGCGCTTTCGAAACAAAGATTAACGTTAGGTTAGTGTAAGGAGCACTCTATAATTCATAATAAAATAATGTCAAAAGCAAGTAAAGCAACGAACAGCCAGAACAAATAATTAAACCGGAGATTGATTCTTTGAAACATCAGAATTAGATATATGTTAACTTAGACAAAATAATATTTAAAAAAACAAGCGATTTTTTAAATGTAACACAAACAGGCACTTCAGTGGATTATCACTTTTTTCTCTATATTACAATTGAAAGTACATCATACATACCTACGTCTAAGGAAAAACCAGTGCAGTTCGTTATGTATTTGTCAAAATTATGATGCCTTCTATCCGAGGACTGAGGACTGAGGTACGCCATACTTATATCTCAACTCAACTCTCAACTTTCAGTTCTCGATTTTCCACCTCTCTCGCCTCTAATACTTGCAGATATATTAGATGACAGAATATATATATATATATATATATATATATTTATTGAAGTCACAAGACCCATTGTGACGAGAACATAACGTGTCATCTGCGAAATGTCACGTTTGGTACAATAGTGAGCAATTGATCAGAATACTTTGTCGTGTGCGAAAAAGAATAAAGAAATTATTAATTTTTAATAATTGACGATTACTTATGAAAAAAGTAGTTAACTATTTTTATTTTATCTAACTACGAGCAATTTGTTCAACGCAAGAAAAACCCTTGACTTGCTGTATTTTTTGCCATAATTTTTAAGCAATATATCCACAAATGTTATTTTGTTGCATCTCGAAAACATGAAATGTCAAGGATAAAATTACAAATTGATTCTAAACGAGCGAATTCCGCGTAAGTTTTCGAATCCATCAGTCTATAAGCTCTATCAAGCTCGCGAGAGTCTGGCACACGGAGGTTAATCACGTCCTCTCAGTCCAGTCCCCACGCGAGTTATAGTCGCTCGCCTCGCTGCTCGCTCGTCGTTCTTCCAAACTCGCGTGCGTGCGCGAAAAGCTGATCTTTGTGGGCTCGTGAAACCTCGCAGAGCAACTGACACCCTTGCGAACCCGCTGCAAAAGTTGGTCCTAGACGTGATTAATTTCGAGCCAGAGGATGGCGACGATACTGCGTTCGCTAAAGTTCGTGCACAGGCTCAACGTCGGCCCCGGCGGCAGGAGGTTAGGATCGGCAGCTCTGCATAGGCTCAGCAGCACCCGGCCGCTTCGAGCCCAGCCACTGGCCAGCCTCAGCTCGGAGCAGCGGTTAGTCTTACTTTATTAAATGCTTAATTTATTTGAAAGGATTTTTCTGTCAGGTCATAGGGCTTTCAACAACTGTTTGTACGTTCTAGGAATTATGTAACCAATGTAGCTGCTAAACAGAATTACAACAACCGAGGAAACATTGATCTGATGCTCAACGATGTGGACAGGAAGATCAGGAACTTTGGAAACATTTATAAGAATGATGTAGAAGACCTTTTACTAGCTGTGACAGAGAGAGGTAGGCTCCAAGACTCTTTGTTTATCTATAGGCAAAGATTTATTGATAAAGCAAATGAGAATTTTCTTCGTAGAATGGTTTCCACAGTTGATGAAAGAAAAACTGGCAACAGTTGCTTTAAATTATTGAAATCTTTTGATGGAATCATGTTGTCATGCTTATTTTTTTTTTCTATAGTAGGAATCAACTTGTTGCATAAGTGCAATAAAAATATAATAAAATATAATGCCAATACAGCCTGATAACTCAATATTGTTTGCAGGTTCCATAACAACCACACAGGCTCTACTTTTGATCCGATGTTGCGGTGATTTTTTATCCAGTGAAAGTTTGCAAATAAGGCAAGCATTAGTAAAAAATGTGTGGGATACTATAACAGGATTGGGTAAGGATAAGACTGATTTTTACTAATTCACAAATTGTTACTTGACAGAAAACTAACAGCTTGGATTCATTATCTATAGGTGTTCAGCTAGATATATCTCATTACAATGCTCTACTGCTGGTCAATCTTGAGAATGAAGCAGATTTTTCTCCACTAGACATTTTGGTAGAATTGAAAGAAAAAAATATTGAGCTGAATCGTGTAACATTTCAGAGACTAATTGAACAATACTGCAACAAAGGAGATATTGCTGGTGCTACTAAAATTTTGGAGCATATGAGTGCACAAGAAATCCCGATAAACGAGGTCATTTTTAATTCGTTGATTAAAGGACACTCCGAAGCTGGGTATGTAACTCTTCTTGACTGAATATTACATATAAAAAAATATATATTGAGCTGAATGAAACATCTAACAATTAATCGATTCACAGAGATGTACAGAGTGCTGTCAAAATATTGGAGATAATGAAGCAAGCTGGAATTGAGCCTTCATCGCGATCGTACACCGCCGTCTTATGCTCGCATGCCAAAAGTGGTGACATAGAGGCTATTAGAAATACATTGAACGAATGTACAGAGAAAGATATTTTATTAGCAAACAAGGAAATTCTGGAAGTTATTTACACTCTGGCACTTAACAAACAATCAGAACACATAGATGAGGTATTGAATGTATTGAATGAAATACGTAGACTTTTAATTTTGATTATAATTAAAAAGTATTGATGCAAATGTTATTCTTATAGCTCATGTCTTTGCTACTAAAAGGATCGACATACAACAGAGACACCATCCCATTTATCTATAAGTTGATTGAAAAAAATTGTACAGACACAGCTTTCAAACTATTAAAATCATTGGTAAAAAATCCTTCGAGGCAATCTGAAGACGAGAAAACGGACAGTGGACAGTTCTTCATTAGAAAACTGGTCACAAGCGACGTGGTAAGCTATTATCAAACTAGTGTAATTAACATTCTATCAAATAAAATTTATAAAATAACACATACAAATTTACAGAATCCTGAAACTGTTGTTAAGTATTGCAAAATCATGCAAGAAGAAAATTTAAATAAAAATGCGTTTATTCTGGCCATATATACTGCTTTCACAAATGATAAACATCATGTAGCTCTCCCATTATTGAAAGGTTTGAAAGAGTCTGGTGCAGAAATAAGAGAACACTACTTTTACCCACTTTTTGTTTCATATAGCAAAGTCAATAATTTACAAGGTCACTAGATGGTTTTGAATTTATCTATTGATTATCAAGTATTAAAATGTAAATTCATGACATTATTATTTTTTATTTTAGGTATATTGAATACCATGAAAACTATGATTTTTGATTTCAATATTGTACCATCAGTCCTTACTGTAAAAGACTACATAATTCCACACATGGTAGAAAATTCTACATCCAACTGTAACACATTAGTCGAAAACAACTTGCCATTTTCAGTTGCTGCAAACGCCATGTTGCTTCATTTACTTAATCAGAACAAAACTCTACAAGCTGCAAAATTCTGTAAGTATTTGGGCGCGCATGTAAGACAACAATGCGTAAAGCACGATGAACCTATGCATTATTGAAAACGTTTAATTCTAGTAATGACCACGCACATGCCATACAGAGCAAGATTAATAGTAAGTCCGCTCGTCAATGCATTAGAGCATACCAAAGATGTGAAATCGTTTGTGAACATACTACATTATCAATACGTGCACATGTTGAATGAAAACCAGAATAACGACGATGAGAACGCTGGGGAACAGATGTCTGCTAAGCAGTTCGTTAATGCAGCATTGGTCAGAGCTGCTGATCAGTTGTCAAAATTTAACACAGACTGTATTATTGAAGTAAGATCCAAGAGATTTTAAATTTATAGAGTATATTTATCAAGTATAATTTTTAATAACTAATAAATTAAATTTTTTTTAGATTATAAAAGGCTTATCGGAAAAGGGGATAAACATTGATGATCAAGCAGCTGAGAAAATTAAGTCACAGATAGGCAAAAATTTAACCCCTGAAATCAACGATATTATAAATGTGTTGGTGTCCGGTGATTTGTCACCCTTGCCTTTGGAAGGCTCACAAGGAAAAAGAATATTTTCCAATGTAAGTGAAAACGTATTAACTTATGTAAAAAATTATGTTGGATATTTTAATATATTTTTATTATTAGGATTATTTAATATATATAAAAATATTCAACTGATTTTTCATTTAAGCAGGGAGGTTTGCCAACCAATTTGGAAAACCTTGAACAAAAAGCTGAAACCTCCATTGAATTCAAAATACTATTGCTTCAAACATATGCAAAACTGAGGAATCACGAGGGAGTTGCCAAGATATTGGAGGTGAGCAACTGGAAATACAATAAATATTCAAATAGAAGGCATGATTTTGATGTGTTTATTTTTCAGGAAATGGAAAAAGAGAATCCACCATATACAGTTGGTTTATGCGCATCGCTCGTTGATTATTATTCAAGATCGGAAAGACTCGAAGATTCTGAAAAATGGTTCAAAAAAATGTTGGAAATCAATCCTGAATGCAAAATAGATAAAGCTAAAATTTTAAATTATGCAGACCTGTTATTGAAGAATAAACGTGTTGAAGGTAAAAATATTTGGTTAAAATAGTAAAAATTTATATTTCTATACTTACAGAAAATAGTAATGGAAAATGGTTTTCAGATGCCTTGAAAGCACTGAACGTTCCAGTAAACGACGTGGACGCAGATAGGACTTTCTTGTGCGAAAAATTGCTGTCTACTGTCAAGAAGAATTCTCCAGAACGTACAGACGAAGTCTTCAACATTTTGAATGAAAGGGGATTCTTTTCAAAAGTCACCGTGTCACTTCTCGGTCCTCTGATTCGTGCGCCTCTCGATTCGTAAGTGACTTGTCCATCAACAAACAAATAATTGAAAGCAAATAACAAAAACCCGATATGCTTAAATTTCACAGAGGAGACACAACTAAAGCCATAGAGAAATTTAAATGGGCCTGTGAAAAATTTAAATTGACGCCCCAGAGGAATATACTTATGATGAAACTTATCAACGATGAAGATGCCAAGTCGCTGCAATACGTGACGGATCTTTGCACGCAGATCTACGGTGAAATGAATGCCTTATTTGATTTAGCCATAGCATTCTTTGACTGTAACCGACCACGCCAGGCCAGAAAAATTCTAGAAGTGAGAGATATATTCTAGTTTTACGTCATTCATTCAGTTATATATTTCTTGTATTCAAGCGCGTTATCCTTTTTTAGACTCCTGGTCTGCGTTTAAGAAGAGAAAGAGTCTTGTACACAGCCCAAAGATTAAGTGAACAAGGTGATACAGAGCAACTTGAAAATTTAATAAAATTGTTGACTGGTCTGTTTTTCGACATGGATCCTTTATACATATTGCTGCTGCAAACATATGGTAAGTAAATTAATGTCGCGCTACGAAACCATTATTTTACATAATATCGTGCTACAAAACTATTATTTTACAAAAAATTAAATTGTTCCGTTATATTAATTCAGAGAAGGAGGGGAAATGGGATAAGTGTTTGTCTTTATGGACACAAATGCAGGAAGACAACATTCAGCCATCTTCCGTATTCATGGGTCATTTGGAAAGAGTATTGAGGAAATGTAACCAGGAAATACCTTTTGCCAGTGCCCCTGCTGAATTTGATGCTGACAGTGGATTAGTCGGATCTAGAAAGTTTCACGATGCCTTGTCCGCTGGCAACTTGGACGTGGCAAAAGAAATTTTGAAAGGGTAATATGAACGTTGCTATTGACGAAAAAACATGGTTCAATTTTTGATGATGACACTGATTAAATTTCACGATGGTTCTTGCAGTATGCCAAAAAAACAACAAGGTAAATATTATTCGTCGCTAATCGAGGCATGTTTGAACGCAAATAACGTCGACATGGCTGTACAGAACCTGATAGAGTGTTTAGACAGTAAAATAGAGCTAGATATTGAAGCTCAACCAGTCATGACAAAAATTTTCGTCCAACTCATCGAGAAGAATGATTTTAATGCCCTCTATGAAATTATGTCCAAGTTTAACAGCGTAAGATGGCTTTTTTAAAACTTGGTTAAATACCCGAATTGTAAAATTATATTATTCCAACGAGTTTTGTTCTTCTTATCCAGACCGGGAGTAGAAAGATGTCATTGAACTTGGTACTGAACACGTGCTACTTGGAAGCTGGTAAATACCAAGAATTTCTCACCCATTTAGAAAGCGTGCTGGATGATCCTTCCAAGAAGAACTCGGTAATCAAATCTATGTTCCACAACACAGTAGCAGCCAAAGCGATGCACAAGAACTCAGAAGTGGAAGAAAAGGGTAACAATGCAGTGATTACATAAAACTAATAAATGATCATTTACAAATCTTACTTGAAAATCTTCCCCAGTCAAGAATTTTGCACGGAAAGCGATTAGCGGCGAAATTTACGGTCCTATAAACACAGTGTGGATTCACCAGTTCTTGAATGGTGATCCTGAGGCTGAACAAATTTGGGAGGAGCATCTCAAGAAGAATCCGTACTTCCACAGTATCAGCGCAGTTTTTATTTGCAAAGACAGGGATGCCTGGTCCAAGATACCCCAGATAGCAGAGAAATTGGCAGAGTCCAGCGCTATTCAATACAATGATAAGCGAAGGAGTTTTGCGACGTATTTCAAATGTCTCTTAGAGTCTGGTTAGTATTCTATTTTAATATGTCTCAATTGGATCAAGATTTTTATATTAATACTTGCTTTTTTATTAAATTCTCAGAGGTACCAAATAAATATGAATTGGCGTATGACTGCCTGCGTCACGCAGTCAAATCGATTGGCTTTGACAGGATAAATCCAAAGGTGATTAGTATGTTAGAAGAAAATTTGCCTAATGGATCAAGCATCCAAGCTCTAAAAACGGAAAATGAAGAAAGGTAAATTTTGTTAAATACTATTATCTTGAGTTTTATTAAATAAGATATTTTGAATATTCATTTCAAATTTTAGAACACAAGAAAAGGCGACTGGATAGATAACAATTAAGCTGTAATGTAAGAATCATAATTGAAAATATCCTTTTTTAGTAAAGTGCGAAAGTGAGAAGCTTAGATAGTTTTGTACAAAAATTAAAAAAAGTCCGTGTAAAATCATGATGCATGATTACAGCACAGTCAAAATCTAATATTAGTATCAGTAAATACATTACACTTTTTTTCTTTTAGATGACAAATATTAAAAACATAAATTAGACTCGGAACTCTTGATGTTGAACTTTTTCATAAAAAATGAGTTACCAAGTAACTTGATACTTGCAATCATACAAGTGTCTAAGTGTTTTAAGTAATATTTGTCTGAATGAACGAATGTTGATTTATTAAGCGTTAAAAAAAATGTATAAATATTCTGTAAATGTGACATCATAAAATTACAATCTTGTTATATTCGAAGTTGTTTTTTAATAATCATCCACTCTCATAATTGATAAGTTACAAATCATGGTTTAAAATTTGTTTTGGATGTAAAAATATCTCTAACCCACGATTGTACTTTATCTGACGAAATAATTGAAATCATTATGCAATATGCTTTAAGTGTTAATTTCATGAATTGTTGATAAGAAGGTTACTTTAACTGCAATCATTTACAGATAATTGATTTTCATTAAACAAATAAAGTATTCTCATAAGTTGTGGACTATATAAGAAATTCAAAAAGTCTATATTCATAAGTTTCTTATAATCATTTTTTATTTCTTTTCTTAGTCTCGCTATATGTACATGTTTTTGTAAAATTATAAAAAATAAAAATGTTATTAAAAAGTTATTAAATAAATTTTAATCAAGTTTTCTGTCACACTTGTACTTCACATTGAAAGTAGTACACATTTAATCTTGCAATTGATTCTTAAGTAATTTCTAGTGTCATGAATTAAAAAATTAATAATTGTTGAATCGATAAAAATAACCGTCTGGTAATTACATAAAGTTAACCATTTAAAATTCATGGCTTTACAGCATTTAAACAAATACAAATTGACTAAACCATAATCAGTAAGATAATTAAATTAATGAATGTTCTTTGAGTAATTTACAAAAATTCGTCACACCAATCTACTAAACATTGATAGCAGTCATTTGACTGTTTTGTGTTTGCTTGACATGTGTCTTTCATCCATTCCTGGAATAGTTCCTTGTCCTTTTTCAGAACTAAAAACTGACCGAGCACTACATATGCCTGAAACAATAAATATTGTTGATTAAATATATGTACTAAATTACGTAATTAATGTAAGAACCAGCTGTAATTATACCTTATCAAAGCCAGATGCTTCTAGGCGCTTTCCTAACACTTCACCTACACCTGCAAGATCTGTTACAGGCTTTTCTCCCATAGGCTCTGCCACAAAATTCTTATGTTTCTGTGATGTGCTCGACATTTTTCCTGCAAAATAAAGTGTCACTATTATTCAAAATCAAAATTATTCTTGTGAAAATTAACTGGAGCCTAGTATAGTTGTAATAATATGAATCTTGATGAGATGTGTACATCATGAATCATGAATAATTCGTATATTAAGTTAATGCGAACCACATGAATAACAACAAAAAATAAACAAATTCCCATAACGTTGCAGCAACGCAGTAGTATAAATTTAAATAAGTGCTAACCTTGAAAAATAATCCAAATGAAGACCGAAATAACAAACAAACACAAGACTGATGGATCTACGAAAAAAAAACGGTAGGCGCGTGAATTCTAAGCATTTTCGAAGGATAATTTTAGGGCTGACTAATCGGACAAAGCTTCTAACGGTCGTTCTGCATGCACAAGCCGTCCGGCTTTGAAAATCGAAACTCAAAAAGTTAATCTGCACTCACCTGCTGTGCTTTTTGCGGTCACAGTTAACTTTTATCGTTAAAGATCTTGCGGATAAGATTAACAATCCTTTCCTGTGGAAGAGTTTTGCGACCAGTCGATTGTTTTTTTACACAAAAATATGCCAGCGCCGTGTATACGCATATGTACAACTGAATCGCTGCGAAGTCGTCGACGACTAAGATAACATATATATAGATATATTACATGTATGAAGCGGGCGTCGACTTTTGGGTAATTTGATGGACAATGACCGTCAGGAAATTGCCGCGCGCCGGCGCACATGACTGCAGTTTTCGAGCAGTACGATTCAAAAGTTTTTGTTGGATGATTATTATTATGATTGATATACTGCAAGTTATACTTTTTTTTTAAAGTTTATTTTTTAAACACCTTCAAAGTAGTTGGCGCATGCAGAATTAAAATTATTTTCTGTTATTTATTAAAAACGTTTTTTAAGGGACTGTACACTTCGCAAAATCGGAGCTAACTCTGAAGTGCGTTGAAAGAAGTGCGATGTATCGAAATATTGTATATACTTTACTTGACTCAAAAATTTCAAAATTTGCTAATTTTGAAATTTTTGAGTCGAAATTTTTTGCGTATTATATTTCTGGTTTCCAATGTTGAGATTATACAGTCTATTTCACGCTGAAACACTTAAATCATCTTTTCTGACAGGAATTCGTAGATTGAACAGTTAGAAAACCTTTTAGCCGTTAGTGTAATTCTTTAGTAATCATTATGAACTGATGTATCTGGTTTTCCGCGCGTTCCAGATATGTTAGTATACGTGTGTTCGTTTATACGTCCCGAGGAATTAGTGAATTTCAATTTAAAGTGACGCGAATTGGGAAGAGGATTTATCAAGGAAATAAATCTTTACACAATTATTTTAAGTTCAACTCAAAATGAATATGTATTGTGACTAAGTTCTACAAAATCGAAGTTACAGTAACTATCGCGTAGAGAGCTAACAGCGGTCTGCTCTCCCCCGCATTGCTCCTCGCAGCTTTCCGCCGTCCACTTTTTGTGGAGAAGGAAAGCCTGAGCTCTTATTGGCTAAATAAAATAGAAGAAAGCCAATCGCTTGAGCTTTCTCCTTCAAGAAAAATACTCGGCTCCAACCGTCGCTTGGTCGTGGCTGGTCAACACATGTAGTGTTAGAAAAAAAAGGGTCCATTGTTCTAATATGCTACGCTAGAGCGTCTGAGAGCTATGAATTTATGGCTTTACAAGAGCTTCGGAGAAAGCGAGATTTATGTATTTACTCTTACTCGCATTCCATATTCAAACATTCTCCGTACGCACTTTCTTCTCTGGTGACAACATTTACTTTATATTACTATACTTTACATTCGATTTAAATATCCCGCGTATTCAATTAAAATATGGCGTCGTTACGCGACACCTATCGCCCATATTGAAAAAGTCATGACAGCGGAATGACTTTTTCACTCTCCACATTCGACGCTTCGTTGTTGACGCTTGTTTATATAGTGTACAGTAGTGTTTATTCATCTTCGACTTTTTTTTAAATTTTCTAAATTGACAATGATGTATAGAATCGAACGCAGTATCTGCATACAAATTACAAAGGTAAGCATGTATAACCTAAATAAAATTGTATACTTCTCTTTAAAACCTAACCTATAATAGTCATACATACAAGCTAATACTTATTTTCTAAACATTTGGTAAAGGTTCAGGCCTGATACAAGCTAATTTTAATTTGTTTTTATGTACTATTTTATACTTGTTATTGTCTAAGGCAATTTCTACATTTAAATCATCAAATGTTCTAGTAATTTTATAAGGGCCGTCCCATTTATTATCAAATTTTGAATGTTTTGGTTCTTTTAGAAGATACACATCATCATCTACTTTAAATTTTTCAGGATTTATATTCTTATCATAATAAAATTTTGTCTTTTCTTTAAATTTGTTTAGATTTTGTACAGCAGTCGCTTGAGTTGTTGTAATTCTAGTGAAAAGATCATCAAAATAATTGATAAATGTGCGAGGTGTCTGCTCATTAGCAAACTCAGATGGAATACGAGCTGTGCAACCAAAAACCAACTCATGTGGAGTAAAGCCAGTTGATTCTCTAACAGAGGTATTGTATGAAAATATTGCAAAACGAATCCAGTCATCCCAATCCCTTTCTTGACAATAATGTTTAAGATATTCGACAAAAACTCTATGTGCTCTCTCAAGAGATCCTAAAGATTCAGGATGAAAAGCCGTGGATTTAATTTGTTGAATTTTAAATATTTGACAAAAGGTTTTCATTACTTGGCTAACAAAATTACTACCTTGATCCGTATGGATAGTTTTTGGACAACCAAATCTAGAAATAAACTGCTCAGCTAGTGCGAGAGCCACAGTAATAGAATCTATGTTTGAAATAGGAATAGCATCCGAATATTTTGTAAGGTTGCATTGAATTGTCAATAAATAACGATTTCCTTTTGTTGTTATAGGCAAAGGTCCCACAATGTCTAGTTGTATCTTCTCGAAGGCTTGCTTGGGAGTGTCAGTTATTCGCATTGGCATGCGGGTCTTTGGATTTACTATCTTATTTCTTTGGCAGCTAGGACATGTACGTATAAAATCTTCTATATCTTTAATCATATTTTTCCAATAAAACAGTTCTCGAATGCGCTTAAATACTTTAGATACGCCTAAATGACCTCCTACGGTGGATTCATGATATTCTTTAATTATATTATTTCTTTCAAATTCGACTGGAGTCATTATCTCACCTGTGCATACTGTGATATTATATTTTGAATCATTAAATGTTTGTTTTAAAAGAGACTCTATATACGACCAATCATATGTATCTAAATTATTATCAAACTTTGAAATGCTTACTGATGTTATGTTTAATTGATCCATAATTAATTTCAGAGATTCCATAGAAGCTTTTATATTGAGAAGATCAGGGATTTCATCGAAGGTATTTTTAACGTACAGATGGAAAACATAATGAGAATATCCTGGAACTGTCAGAGCATCACCTACTACAGCTTTATCGCATAGGAGATTTTTCATCGAAAATTTTTTATGAGTGAGTAAATCTTTACCAACATTGGATGTAACTTTAAAATCAAGAGAAGTAAAATGAATGAGGTTATCTTTTCTCATGTATAATTTATCTTTAATATAACTTATGCAAGGATTTGTTATCAAAAATATCTTTTGTTGTGATAAATCAGATTTACGTCTCTTAATCTCAAATTTTTTTCCTTGTACGACTTGTATTCTTTTAACTGCTTTTCTTTCCACAGGCCTTACTACCTCTCCGAACGGACGCGATTGTCCTTCATCTCGAGGATTTACAGCCACCGAACGCGATTGTTCGGTACTATCTGGCTTCCCTGCCTTTTTTTTAGAATACAAGTCCCCCTGCAACCTGCCAGTCCTGGTGACCCTAGAGTTCTTACTTGACCCTCCTGGAGGTTGCAAATCTGTACAATCATCCTCATTAGCTGTCTCATAAACACTAGCATCATCGCTATCTGAATCAATATCTAAATCTGATTTATCATCCAAATTATTCAACTCTAAAATAGAGATATCAAACTTTTCATTTTTAACAAAAATCGAATAAACAAAATTTTCAATAATATTTTCATTTAAATTTTCTTCTTGATCACTCATAACGAAATTTGTAACCGATGATTCGTCTGCGCAGTCGAACATCTTTTGCAAACTCCTTGAGTAATCCTTTTCGAAATCATTTTCAGAATTTAACATATTATTTGTGAATTGATTGACCTTGCATACATAAATGGGATTCCTAGAAAGAGCGTCTGCGTTTGAATTTACTCTACCTTGCTTATAAACAATATCATAATCAAACTCATTCAATTTAATTCTCCACCTCATTAATTTAGATGTAGGATCACTAGCTTTGTCCATCCATAATAAGGGACGATGATCAGTTACCAAAGTAAATTTATGACCGTATAAATATGGTCGAAAATGTTGAACAGCAAAAATTATAGCTAATAATTCTTTTTCAATTACAGAATAATGGATTTCAGTGTCATTGAGTGTACGAGAAGCATAAGCGATAGGAAGGTCACTGCCAATTGGACCCTGACTAAGTACAGCACCTAAAGCGAAATTCGAGGCATCAGTTGTAACAACAAATGGCTTTTCAAAATCAGGATAAATCAATAAAGGTTCAGAGCATAAAATATCTCTCAGCGTTTCAAAAGACTTCTGTGCAGCATCATTCCATTTAAAAGGAGCTTTGTTTTTCAAAAGGTATGTCAGAGGTTTGGAAATTTTTGCCATATCTTTAATGAATTTTCTATAATAACCTACTAATCCTAGGAATGATTTTAAATTCTTTTTAGATGCAGGAACTGGAAATAGTTTAACTGCTTCAATTTTCTTTTTGTCTGGCTTTACTCCTTCACTAGTAATTATATGTCCAAGATAATTAACTTCCCTACGGAGAAAATTACATTTTTCTGGATGAAGCGTTAAACCGGCTGTCTGAAGTCTACCAAGTAATTTTCTTAATTTTATACTATGTTCTTGCAAAGAACTTGCAAAAATAACAATATCATCCATGAAGATAAATAATTCAACATTTTGTAATCCAGATAATACCTGATCCATGCAGCGCTGGAATGTGGCTGGTCCATTGCAAAGACCAAAACTTAAACGAGTGAATTGATAATGTCCATTAAGAACAGAGAAAGCAGTTTTTTCTTTGGAACTTTCATCCATTGGAATCTGATGAAATCCTGAGGCTAAATCTAGAACACTAAAGTACTTCGCGCCGCCCAGCTGATCCAGAATATCTGTGATATTCGGTAAAGGGTAACTATCTTTAACAGTTTTATTATTTAATTTCCTATAATCAATTACCATTCTATACTTGCGTTTACCATCACTAGACATTTTCTTTGGAATAATGAATACGGGCGAATTCCAAGGAGAATAAGAGTTTTCAATGATATTATTGTCAAAAAGGCTTTTAATTTGCGCGTTTAATTCGTCTTTATGGAACATAGGAACTCTAAATTGTTTAGTGTTAATCGGAATTTCATCTGTGGTAATGATTTTATGATAAGCGACGTTAGTAAATCCTAATTTGTCACCTGGCAAATGAAATTGATACGGATATTCAAATATAACAGTTAAAAGTGAGGCTATTTCTTCCTCATTCAATTCTGCTAAATTTAATAATTCAGATATCTTTTTAACTCTTTCAGCTGCCACCTTTTCGCTATCACACCCCGGATCAGCTGTTCGAGCAGTGCGAGGACAAGGCGGAACGACTTCATACTCTTCAAGTTCTATTGCTGGTATGGATATGCTAATATTATTAAAAGTTGAGTTTACTGCAAAAATTTGAGCATAACCTTCTTTCTGACTAACTAAGGCTTCTCCTAAATAAACTCCAGCACCTACGTCTATTTTGCTTAAGTATCCTGTTTCTAATTCAACATTCTTTACTGGTATATTAATTAATTTTCTACTTCTAGGTGGTAAATCAAAAGAAAAATGTTCCGAAAATACAATATCATTATTTCCAAGGAGAAGAGTATCTGGTAACTTATCTTGAAATTGTAAAACTGCATTTTGTTGTCGTAAGAAAGATATTCCTAAGATCCCAGCTGTTTCGATTGGAAATTTATTATCGACTACTTGAAATTTGATCTCGACACCTTTGATTATAATGATGACTTCACCTAACGTGCGTATCATGCCTGTACCTATACCAGTTAAACTATAACTTATTCTAGTATTAACTATAACGTCAGAAGCTAAAGCATTTTCTTTTAATAAGTTTAATTGTGATCCTGTATCTATCATAAAATGACTCAGACCATCTTTAAACGAGGGATTATCTAACGATATTACAGGAAGGCTTGAAAGATTATTTATTTGGAGATCGTATTTGACTCTGTAGCATTTGAGCGGCCGATTATTATTGCCTCGCTCCGCCTGTTGTCCGACGGAGCGGCTTTCGAGTTTAAATGTGTAGTATTTCCCGAATTATTTTGCTGCATTTGATTTTTTTTTGTCCAACAATCTGATTCTAAATGTCCTCTTTTATGACAAAAATTGCAATTTTTTAATTTATATGGCGTAAAAGACTTAGTTTTATCGCGGTTATTACAAGATGCTTTTAAATGCCCCGGTTCTCCACAAATATAACAACGTCTTGCTTCGCCCTCTATTTTATTTACTCGAGCTACATTATTGAACTTTATAGAAGAATTATTTGGGAATAGTGTGTTTCTTTCCTCCATGCGTTTTTCTAACTTAGAAGCAATTCTCATAGCTTCTTCTAGAGTGGAAATTTTTTCGTCACTAAGCATACAACTAACTATTGTATCGCGTAAGCCGTTTGTAAATCCCATGATTGCAGCGCTATTTAACATTACATTCACGCCAATTATTTGCGCAAAGTCAAAACGCTCCTTCGCGGATTCAAGCGCCCGATTTAAAACTTCGCTTACACGAGCTCCAAAATCATTAGCGGTTTCGTTAGGACCTTGTTTTTGATTTTTTAAATCTGTATGCGCATGATCTACATCAAACGTTCTATTAAAGCAGGTTTTAAGTGTTGTAATTAATTCATCTAAACTTTCCGGATCTTTTTTATGCGATATTAAACGGTCAGCATGTCCGACGATTTTATTTCTAATCAAAGAGAGCAAATTTAACTGATCTTTAGGATTCACGCGTGATTCTGCTAGTTTACACTGACGCAAAAATCTTATCAAACAGTCAGCTTTGCCGTCAAAAGTAGGCACTAAATCAATTGCTAATTTTAACGATAAATATGAAGTATTTAAATTTTCTGATTTTTCTGCTGTTCTTGAATCGCGAGTAATCATTGAAGTTTTGTTAGAATCTATAGAAATCGTATCACCCGGATCTGAATCGCGAGAAATTGAGTCACTGGATGTACTGATTTTACTCGACGAATTTGACGTACTGTCACTATGATCGCTTCTTCTACTTGATCTCACTAATGAATTTATTGGCACTATCGAGTTTGCGCTCGGATTCGCTCTTACATTTTCTACTTGCCACATTCTCCACATTTTATCGGTTTTTATTTAAATAGTTATTTACTAAAATTTCTTAATTATCTACCTATTTAGTCACCAGAGAGAGAAAGTAATAACAAAATATCAACTTACAGCTTGTTGTCTTAGCAATAATTTAACTTAATATTCACTAAGAGTCACTCAGTCACTTAATCACAATTTTATTTTCAGCTGTCTCCGATGCGTCGATACAAGCTGCCTGTGATTCCCAGGATAGCGTCCACGGCCCGAAAATCACGTACTTCCCTGGCATTCACCCCTGGTCTGCAGGAAAACCGTGGAAAACCCGCAGCAGAGAAGATGGCACTTTTCACTTGTAACGATCGTAATGTAGTCAATAAATTGTCCGTAAAATTTTGCAGCTTTCTGACTATCACTGGCGCTACTTTTCCTCCCAGTTAGATATCTGTCTTTGATTTCCAAGAAACTGATGGTCACCTGTAACAAAACCTATCTGAACCTTTTCTCGATTATCAGTGTTTGAGAAGAGGTCCAAACGGGTTTAAAAAATTTTCTTTGATCTTGAAACTTCAATCCGCGCACTTTAAAATAGACGTATCCCACCGCCAAGTCACCACTGATGTATCTGGTTTTTCGCGCGTTCCAGATATGTTAGTATACGTGTGTTCGTTTATACGTCCCGAGGAATTAGTGAATTTCAATTTAAAGTGACGCGAATTGGGAAGAGGATTTATCAAGGAAATAAATCTTTACACAATTATTTTAAGTTCAACTCAAAATGAATATGTATTGTGACTAAGTTCTACAAAATCGAAGTTACAGTAACTATCGCGTAGAGAGCTAACAGCGGTCTGCTCTCCCCCGCATTGCTCCTCGCAGCTTTCCGCCGTCCACTTTTCGTGGAGAAGGAAAGCCTGAGCTCTTATTGGCTAAAGAAAATAGAAGAAAGCCAATCGCTTGAGCTTTCTCCTTCAAGAAAAATACTCGGCTCCAACCGTCGCTTGGTCGTGGCTGGTCAACACATGTAGTGTTAGAAAAAAAAGGGTCCATTGTTCTAATATGCTACGCTAGAGCGTCTGAGAGCTATGAATTTATGGCTTTACAAGAGCTTCGGAGAAAGCGAGATTTATGTATTTACTCTTACTCGCATTCCATATTCAAACATTCTCCGTACGCACTTTCTTCTCTGGTGACAACATTTACTTTATATTACTATACTTTACATTCGATTTAAATATCCCGCGTATTCAATTAAAATGTGGCGTCGTTACGCGACAGAACTAATAGGGCTGTGTTCCGATGGGAGCTCCAGTAAGTACAGCAGTAGCGCGGATTTCAATTTTTTTGTTTGGGGGTTGGCAATGGCTACTGGAGCTCTACTGGAAAGTCGTTCCACCGCCTAGCAGTAAAGACTGTTGGTGTCCACTTAACCTATAATGGTAAGTATAGTGTTCTGATACGATGTTACATTCTTTATTCTTTATTTTATGTAATAATACTATTATATTTGCATTTTTTATACTAAAACTACTACTAAACTTTTTTTATACTAGTAAACAGTAAATACCACAGTGCCTTGATGGGAATTTTGAAAATCTACGATAATAGGATAATAGGATAAAATTACTGAAATGGCCAAAGATACTCAAAATAGTGAAACGCTGGTTGAATTAGTTCTTGAAGAGAACGGTGAACAATATCATTTATAATATTGTATAGTATACAAAAATATGTTTAGTATGATTAGGTATGTACGTGGAAACCAAGTTAAAAGGCTAAGTAAAAAGGCTGTTCTAGATAGTTTTGACTATAGTGCCATAGAGTTATAAAGTAAAATAATTATTTTATTTTCTTATGTTATTTATTTTTTTTTACATAAAAGAGTTTGATTTTTTCATGAAAAAAGTAACGATAAGCGTAATAATGTTCATTACCATATATTATTACAAAATGTTTCAGATTTCCATAATCTACATTTATTTTTTCACAATGAAAGTGAAAAGTTCATTAAATATGTAATATTATTAATGCAATAAATAAAATTGAATATTAATTGGGAGTTTTTATTCTCAAAATTACAAAAAAATTTTTTACACAAAAATCAATTACATTTNTTATCCTATTATCGTAGATTTTCAAAATTCCCATCAAGGCACTGTGGTATTTACTGTTTACTAGTATAAAAAAAGTTTAGTAGTAGTTTTAGTATAAAAAATGCAAATATAATAGTATTATTACATAAAATAAAGAATAAAGAATGTAACATCGTATCAGAACACTATACTTACCATTATAGGTTAAGTGGACACCAACAGTCTTTACTGCTAGGCGGTGGAACGACTTTCCAGTAGAGCTCCAGTAGCCACTGCCAACCCCCAAACAAAAAAATTGAAATCCGCGCTACTGCTGTACTTACTGGCTCCCATCGGAACACAGCCTAGGTATCATCTGCATCTATCGCTCGCGAAGTGTATTCACATTACCAAAATGTTCACAATTATTTTGATATAAGTAGATTATCAATCTTTTTCAAATGACTAAAATAATCCGTCGGACCACAAAAAAGTCTCCGTCATTTGTTTTCTCCAAAAAACCACACTAACCACAGTATAGACTCTACTCATCTCTGCGTACATTCATACTTACCGCACCTTATATGTACCACCTATATACAGGCATACAGCCACCTTTAATACCTTATAGTATAGATAGGTACCTATAGATATACATACAACACACACGCGCATGTGGATTTCGTAAACAAAGGACCGCGCGGCCGCGCGCACTACCGGCATAAGGTAAAGGTTATAACGTCGCACATCGTAAACGTAACATCTTAGTCATTGTCATTTGGGGGCAGTAAGGCCCCCAATTTAGAACTTATAAACAAGAATTCAAAGGGTTATTGCTCCTTTTTTGCAAATGTGATTTTGATTTTCTCGTCATGGAGGACGAGAAGATCAACTCGGGGGCGACGACGTCGGCTTCGGTTGAATCCAAACCAACGACAACGAGAAGGTCGGATGAACTTGAGTCCTTGAAGAGGATGTCGACAGAAACTGCAGTGCCTGATTGTTTTAAGTTTGTGATGACAGTTGTGGAAAAATGTGAATCTGAGACAATGGAAATATGTGAACCTATGACAGTATCAGTAGAAAAATGTGAGTCTATGACAGAAGAGGATACAAGAGGATCTAGAAAAATGGAGACAGAGGAGACAGAAGTGGAAACAAGGAAACGCATTATGGAAGAAGAGCTTCAGCCTGTCCTGACCAGGTTACCTTCAGAGGAACCAAGTTGTGGCTCTAATTGTATTCGTATTAATAAAGATCAGGTACTTATAAACTAAAAAATTTCAGTGGTACTGAAGTAATGATAATAACAAATCATTTATATTATTTTCAGTTCAAAATTGGCAGAAAACCAGATAATGACGAAGTAATACTTAGCGTATGGATATCTAGAAACCACTGTGTTTTGCATTGCGACAAAAATAGTGATAACTGGTTTGTCACAAATTTGAGCTCTACTGATACATTGTTAAACGGTGCACACATACCAAGAAATTCAACTAGTATTATTCAAGAAGGAGATGTTCTACAATTAAGTTTATCAGATTGTTTTAGGTATAAATTTTTATATGTCAAGAAGGATCGTGAGTGTATCAAGCATCCAAAACTAGAAGCAAACAAATGTGAATTGGGAAATGTTTTGGATAAACAGAGATCATTTGTTGCTTTTCAAGAAAGTGAGAGAAAGGATCTTGAGAAACAGTTGTGCGATAAACAGCTGGAGCAGGAAAAATTAAAGGAAGAATTAGAAAAACTTCTACAAGATCAGAAACTCACAAAAACTTGCAACAATGATTTGAACAATGAAATAGCAGAGCTACAAAAAAAGATAGAGGTAGGTAACTCTACAGAATTAGAATTGCAGCAAAAGTATCGAGATTTGCTTGGAAAGTTGGAGGAGGAAAGGCTCAAATTTGAAGAGAAATTGGCTGAAGAGAAGCAAAAATGGCAACAAGTTTTAAAAGAGACCAAACAGGAAAAGGAAAAACTAGAGATGTCTATGGTAGAGCAAATGGAAGAATTGAGAGAAAAGCTGGAGAAAAAGCAGCAAGAAGAGTGGCAAAAGAAGATAGATAATTTGCTGCTGGAAGAGAAGAGTGTCCAATCAAAATTGCAAAATGAGAAACAATTATTGGAACATAAATTAAAACAAATGGAAGTGGAATTAAAACAAAAAGAAGAACAAGCAAAACTTGAGCGACAACTACAACTACAACAACAAGAAGAGCAACGACTACAACTTGAACAACAGCAAGAACAGATACAACAACAACAAGGTGTTTTGTCTTATTTGATTGATGTATTTTTTTCAATTTTTTAATAGTTAATAAAATTATTATTTTTATTAATGCTTTTAATTTAATATTTTATAGCAATGATTGCTCAACCTATAGACATACAAAACTGCATCATAGTCGAAATACCAGAGCTTGAAATACCAAGCTCGAATAAATTCAACTTAAACAATCATCTACCTGTATTGGAAACTATAGATTTGACAAGTGACGCTGAGAGCACAAGTTCAAGTTCTAAAAATTGCCAGGATGAGGCTGTCATCGACAAAGTCAATAATATAATGGATGAACAACTGACCTGCAGCATATGTTCGGAACTCTTTGTCAGAGCAATGACTCTTAATTGCACACACACTTTCTGTCGGCATTGTATCGATCTGTGGATTGAAAGAAAGCCGCCCAATGAACGTCAAAACTGTCCTACTTGTCGTGCTAAAATAATTTCCATGACACGATCGCTTGTAGTGGATAACTTTATAGAGAAAATGCTGGAAAGCTTAACTCCAGAGGAAATGCAAAAACGAAAAAAGCTAATTCAAGAGCGAAAAAGTAATTTATTTTGGTTACTGATTTGCAATTTTATCATATTTTTAATGAAATATTAAATTAATATTTTTGTTCCAGCGTATGCAGCAAAGCATCCGAAAAAAGGCGTACATACAAAAAGAAAATGAAGTACAAAGAAATCCGTAAATATAAGATATTAATTTAACTGTTAAATTATTGATATTGAACTTAAGGTACAATCGTTTTATTACTTCACTTTGTACAAAATATGCTCATTCATCAATAATAATATTACTTGTATTATAAAATGTGATGATTAATATTTTTTGATAATTTTGTGACTTGTATTTTTTTGTTCCATAAAGAAGTGAGATTTTTGGAGCACTAAATAGTATATTTTTTTATAATTAAAAAATAGATCGTTTAGATGATACTCGTAAACTACTTGCAAAACAGAGGGGTTGCTAATTTTTTTTCTAATAAAGAACATTTTTATAAAAATAGCATTGACTGCATTGCCAGTTTCTTACAACCGTTTTCAATTGTGGATAGGAGATAAATTTAGGTAGATGGACACAAATTTTCACACCAGTATATAATATATAATACATTTATTTCGCCAAAGAATCGCATTTCAGCTAATAATATACTTTTTTCCTCGTGAAACTCACATGTTCTGAATACCGTTAGCAATAGGTGAAATACTTTTGTTTTCTCCACTTGGTTGTTTACTCCAAATGTATTTCATACTAGTGGATTGACAACTAATATATGCACTTTTGGGTGAACAGACTCTCCTGTACTGTTTTGCTGTATGTACTGGATAATTAGAGAACTTTATATACATAGTAATTAGAAGGGTAGAAGATTAAAAACAGTGCATGAGCTTCTCGAGCTTCGACAGTGACAGTAGTTTGTAGGCTGTAGTTGCTCTCGTTGTCCAAAAAAGGCTGTTTTACATTTTTTTTTTTTTTTTTTTTTTTTTTTGTAATGTATGTTTGTTTTCCTTATAAAAACTGTGTGTACTTGTGTGTCATTCTATCTCGGCGAATCTCTGATCGGTTTAATCGATTCGGCAAAATTTGTGTTCGTTTGCAGCGCAAGCCTATTTATCGTAATTTCTATAAAACTTGGGGTTATAAACTTGTGTGTCTTGTGTGTGATTACTCTCGGAACTCAAGTGAGCAGCACCAAACAGCCCAATAAAAAAACGAATGAAACATAAGAACTCGATATAAGTAATAGTCATCATATAGAAACAGAGATTCTAACACGACAATACAATAGCGTTTCGGACTTTTCTTTTCTTGCGATATTTGTACAAAAAGAAATATATTTATATAAACTTAATCCCTATCTATAAGATAAATCTGAACATTCTTATTTCGCGCATCATACGAATCCAGTTACAGTAAATATTTACAGAAAAAAACGCAACGTAACGAAAGTAATAATGAGAGAACTAATACTCGTAGCCGCCACAGTAATTTTCGAGTATAGTAGCGCTAGTCGGAGGCTTTGTAGCTTTTTTAGCATTACACCATCTGTGCGTCGTCGTAATCGTCATCTTCGGCAGTCAAGGAATGTCACTGCTGCTCACCGAGGATTCATCGTCCTCGCTGCTCGAGGAAGCAGACGTCTCCTCGGAGATCATCGCCTCGCCGCCAGCCTCCTGCGGTCGCTGTCCTACTTCCTCTTCCTCTTCGTCTTCCTCCTCGTCCTCGTCGGTCGTCGACACTTCTAGGGCCACGACTTTTGTGTTGCTGCTATTGCTGACAACGTTGATGCCGGCCTCGACGTTGCTCGTGCTCGTACACGTCGTTTCCGTGACAGTGTTCGTCAGCGACTGCAACGTCCCAAACAAATCAAGATATGGATTTTTTTTTGTTTTACGTTGAGACGTCAGTTTTTTGATAAGTGTTCTGTAAGGAATAGCAGAAAATGATTTAAGTTACAAGGATTTCAGGTTTTCAGATTATACATTTAGTCGTGTGCAGTTCTATAATGTCGATGCTAAATTCGATGAGTGAAGGTGGATTTAGAGGTGTTCAAAATGAGACTATTCATTTTTTGCCGCTCTGGTGGTTCACTTTCATTCTTCTTCTTGACTTGAATGAACTGTTCATTATGTGTTTGATAATAATTAAATACAGAAATAGTTAGGAAAATAGTACAAAAAAAAAAATTAAAAAAAAACGAATAAAATAATATATAAACTATACATTTATTCAAGGAAACACAAATTTACAGCTTTATTATAAACACAGCGTACAGCCAGAGAATGTGAAACATCAGACACTACGTAACAAACAAAATATAAATATTAAATATTTTTTTTTTTAAAGATCTTACAACGATCTTTTCTGATTGAACTGGTCGATTTCACATTCTCGCAAGAATAAAAATCTACTCGCCTTAAAAACTACATGCAAAAATAAACTTATAAGATAATAATACTCTCGCAATAAACGGAATAAAAAATTTTTTTCTTAAATGGAAACGAGGTAGTCTCATTTCTCTAATATGCACAGTGTGATGATTGACGACGACTCAAGAAAAAGCTAGCGGACAACGCCCGTCTCTTAGACGACATTTACCCAGGATTGCGGTGATTCGCTGGTTACGTTCCTGCGGCGTTGCAGAGGTGTCGACTGGTAGGACGGGCTCCAGACCGGCTCATCATTGGTGCTTGCATTAGCCGAAGACTCGGCAACAGACACGCTGTTGGATCGCGCGCGACCGGCTGTCATAGTCGTCCGCCTGGGCATCGAAAGCCTGAGCGAACTCTGACGGGAGACAAAGGTGCCGTTGCTGCCGCCATTGCTATCGTGGTGACTGCTGTTGGAGAAGCGCCGCGCTGAAGGGCTCGGGCTCTTGTTGCAGCTTGCCGCACTACTGCTCATCGTGCTGTCCATACTCTCTGTTATATCTAGTGTCCAAGACACTGAGTCACCCTTTTCTACCATATATTTCACCATCGAACAGGACTGTTGCTGCACATTGAATGAAAACACAAATACATATTTTAGTTTTTGAACAACTGATTAATAACAATGTACATTGAGTAGGTTTCAATATTATTCAAGTATGATAATAATTATAAATTACAAACTGAATGCAACATACCTCTTGAGACTTTTGTGAGCAGTTTGAGTCGTTGGCAGCATGGTCTGTGTGTTCAGGCCCAAGAGACTTGGACAGCCTCTGGGACTGGGGAGTCAACTGATTTGTCAGAACGCTTACGACCTCGCTTTTCTGACGTAACCTCCAGAGTAGCTCCTCGTTTCTCTGCGAGAGCCGCTTATTTTGCTTCGACATCTGGTGTATCGAACCCATCAATACCTGCCATAAATAAAATTATATAAATTATTTCTTGCAATCTACTGTACCATCGGTACAAGAATTTTTAAAAATAAAACCAAGTAATAGTAAACACAAAGCAAACATTTTAATTTGCTATTTTTTCTAATCAAATAGTTCAAAAATAAAATCTGAAAACAATTTCTTACCTCTTTATCCTGAGCAAGTTGTCTTTCGATAGACTCCTTGCTTTGCAACTGAGCCTTGAGATCTTCGCAACGAGCCTCAAGACTCTCGCACCTCAGTTTCAGTGCTTCCTTGTCGTCGAGTTCCCGCCTGAGAATATCAACCTCGGACCTCAACTGGGAGTTCTCCTGGCTACGTATCTCGAGGACAGTGCGAAGCGATTCGACTTCGGCCAAAAGGGCACCTTGCTCTTGCGTCTGAGCCGCTACGGTACGCGCATGGGCTAGTTCGAGCTCGTGCTCCGCGTTAAGACGTTCCAAGGCGAGTCGCTGCTCGCGTTCCTTCTCTTGGAGAGAGTCCTGGAGAGTTTCGACGCGATGGCGCTCTTCTATATAGGATTGTTCCAAGGATGAGCGTTCGGCAAACTCGCGCTCCACTGTCAGAAGAAGAAAAATCAGATTAGATTCAGTTTTGAGTGAAAACTGAAAAGTAAGAACTATTTATGTATATATTTTAATTAACGCGCGATAAAAGAGAAGTTCAATAATTCCGATTTCAATCACACTGGCAAGAAACACTCCCATTGCTAATAATAACCGAGTCACCGTCGACTCATCGCGAAAAGTCCCTTGCAATTCCGTTCGAAATTTCACTGCAGCGGCAATCTCGCCGACCCATCAAAAAGAAAAGCGGCCGCGCCGACACTTGGCACGAGCACGTCGTTGCTCCTCAGGGTCAGAGCCTCGGCGACGAACAATCGCGCGCCGAATATTTGGCAGTGTCCGCGCAGACACGAGGCGCAGCGACACACCATTAGCATGTAAATCGAACGTGCCGGCACGGGACACTTGTCGAGCGGCGCTTTCGTTTATTTTTTGTTGCTCTCGAGACGAGCGAACTCGGATCGAATTTGCGTTTTGGAGAGTCGGTTTCGTTAGCGAGATGTCAGTTTTTTTTTTCTCGAGTTGATCTTATACACACAGTACTGAATCGTATTGACTTGGAATTTGAATTGTAAGTAGGAAGTACGTTCATCTAGACCGTGACTCTGCTTAAAAATGTCTGAACGCCTATGACGGCGATTGAAAGTAATACTAGCACAAACAAACCATACCGAGAAGAGAAAAATTCATCCGAGCGTCAAGTCTCCATAACGGTGCGTAGCCTTGAGCGCTACACTATTTTTAAAAAAGCGTCGCGCTTCGGGCTCCGCGTAAATAAGCTCCAGAAATACGGATAGCAAGATGTAGGCCGTCGCGGATATTTCAAGTCAGTAAAACGCCCGCTTTTCCGCGATTTTATTGATCCCCTCGTTAAAGCGCTGGACAAAACAGCCAATACTAAACGTTCATAAGGAGATTCAGCTTTTTCCAGGCGCGAGTTATTGCGAAATTAAAACACCCAGTTCAGATATACGCAGCTTGAGCGATTTGTTTTGATTTTTTATCATACGGGCGCGTCTAATATACGATTGCCCAACCGACGCTCAAGAGGCTCTAGAACTTGGATCAGCTCGAGTGCGCTCGGATAAGAGCCCGCGCGTCTATTCGAGGCGCTCGAGAGCCAAAACAAACGGTCTATAGACGCGATTTCATTGAACCCGGAATTCGAGGCGTATACGCGTTTGCGAAACGTACCGTCTGAATTAAAACCGATTCGAGCTACATCTCCCCTCCACACAATTCTAAATCACACGCATCAGCACGCCCTCCATTCAGCCGAGACGTTTTACAAAATGACGCACGCGTCAATCGGCGCAATTGCCCCGAAATAAAATCTCCCGCCCCGATACTTCCGTCGTTATGTATGCAACGTCTCGTTCGACTTCCGCAGCGGAAGAGTCGAGGTGACGACGGCAGAGAATAGGAAGACTCTGACAGATGAATTTCAACTTACAGTCTTCGCGCAAGCTCTCGATGGCCTGCAGGTGCTCCTCTCGTTCCTGTCTGAGCGCGTCCTCGATGCTCGCCTTACGCAGTCGCAGCTCCTCGAGTTCGGACCGCGCCGACAGCCACTCTGTCTTCATTTTGTCCAAGTCTTTGCGGATCCTGCCTTCCGGGACGTCCTCGAGCTGCAATTCGAAAACGATGTGTTTTGGTTATATTTTATTACTGAAAATGCATAGTGGAGAACGGTATTTTTTTTTTTTCGAGAAAAAAAGTATCGAAGAGAGGCAGCACGATTGACCTGAATTGAATAATGCTCGCTTAGCAGCCTACTATACGGGAGGCGGTCGCGAGTCGCGCAACTTAATGAGTTGATTAATCCGAGACTACCAAATACAGATTTTCCATGATTTAATGGATCGCTTGCACAAGGATAGCTCCAAATCCATCGCGCTCAATAATGGGAGATCACAGAGCGGCCGGATACTTTTCTAATCGTTCAATTAAGCTTAATTCACGACGAGAACAGCAAAAATCGTTCTCGCCATACTGACGGCTACGCGAGAAATAAACTCGCGAACAATCCCGTATAGACGGCTGTTCCGACGTGAAATATAGTACTTCCTCCGCAGCACTCACCTGATGCGTGAAGTACTGCACGGTAATCGCGAGCGCCTGAACCGTATCTACGGCCTTTTTGCACCAATCCTCCTGCTTGCCGTCGAGTAAATCTTTCTCCCTTTTATCCTGGACAATCAACTGGAGATCGGTTTGTATCTCCTGTTCCCTCGTGTCGACCAGAAGTTTCTGGCTGTTGAGCTCGACCGTCGGTGTGGCTACTCGCGACGTCGGCGCGCTGCTTTGATGCACGTGGTTGTGATTGTTCAGGTGGTGATGGTGATGGTGATTGTGGTTGTTGTTGAGGATCGTCGTCGGCCCGTTGCTGTGCTCTTTGTTGTTGGCGGGCAGTGGAGAGGTGCTCGCGCTGTTGTTCGTGGTAGGCCGGTTGTTGTTGTTGTTGGCGGTGTTGCGATCTGCAACTGAGTTCAGGACAAAAAAAAACACTGGTTAATCGATATTTACACACATACACAAATAGAGAGAGAAACACACAGACACACACACACACACACACACGCGCGCGCAAAGGCGCACTTTGGCTTACTTTTGCCATGTTTGAACTTCGCCCTGTGGCCGCGTTTCGACTTGCGCTTCATTTTCCCGCTCTACTCTCCCCATCGCACTATCTCAGCGCACCTCCTAGACTCTCTCCGCATGTCCGAAAATCTATACCTCTACGCGAGCAGCATCTCGACGCATCTATCTCGCGCACTTTTTGCGACTATTGCAAACTCGCTGGTCATTTCTCCCCTCTGCTCTTTCACGGCGCATGCAGCAGGCAGTCTCGCGCGACACAGAAAAGCCGCACGCACAGTGTATAAGGCGCGAAAAATTTCAGGGCTGCGTGCGCGAGATCGCCTCCGCAGATGGCTCGAGAGCGAGTAGAGCCGGCCGAAAATTGCGCTACTCGACGGCACTACTGCCGTCTTGGTACTACTACTGAATTAGCGCGTATAGTCGTCGTAGCCGCTTCACCTTGGCGAGCCGCGTTTGCTTTGCTTCCCTTCCTTGGCTTACGACTCTCTGGCCGGCTGCCCTCGCTCCGCTCTCCGCGTCGTTCGTTGCGGAGTAGTGGGAAAGAGTTGTGTGCGTAACTGTGTGTACGTGTCTGTGTGTCTGTGTGTATGTGTTTGTGTGTGTGCTATGAGTTCGAGGCCCTGGGCTTGCATGATTGGGATTTGATTTGATTTTTCTCGGCCGAGTCTGCGCCAGACCGCAAGTGGATGCGCGGCATGCATGCGGCAAACTTTTGTTGGGTGTCTATTTTCAAAGGGTTTTTGAACGCTTTTGTCGCTGTTGCTTACGGTAATTTGTTTTGAAATAACAATCTACGTATTTTTGCATTGACGTTTTTTTCAATTGTGTAATAAATCATCGACTACTATTAATCTTGGATAATAAACGCCGAGATCAGAGAGTGTCCGAGAAAAATAAACGAGTCGTCAGGATTTTAGACCAGCAAAAGAGAGCTCAATGCCGCCAAACGCTAAATTGAATTTTAAAAGGCGCAATAAATCGTTTAGCCGTTGACGCGAAATCTGTTAGCCCTTCATGAGCTGTAGACGCATATACACAGCTTCGCGCTTCGCACAGAATTTACGATAGGAAACGACTGCTCCAGTGACTAACACATTTTCATCCCGCGTGTTAAATTAATTTTATTATTATACATCACGGATATGTGCCCACAGTTTCTTCAAACGCTTATCGGCAGGAAGCACGAGAAATCACGAGACTTTACATAACGCTATTGTAATTTCCTATTTCACTTGTTTGTTTAGAATTTTCTGGAAGACGTTACATGCATCGAGACTCCGAACGCGATTTTGAACTATTTTAGAATTCACATTCATCGGCTGCCTGATTTACGGCGATTCGTCGGTCCATTAGCATGAGGTACGACTTGACCGCGTCATCGTCAAGCTACTCTATCTCTCTCACTCTCTCTCTCTCTCTCTCCGGTGCTTCGTTCTGAATTAATGTCTCGGAAGCTTAATGATCCGCTAGAACGTCCAGATGCGGGCTACCTCGTCGTGTTATTTTCTTTCCTTCTCTTCCTCAAGATTATACCAATACGCAGTGATTACCCGCGGGTGTTTCCCGATACATCGAATCACACCGCTGTAACTCAAAAACTCAATATAATTCGCGGCTAATTAAAATATGTAGAACACGATCGTCGTAAAATCATTCGTATCCATGTGATACCTGTGTGTAGTATAGGTGTTGCACAAATAAGAGCTAAAAAGAAAGCGCAACGATTCGCACACGCGTATAATATACGAATCTCCATAATAAATTGCGGCTCTCGTCGATCAGCCCCGCAATTATCACCGGCTCTCGGCGCACTCGCATATAATTCACTTGGCGGCTTTCCTATTTTCACTCGAACGTATAGCTGCGCGCTCTTTCTCTCGATATTCAAAAAGAAGAGGGAGCCGGTATTATGGACAAATAAACAAAAACAGCTCGACTTTTTCGCGAGAGTGAACCGACCGCTTTCTAAACTGCCGCCTTATCAGTCCAGCTCAATACGTCAAACCCGCGCCGATATAGAATAATATAGCAAAAAAGTGACATTTGCTCTGTATTCGAGAGATCCCGCGTGTGTGGAATTTTTCCCTTCGTTCGACCGGTCTCATCGGAAAATTGTGATAGAAACCGGCATCGAGCGTTGTGCAGTGAAAGTTCAGTCTTGCGGCTTTCTTCTCTTCCGGTGAACGAACAGAGCAAGAGAAATATTAGGCTGTTGCTCTGCTGCTCGTAGTTTTGGCCGAGTGCTTCGTTACGCACGTCTGCCTGTGCGTGACCTAGACTCGAGAGGTGTACTATAAGTGTATGTGTGTGTGTGTGTGTGTGTGTGTGTGTGTGTGTGTGTGTGTGTGTGTGTGTGTGTGTAATAAGATATAGAGAGACTGTGTAACAGTTTATTTTGCGAGCCTAGAGAGCTGCAGATGATGATGGTGTGTATACCCTATTTCTGCGGAGAGAATATGTATACGATGATGGTGCAGAGTATAGTGGTTGCGTACGGTTGTTTTGTGAAATGCCTTCGGGTGTGGGAGGTTTTCGCAAGATTTAAGAGAAATGCATTTTCGAGATATGAGGCATCTGAGTCGCGAGTTTTTGAATACGCGAGATTATAAGACAAGAAACGTTAATTAGGAATGATTTTTCTTGGTTTCATATTGTACATTTTTACCGATCAATAGAGACAGACTAAATTTAATCGGTTTTTAATGCACTCGTCGTGCGTAAAAATCATGACGTCAAAACGATAATTGAATGACGACGAGGCATCGCCGTAGAATATTAATAGTCCGTAATATTCTTATGCTTTGTTTGGGTTGCGTAAGTTAATTGTCATAATTATAATAATATAACATGCATTAAAACATAAATATTTTGAATGACGCGTCGATTTTCATAAAATTTTTACATCAAATTGTCAAATGCACAAATGTGCATAATAAATCATTAAAATAAAAAAGTTCAACAGTTTAAAAAAAATCAATACAAGTAGCAAGTCAAATTCACAAAAAACCGTTCTACAATAAACAAAACAAAACAAAACAAAAAAAAATAAGAAAACTTTAACTAGGTGATTTCGATCGCTCTCCATCAAGCAGACTCGCACGTGCACCCAGTCCGTGTCGACGCAGCCGAGATTAGAAACTCTCTCAGGCGCGCGGAAAATAACGCAACCATACATTCGCCTATCCTCTCCCGAAGAAACGAGGACGACGAATTTCGTTTCTGCACACGCTTTTTCCTCCTCGAAACCGCTGGTATCACGAGCCAATTCTCGCCAATACGTACGTCAATTTCCTGCTGTATTGTACGCGGACGAGTAATGGATGGTTAATTAGACTGGCAAGCCTTTTTTCTATATACGAAGGATTTTTTTTTTTCGAGGCGAGATTTCTTCATGCGAGTGAAGTGCCGGTACCGTTTAATTTTACGCGCGGCTTACACGAGCACTCGAGTCGCGCGATTCGATGGTACTTGGTTAGAGGGCTGTAGTTTGCTGGAGTGTTTACGGCCGTGTGTGTGTAGCTTGTGCCGGAAACACCTAGCCGGTATAATTCTGATTAACCGTTGAAAGCGACAAAATAACCAACAGTTTACGTAGTTCTCTGTGTACATGCCAAAAATTCATCTTATACATACGCACAGAGTTACGTGCTCTTATTTCTGTATAGTTTTAAAATTCGACTCACCTTTGTTGGTCGTTGCGTTTTTCTGCTTCGAGTTGACGTTAGATTGAACACTTTTGATGCTAGGCGTTTTTCGGACTGTCGAGAGGTTTGATTCTGCAACGAAAAGAATGTCACGAGTTAGCAAATGTGATAAAAGCTGATCCACGAAAGGCATCGCTTATACACAAGATTCCTGGTACAGACTGCACTGCATTTCCAAGAATCCCCGATGCTTATGTGCACGAATGTAGTAAAAGCTTGTAATTAATCTTTTTCGATTCTATCGTACGCCATCGCATAAAACGATCTCAGTTAAAATTATGGTTTTAGCAAAACTAATATAAATCTTTAAGCGTCAGAATAAATTGCAGTTTTATTTTTTGTCGGATATTTTGCTCACCTTCGAAGATGGCCACAAACAATGTGGTAGCCATGACTGATGCGTCCACCCTACGATATATTTGACGTTAGCGTGTTAATTCAATTTGAAATCACATATAGGTGCAGTCAACGACTGGAGAAGTCTGATGTCATATCGAGCACGCCGAGAGTAGAAATTACTTCGCTTAATTCGAATTCAAAATTATTGGGTCGCGAAGAGAGGATAATGGTCTTGTTATATTCCCTATTAAAACAACCGATCGCTTTGAGCCCAGCTAAAGTAAACGATCATTTCAGAGAAACTCGAGGATGACTGGCGTACACAAAGCACAACAGTCCTATAATTGCGAGTTTGGCATTGATTAATCTAATGGAATCTAATGGCACCACAATCGGCTCCGGAGATTTTTCCCTGCACGCACCGCTGAATATTTAGTTAACGGCGTTATACTTCTCTACGCGATTAACCTAAATATTAAACAAATGTCACGACTGTTTATCGTACATCCCTTGTCTCTTCGTAGCAACGAATCAAATTAGCCAATCCAACTCTCGTTTTCAACCTACGCGTAAACAAACAATTTGTAGCGAGCGATTTGTACGTTAATTCGAAAGACCGGTTGCAAAAGCGCGTCGCGTTTCCAGCTATATCTAAAACGAAATCTAAGGAAACACAGTCAGGCCCAAAAGCGTATCACCGGCGCTAATTGCAGCGGCGTATACACGCACCCGGTGACAAAATCCTCGTCGAGTTTCCTCAGCCGCGGCGCGATCGAACAGCCAGGCAAGACATCAAGCCAGTCGTATCGGGCGTGTAAACATATAATACCTATGCATTATTAATTCAACCGTGGTTTCCGTCACTGGGTCCACGATAAAAACGTGAGGCAACGAAGCATTTGAGAGACGTTCGACACTATGTCAGCAGCACATGAACGAGAAAAAATACGGCAAGTATCTCCGAGTGAAAATTAAAAATTCGATGGTTGTGCCAGGACTCGTCGCGCACGATCGAAGCTGATGTTTGCGCAATCTCGAATCCCAGTGTTCACTTCCTCCTGCTGCTGATACGGCGGGTAACAATAATAACAGAAGCTTATTGTTGCTGCTGTGCGAACCAACTTCTTGTACACAGGATCGAGAACAGGATGTAAACACACGAGAGAAATCACCGGCTTTCTATCTCGATAATTAAAAATCCACACTACGTACACTACTGCACTCGTACGTATAGGTATGATCGAGGATGTAGATTCAGCAGAATGAAACTTCACCGTGTTATAGTAAAAATCACGTCACACATCTCACTCGGAAGAACAGAGACTGTCGAACAGAATACAGAATGGTAGGAACGCCCGAGAGCTCCTGCCTCGTGAAAAGTGCGAAAGCATCTGCGGCGTATAGAGGAAGGAAAGCGTCGAGCGGCGTAAGTGTACCGTTAAAATCCGAGGCGGCGGAACACTACGCAGTGAGCGGCAGCGGTGGCGGCAACGGCAGAGATGGCCGACAGGGAAATTTCGACTGTTGCATTGTCGCCTGTCCTCGTGTAAGTACCTATTTGCTAATGGCCTGCCTACACCCAAACCGGGCGACAGTGGTCGAGCTGTGGTAAATCCCTTCGGAGGGGGACGGAGGGAGAAAGCAGCGGAGGAGGGGGTGTATGTATATTGTATACGCGTGCAGTAGGCTACTTAGAGGAGATTTTATTGTCTACCGATGCTCAGGATTTTAAGAGATGGTGGTGGTGGTCATTCCTGTAGTTTTCCATTAGAAAAGAGGAGGTACGGTGGGCGGATATACCATTTCGGGAATATTTTTTATTAGTCTAGACGGAGTTTTACGATATTTTTGGAATTGCTGTAAAAATTGTAACGATGCTTTTCACGAAAGACAGAACGCGCATGAACAAGATTGTTCGTTTCTTATAATGATAGCAATCGAAGAAGCTTCCCAGTAATTGTTATACAACGAATGACGCATCAGCTCCTTCATCTCTCAAGAATTCTCGCAAAAATAAAACGCAACTCTGTCAAAAAAAAAAAACAAAAAAAAACTGCAAATCATACCGTGAGCCCATAGCTCCGAATTACACATTAGGCAATAATTGTGCACATATAAGCATTATCAACCTCAGGCACACATATTTCTCACACAGACAAATTTCCTTCTAAGAATCCAGCGCAAGTAGGAAACTCGAGACTCTCTCGCAAACGAGAGAAACCGTAAAATCCGCTCGCGGTGTGAATCGGGAAATTTTGAAACGCGCTCGCGGGAGCGTTATTAGCACTCGAGCCATCGTCGAACAATAAAAGTGTGCGGCGGAGAAAGCGTCGCTGCGACAAAGGTTAATAACGCGGCGAAATGCAAATTTCTGCGTTAGATGCGTTTCTGAGGTTTTACATATAGCTTGCGCGCGTTTCTATATAGATACCGAGTTTTATTCGGTGATAACGACGACGGCGGTTTATGCGGAGAAGCAGTAATTTTCATAGACGTTTTACGCTGTGCCGCTGTCGCCGCGCGTAAAGTTTAATGCTGCTCGTAAATTGAGAGAAACTACGAAAATAACGCGTTGATTCGTTAAAAATCGAAATTCGCGACGAAATATGATGCTCCTGAATATTTCGTTCAACGATTATAAAGCTTTTGATCAAACGACATTGCCGGAAGGTTTAACCACTCAATGAAACCGTGAACAAACGAGGTGTTGAGAAAAAAATATAATCCGCATAATTCAATAACGACTCTGCTCCACTTGACAAACTACACCGAACACGGCGGGCCTCATTATCAAAAGGGAAACTCGCCTGCAGCGCGGCAAAACCGTTACGTATGCGCATATTAACGCACATGCACGCAGACACACACGTGCATATAATGCATACAGTTAACTATATAGATATACTCACTGTTCAAATTAGAGTTGAGTTGATTGTTATTAGGCTGATGTGCGTCCATGCAGTTCTTCCTCGTCGGCCTCTCTGAAATTAAGCGACAGAAAATCATCAGTCCTGCAGTTTCTCCTGCATCATCGATAAATAATGGTAAATTTTATCTATATAAGTAATCCAATTAGCAGCCGCCAAAGCGCTTCCTCCAAAATCTGAGTAGGTGCGCAAATTTGCGCTTCCTCGTAAAGCTTCTCCCCTCCTACGCATATAATAAACCCGATGAGCGCAGGTATACGAGGGGGAGAGACTTCGACAACGTACACAGGCCGGATACTCTATAATCGGTCGAAGGCTGATGGTCAAGTGCAGTCCCAGTCCGATGGAGACAGTTTGTGTTTCGATGCCGAGAAATTCATTGGCTTTATGTATGTATAAGATCGCTTGACGAGAAATGTGAAAATTCGAACGAACTTCATCTCGAAGCCGTAATAAATGCGCTACGTTCCAGCCACGCACAGAAAGCTCAAACAAGCCGTTGTTCGAACGAAACCGGGGGAAGGGGGGGGGGGGCATCACAGTCTGAGAAAAATCCGATAAGTAAATAATCCTAATCCGCAATATCTCGTCGCAAATCCCGGCTGATCGATCCGAAAATTCAACACAGTCGCATATAATATAACAATACCTCCACGTTTGAAGCTGCCGAGTCGCATCTTGGCGGATTCGCGCCTCTGCTCGGCGACGCGTTGCAGCTGCAGCTGAGCCTGGCTATGGCCACTACCTTTCGACGACTGTTGTCCCATTTTGATGAGAATTTATTCGATTCCTTTTGGAGGGATTCTACTATCCTGATTTGCCGATTTTTATTCTGATTAGGCTGAGCTCATCCAAGCTCCGAACTGGCGCCGGCTCGAGAAGCGACGAGGACGCGCGGCTCGTCGCTTCTCCACTTCATCCGCTCCATTATCCGGTCAATGTAATCTTGAAGAAGCTTCGAGATTTTTTTTTTGTCACAAATATTATATAGTGTCTTCTGAAGTCTTCTCACTCGATACAGTCTTCTTGCAAGACACGTTTCACACGGTATCAGCTGATATTCATGTCGGCGATTCTAATATTCATTAAAAAAACTCTTTGTTTACACAGATTATCGTGGTTTTTCTCTTATCAATACAACACGCATACACCTCGCACCAAGCACCCCACATCGAAATCAGCACATTCAGCCGAAAATAAGCGATGACGCTACAGCTTCAAAATTAAATTTCCCATTACTCCCGAATTTCCGCGCAGCAGACCCAAATGACACGACGTAGCCAAAAATACGCGGAAAGCCGTAACTGCTGCGTTCTAGTAACCCATCCATCCGCAACACAACAACTGAGCACACACAATCTCCCGCAGATTACGCCATCGGGTGCAGCAGCATCATCGTCGACATCATTCAGTGTTTCTTCCGGCCCGATATGCTATTATATAGTACGGCTCACCGGATTTCGGGCCACGCGTACGCGACTTTGCTGTTTTTAGACCCAAGAGAGAGAGAGAGAGAGAGAGAGAGAGAGAGAGAGAGAGAGAGAGAGAGAGAGAGAGAGAGAGAGCGGGCGAGCGCTGAATTCCTGGACGTTTTACGAGCCGCGAGACTTTAAAATTGCTGCGCGCGTATCGCACCGGATCTTCGCGATGCTGTATACGGGATTGGGTTGGTTGCAGTTGCGGCTAGACTTCGCGGTATCGCTGGAAGAGAAGAGTGTCTGGTACATCATTGTTTTTTTTTTTAGATTTTTTAGATTCGAAAATTTGAAAAGAAAACTAATTTGAATGCTATGGGTAAAGAACAAAAATTAACTCTTGACTGTTGTATTTACTACCTCGCGTATTTGTTATGCAGAGGAGGAAAAGTTTTTAAAAAATATTCATAGATACAACCTCTTTCCGCTATTTTCAGCCCGTGCGTGTATTATCTTAACAAAGAAAACTAATTTATTTTTGCGTAAAGATGTTTTTCAAGACAGGCTTACGTCTCGTGATTGATGGTTTTTAAAATCGCAGCTATAGCCCAGTCCCCAAGCGATTTCGGCACAGCTATTTTTAATCCGGTAGCCTCTCAGTACACGTTCCGGCTCTTTAAAATTAGTAGCACACCGTACACATCTCTCCCCCTTTCCCCAGAAAACTACCTCGAGAAGGCAATTACTCGAACCAGAAAACAAAAAAATATATATAAACACAGAAAAGTTACTCGGTGAGAGAGAGAGAGAGAGAGAGAGAAAAGCTGTAAGGTTGGTGGAGGCGACAGGTGAGAGCACGTGGCGTCCTGCACCTGCTCTCGGAGAAGGAGAGGAAGAGAGAAGAAATCGCCATCGTCGCTTTCTCGCAGAGAGCGGTATCGGTAAGAGCAAAATTGAATATCGCAGCAGCAGCAGCACGGCTCGATTAAAGGAGAATGACTTTCTACGACAACGGGTATAATCATTAGTGTAGATTTGAAGACGGGTTGTTGCGGTTAGTTTGCTTTTGCCGAGCGCATGGAATTTTTTCCTTCTGATGCTTCTCGTTTCAGCCTACTGGAACGGGATACAGTCGAGCGTCACGGCTTGCCGATCGTCTTATGCAACATGCAAATGCAGTGTCGCGATTTTATATAAATCGACCTACGCGTTACAGATTCGAAACGAGTCAGATGTTAACGTACTTTGAAACTATCCGAGTCAGCGAAAGAAGCTCGCGGCTCTTGAACTTGAAACCTCGGAATTCCTAACGAACCTCTATCATCTCTCTCCTCTCTCTCTCTCTCTCTCTCTCTCTCTCTCTCTCTCTCTCTCTCTCTCTCTCTCTCTCTCTCTCTCTCTCTCTCCCTTTCTCTCTCTGGCTGTCGACCGACAAAAAATCCGCTTGATCCCCCATTCAAACGCATGTAAATTATCCTCGGTCGCGCATATGCTTACCCGCACTCACATACACACACTGCGTTTCCCCTCACTGCGTTATACATGCATACATACATATACTGCACCGTTCTCGTTTACATTTGTATAGGTGTACTCGCATAGCTCGATGTGCATGCGCGGAGGAGGAAACGCCGCTGGTTAAAGGGTCGGTACGTTTAAACTCCGACGACGACGTACATCATTTATGCACAGACAAGAAAAAACCACAAGAATCTCGTATACGCACTCAACGTGACAAACAACGCGAGAAGCTACGCTCGTACATATATCACTTTTCGGATCTCGCGTAAATCCCTCAAAGCTCGACGCACTCACATAACTCCCGAGTTTTTCAGACTCAACGCTCAGCCGCGTTCACCACTGCAGCATCACTCGCGAGCATCCATCCGGAGCATCGGCAGTAGCCACACTGCAGAGCAGGACAGTTACGGCAGTAGGTCAGCTCAGCAGCCGGCTGCTGCTGCTCTGCTGCTGTCGTCCGACCCAGCTGGTCCCTCCACACCTCTCCCTCGCGCGTTCACACACACGTATACATAGGTATAGGTAGACTACACGCAGCGAGAGCGAGGAGAACGAAAGAGCGACTCGCACGGCTGCGGCTCCGACGCGGACTGCGCGTGAAAAAGGCGACGTCGGAAATAACCCCGGCGACCGACTGCAGCGGCAGCATGGAAGTCGCCGAGATGCCGTTGACCCGCGCCGGTGTGTGCGACTCGCGCGCGCCGCGTATACGTGTGTGTTGCGGAGTATATACACGCGAAGAGCGTGAGATGAGAGAGGAGAGAGAGAACGCAGGAGAGACGGAAATATGGATAGTACACCTTCGACCTCGTTCTCCGGGTAGCACAGTTCGCCGACTGTTACGTAAACCGTCCTCGATTCGATGCTCCTTTTCTCCTTTTTTCGATGAGTCGCTGCTGCTCCCTTTATCAGCTCACGGATCGCTTATCTACGATGTGATGCAGCGCTATAGTCCTTCTGGATTCTTCTCTTCTTTCCTCCTCTTCTTCGACGACGTCTTCTCGCGCGAGCTTGAATTATCCGTGCGGTAACCGAAGGAGTCGTTTCTCTGTGTGTACGTGGATTATACACAAGAACGTGTACCTATACACGAGGAGAGAAGAGAGATAGAGACAGACTTCCGGCGACGAGAGAGAGAGAGAGAGAGAGAGAGAGAGAGAGAGAGAGAGAGAGAGAGAGAGAGAGAGGAGAGGAGAGGAAGAGGAGAGAGAGACGAAACGAGCTTGAATAAAAGGGATTGGGAACTGCATAGGTGTGTGCGTGTGAGCGCCGAGTTGATCCGAGGACGGCCGAGCCGGTCTTGCGAATCTCGAAGGCTACGAGTATGTAGATCAAGAAGGACGTGCGATACGGCTCTCCTCTTGCTTGCTTCTTGAGGATCCGGGACACTTTGATTGCAGATTACGCTGTTTCCTCTTTTCTTTTATTTTTATTTTTTTATTTTTGGCAGTAAATTTAGCTCGACGCTTAATGGCACTTTGTTACAGAGTAATGGACGACGATAAAATCGGCATACGCAGCTTACATAAGTACAATGCATATGTTACGGCTTTGTATACGAGTTTTAGAGCACACATGCGGAGCTGTGCGGTTGTGTAATCTTGCTCGGTGTTAAACGATTCGTAGATTAGCGCTCTTCTCGCTTAAATGCTATTTATTAACTTGGCGCAGCCTTTTTTTATCTCACGTATTCTTAATTTAATTAATCGGAATTGAGTGTATATTAATTTAACGCTCGAATAGGCATTTACATTAGTTAAAGGAGTCACGCGAACTAAATAAATTTAACTTTGCAAACGACGATAAAAATATATGCGCATGAGAAATCGCTGCACAGCCCGATAATGTGGAATTAAAAGTAACGAGTTTATAGAGTGCCGATTTTTCAGCATCGACTCTCTTTTACTTTCACTTGATATATAGCGGGTTAAATACACCTTGCGCCTTTGTAAAGCAAAATTAATTCCGCAATCTCAATGGTTTCGAATGCACACCGCATTATCGAAGCGAACCCCGCACTTTATTCGTGAAAACGCATTAATATCACGCATAATCAACGTATCGCCGAGCGAATCGATGGCGACTGAATTCCTACAAATCGCTCCAGATAACCCGGCCAACTGTAAAATTTCTAATGTGTAGCGCCAGCTGCTCGCGCGCAGAACTGCAGAATCACGTGCACGCACACGAATGGACCGCAAGACAGTGAGTCTTCGTCTTCATCCCAGTGTATAGCTATACCTACACAGTGTATACACACACACACACACACACTGGCTCAGAGGTATATACGTATATATCTCAGGCAGAAGCGACGATCGCGGAGCTTAACGGTACACACGCATCGCCGCCGGTTCATTCGGATTCTAAGCGCACGGCTCGAGCCGGTTTAACTCCTTTCCGATCCTCCCTCCTGAGGTCGTAAAACACTCGCGGAACAGCTGCGGCGCTCCGTGATTCGAATTTTCGAATTTCTCTTCGAGATTCCAAAGATGTATTGGTTACTCGCTTGTGATTAGATACAGGCAAATGAGATATTTTAATTTTTAATGCTTGTTTGAGCTTCGAAGTAATCGTGACTCTAATTGGAGATTGTGAAGTTGTTAGGGGAAAGTAAAGTACTCACTCAGGGCCTCCTTGCTGTGCGCGCTGCTCAGGTCGCTGGCGGAGCTTCGCACCGAGCTGCGAGCCGTTTCCTGGTTCGGCGAGTTTGTCTCCGGGCGGCCTCGGGCTCGCCTGCAATGCAGAATATTAATGAAATCGAGTTTTGTTACATTGTTTGATTTTTGCACGTTCGGAAAGAAATTATGTCATTGGACTCTTAATTCTATATTTAAATAATAGAAGTACTTCGAAAACTAGCAGGAGACATGTATAAGAATAAAAATATGCATTGATATAAAAAAAATAGTTTTGCTACACTGAAATAAATACACCTCTGTTTTATCGATCAAACAGTAAACGTTAGCGATCTGAATTACCAGCCGTCCGTTAGATTTAGCGAATAAAGAGAATACAATTTCAAAAGCTAGGTATTAAATTTTTATAAGCTGAATCGTAAATTCATATCTCGGCTATACGAATATGACAGGAAGCATTGTATTGTGCACAGCTGTATTATTCATAATTCAAATCCTGAAGATATTCCGAGTTATGCATCCATTCATATTCAGAGAAAAGTGACTTTTTTTAGAGCCGAGGATTTTATTAGAAATCATTTAATAACGTTATGTATGATAATTATACTAGTAGCAGAAAGGTAAAACATTCACCGCTTGTCTTTAGCATTATTGTTAGCGTCGCCAGCAGGTCGTCTCGTGGATGACGTCGATGCGGTGGAACTCGTGGACGTTCCTAAACCCTGTAGCACTCGTGACTTGACTTCCTTCTTTAGGGATCTGCCACGCTGCTTGCCCGCCTCGATCTTGTTCATAACCGCGTCCCACCGACCGTTTTTGCGCTGTTGCCGCTGAGGCCTTCTTGGTTCACTTTCTGTCTCTTCTTTAGCTGTTAAATAAAATCAGATAATAAGATATCGAACCGTGGCGAAATTACACTGTCAAACTTTAAAATGATTATAATTTGGCTAACCAAGATTCTGATTTGACTCGATCATAGTCTTAATTTTGGAAATTACATTCCTCTTTGGCATTTTGTATTTTTTGAGCGGTGCCGAGTTCTCCTTGTTACTGATATTGGATTTAGACTTGGTCACCGCGTTCTGCTCGTTCTTTTGGCACTTGATCACAGTCAATTCGGCCGTCGACGCGGTGGAATTTAAATCAAACGTGTCGTTTAGATCCTGTGGGGTCTGAAACGAAAACAATCGTATGACCTCGATGTCTCTAACAATTTATTTTAGTTAAAAACAGTGATCGTATTAAATAGAACTCACCAGCATATTCTTAGTGACTAGAGCGGGCATAGGCGTCTTATCTTGTGGCGAGGGTTGGCTCCTCATGGATATCTCAGTGTCACCTGTGTCTGTAGTATGATCTCCGTCACCGTACCCTTCGGCGTAGCCGTCACCGTCAATGCCGACGCTGTCTTGACGTTTATCTAGGTCCGAATAGATGCCCGATGAGTCCATTTCCTCACCAGGCTCGAAACTCGGACAGCGCCGCTCATTCGGAGCGCAGAAGAGCGTGCCGTCAATCACCTGGGCTCGCCTGTCACCTCGAACTATCTCTTCGTGGGCGTCCGCGTCGCTTTCCGTAAAGAAGTCCGAGTCGGTCATCGGATCTTGTCTGGAAATCCGCACAACAATCATCAATAATTTATTAAGACACAGTCTTTTCAAGTATTTAATATATTGAAAAAAAAAAATATATGTTACCTGCAAGCAGCGCTGACGAGTAAATTAGACGCAGGGGTGATGGAGAGGGGCTCGGGACCTCGACTTGCGGGCCTCGAGTTCTCTCCATCTCCCTGATAGCCGGCCTCGAGGCTCGTGATGCTGGTGACCGAGGTGATGAAACTCGTCGGCAGCACGTTAGCGCCGCCGACAACGCCAGCAGTGCAGCGAGTCTGTTGGTCGCTCGTGTGCTCGCTCGTCTCTGTCGAGTCTATAGCCGTCGTCGTTGTCGTCGACGTTTTCGAAGACTGCTCGCTTGTCAAATCCGCTGGCTGCTGTAGTATCGTCGGAATTTCTTCACCTGTTTTAAGTAAAGAGTCGATTAGTTATTAGCGTTGAAATCTTATTTACCAATTTGGATTATAACTATTAAAAGTATTCAAAAAGATATTCACCACTGCAAAGTGTTTCTTCCAGGAGGTCAACGTCCTCGTGGATAATGACTACGGGATCCAGCGGCAGCTCTTCAAGCGAAGGGCTTCGATCGTTCTGTGGGATGAGGGCCTCGATGGACGGTACACAGGCGGCTATATCGAGATGTCGAGCAGCCGCCGCAACGACCGCGTTACTTTTGCCGAGAAGGAATTTACCTGCCAAAGTAGAACCAGCACTTATAGAAAATAATTTCAAAGTAAAACGACAAGTTTAAGCAAAAGCAAAGAAGAGCGATCTTGAATAAGTTATCGAATCGTGGCAAAGTTTCTCAATTGAAATCAACTTTCTTTATTCGACTGCACAAAAGCGAGCGAGCACTCGACGAGCGACTGCTTATACCTGGATTGGCGTGTCCGGACAAGTTCTCGCAGGAGGGCGTTCTCGAGGATTCGAGTGCGACGGTGAAGTCGGTCATCTGATCAGGCGTCAGGATACCCAGGCTGCTCTCGTCATGCTCGAACGAGTTCTGCTTGGTCAGCATCAAATAATGCGGGGCTGTAGCCACCGGCGATTCGATCGCGAAATCGCCGGCGTTGATGTTGTAGGGATTACCGCCGCCGTCGCTCACGTCCTCGTGCGACTGCTGCAACTGCAGTGACTTCTTCTTAATGCCGCCGAAACTTGCGAGGTCTTCCTGAGATCTAGAATGTCATTTGACATAAATTACTTTTTTGGTTAAAAACTTTTAAACTACGGTAAGAGAAAATAATATAAATATTAAGGTCACTGACCGAAGTAGATTGAGTTTTTCTTCATTTAGCCGCATAAGATGTTCCGCTTCTTTGTTGTCCGTCGTGCAGTTCCATATTGCCGATATCGAGTAATCCGAGTCCAGGAGACAGTCTGAAACAGCAGCAAAAGACATGATCATACGAGTTTCCTTCATTTAGATAAACAAGTTAATCTTTCTATCGCACAGCTGTTATTTTAATCACCATCAAAACGACTGCCTTTTGAATAAATTACGGAAGCCCCGATGAGTATGTGTATGTACACACAGCAAACGCGACCTAATCTTCAGCGGCGTTGCACGTAGATGTAGACGAGCGCGTCGTCGAAATGGGACACGGAATCAATAAAAGCGTTTAGTATAATAGATAATGAATCAATAAGGGGGAGATGATAAGTGGTCGGGGGACTGTGATAAGAGAAAAAACGAGACGTTTACTATAGAATAAGAAATGAAGATGCCTCGAGGCTATTCAAATACATCTATATTGTCTGAGGAAGGAAAAAATTATGTTCTTTAAGCAACGTCGAGTGTGGGGCGAGACCAGCTCGATATCGTGAACGCGAGAGCAAGCTGCTTACAGAATTGTTTCCTGGTTATTTGAATTATATGCGAAATTCGAAATTTCAATCTTTTCCTCGATTTTTTTAATATTACCCGTCTTACCATATGAAAAATTCTGTATGCATATAAAGAAATTTAATACGAAATATATTACGAACGTTCGCTGCATATTACTACAAAATTTCAAATTTAATATTTTTTCGAAAAATTCAATACGAAACTTGAAACTTTTTAAAATACATTTTACACGAATAATTCGTACCTTTCTCGGTATCGGGTGTAGACCGTCGGCTCTTCGACTGCTTGTTACTGCTATCGACTACTAAGTTGGCCGACTCCCTCTTGCCAAAGCCAAAGTGTTGTTGTTGCTGTTGCTGTTTGTTGTTAAACTGCGGAGCGCCTGGAATAGCCGAAGAGCTGCAGTAGACCGGCGAACGCCGGTGTCCAGCACTGCTGATTTTCGGCGGACCTAATGAGCGGATCTTTGGCAGTAGCGAGGGCCTTACCGTCCGAGGCAGCGGTATTCTGCTCTCTCCTGCATTCTGTAATTATAAGAAAGAAAAGATTTAAACTGATTTGAATTTCACAAAAATTGTAAACAGGTATAAATTTATTTTAAAGTCTAGTTTTGTTAACCATTCAAAGTTGTATACGAAATTGAAAAAATTATTTTTATAAAATCAGCAATAAAAACTCGCATTAAAGGAATTATTATTGTTTATCATCCAAATGACATTGGCTTTCGCATTGTTGATATTTTTGATATTCAAATATATGTTAATCTTTATTATTGAGAAAAAAATATCTACCGAACGATTCAGTCTGCCAATCAAATCGACTAATTTCTCATTCACTTCTAAAGTAGAAAGATTCTTGAACAATATATCCTATGAATAAATAAAAAAATATATATATATATCGCATGGACTCGTCTCCGAGAAAGCTCAACTCTATTCTCCTTCATAAGCCACACCACCGCCAAATCAAAGTTCCATCTCTGAAAAGCAGCTGCTCGACGCATCCAACCGTGAATATACCACCGCAAAAAAAATCCTTCGCACTAAATCGTTCGCATTCCATTTCCCTCGCAAGTCGCGCATATATAAAACATTCATTCACGAGATCTCATCCTCTTTGGAACAAACCGCCGCCTCATGTGGGCGGAACAAAAAAGCTCCTTATCGTCGACTTGCGCGGAAGCTCTTCTCTATATACCCGCGAGAGAGATGTTATCGTTCTCCCGAGTACAGTCTCCTTTATTTATTCGCATCGAGGAGTGTATATACCAGGGGGCTGGATACGGTTCGTGAATTTCACAAGAGTAGGTGATCGAAGACAGTCTGTAAAGCTTCGAGTGATTCGAATGAGGCTATTTTGGAGACACTTTCGCCCTTGACTTATATTGCCGCCTTTTTGAGCTACCGAAGTTTATTTAATTCGATACTATTTAATTCGAGCTACTTATACGAAAAACAGAATTTATAGGCGACGAGCAACTAAATTTTTTAATCTGTCGCAAAGCTCAGCCGTCTCGTTGCGCTAAATTGAATAATATTTACGCACAAGATGCAGTCGTTGTAGCGTCGCGTTTTATGACTAAAATGCCAAAAAGCGGACGTCGAAATTCAGCCGGGACTTTGTGAAATTATTCGAAATTCCTCGTGCAATGTGACTGATTATGCAGAAATTTTGCTGTGCACCGTATAATAGATATGTGTATGTGTATCCAACAACAGGACGACTGCATCATGCCAACCTTTGAATGATGCAGGAGTATAGCGTATTGAGTGATTAATGCGCTCAATAATGAACGAGCGGCGAGTATGAATAGAGGGGCTTGTTTCGCATTAATTGCATAGCGTTCAGAGCTCATTAGACGCATTTCGAATAAATTGTCTCCGGGACATTCTTTCATATTAATTGCCGCAGTCAAGCTAGGATAGAAAAATGGTTGCGCTATAGTTTTACGCAAGGCATAAAGCTGTATACGAGAAGATCGAGGAACTTGTTGGCGGAGGCGATTGAACGACTTTTCTTCTCTGGATTGTTTTCTCGAAGGAAGTTGTTATAATAACGAGCGATCTTCACTTGAGTTATTGCGCTGAAGTGAAGCTTTTATAATATTGTCTGTGTATAGTGGTTCATTGAACTGTTTAACGTTCACCGGTAGAACCTAAATTATGATGAAATATATATGTTGCTCAATGAATGCGAAATTCCCTCATTATAAAATTGCACATTTCAAGAAATATGTTCTCTTCGCTTTGTCTCAATCAAAACACTACCAATCACTCGATGTAGCCCATCCCATAAATAACATAGATCCCTGTATATATCACACTAATTACCTTCCGTCATCCTCTCACCTCGTCAAATTAACCAGCGATTATTCAAACGCAACCTGTCATCTCACATATACACACACAGCGTCACCGAATCCACTCAAAACCCATACCAGAAAGAAGAAGAAGAAGAAAAACCGACTAACTAAAGCGTTCACTACCTGTTAATCCGCAGACACGCGAGACACTATACGCGGCGGCGATCAATCAACGGAAAAAGAGGATAAAAAATGCCAGTGGAACACATCGGAAACTCGCGCGCGGGGGCGTCGAACTGCCGCGGTAGCGACGCACGACGCACACTGCGCGTCGACGGCAACCGAAGAAGAGAAGCGAGAAAGAGAGAGAGAGAGAGAGAGAGAGAGAGAGAGAGCGAGGCTCTGAATAATTATATTCGATTACGGCTTAATTTCTGCTAATTCAAGTCGTCGCCCACTCTTTCTCCTCCGAAGTATACAGCCGACCACGAGAGAGTTTATCGCGTTACGGCTCTTGTTATGTGTTGCTTAAGAGCGTTACGTAATAATAGACGGCTGAGCTTTCTTTAAAGATGTGTTTTGTTAATTTTTTTACTCCGTTTTGATCTTTGTTATGATTTGGTTGTCGGTATAAGTATATATAGGAAGATGTCGACTGAGTCTTATTTATATTAATCGTACAAAGAATGACCATGAAGCTACACGAGTTATGCTTATATACTCGGCGATTATCGCTCCACATAAGCCGGGCAATTGACCAATTATAATCGCACGGTTTCATTTACTTCTATATAGCTACAGCCACCATTTCGTAACCGTATTCGATGTAAAGTCATGTTTCCACTTTATAAAATCAGCTTCTCCTATATATTATCATCCCATCTAAGCTATACTACCGCACACACATTCAATTAACCACTGCATAAATCTAGATCACTCAACGACCACGAGACACGCGAACCGCTGTTTTTCTCAAACATACACGAAGAACAACAAATCCGCGTTATACTTTGCAAAACAGTTCGAACCATCAGTGTCCGACGTCCTACACGTAAACACAAGAGAAACTTCCTCGTATATAATACACACAACAGGTGCGTACGCGAGAATAAACGAAGCGTAACAGGAAGATAACAACAACGCATCAGCGGGGGGCGACGACATCGAGAAAGGAAGGAAGAACAGGTGCGGGATGTGCCTGTATATATCCATGCATGCGGAGATTATTCCACACTAGGACTCTCTCTCTCTCTCTCTCTCTCTCTCGGATGAATGCCCCGAAGAGAGACAGCTGTATGCCGTCTATTGTCTCTGTTTACGGCAAACATTAATGTGTGCTACAAGTAATTCATACAAGGTATAAGCTTTCGTTGATGTATTATTATATAATCCCCAGCGTGATTCCGCGCTAAATCATCATCACCCCAATGAATCTGGAATTCCTGGCTGGAATATACAGCGATGGATATGATCTCGGCTCATTTTCAATCGGCGAACTACACGTGCCGCGCAACCGACAATTGGAGCCGATTACTCGCGATTCACGCCGTCTCAGCTGATCGACGAGATACGCGTAGAATTGAAGCCGACCTACTCTAATCCGACGTAACGATTTCCTATCCATCTTGTACTTTGAGAATAGAAAAAATTTTTGCGTTTGGCAGTGTGTGTGTGTGTGTGCGTGCGATGTGCCAACTGGGTTAACGGAATGCGAATTATGCAGACTTTTCACTTTAACGACGTCGCGCGTCGTGTTTACCTGCCTGAGATGCGTTTCTGACGTTGATTGCTTTTTGTGACGCGAAAGTATGTTCGTGTACTTATTGCAGAGGGGGGAATGATTGCGGCTTTCGTTAATTGTCTATGTTTGCAGGCTGTCTGCGGCTTCAGTGTGATTGAACCGCGACGGATAAGCGTTAGGTACGTTGACTGTATAATTACCGATGTCTCGTTATGTGATATATAAAAACTAAATGTCAACGTTCAATTTAGCATAAAAAAAAAAAGATTTCAGCAAACGTCATATTTTCCAAGCGACGGCTTATAATAAACAAACAACTTCAGCGCACGCGTTTCACTGCAAATCGAACTGCCAGTCACATTATACAGCTCATGAGTAAACCAGCGTCTTTCCCCCCTGTATATACGATACATCTGCATTTATGCATGGTGTAAGCTTGGCCGAAGCCTCGCATCGCGCACATAAACTTAAAGGACTCGTATTATCATGCAGGATTAGCGCGATGGCTTCGAATCCGCGCGTCCAGTGTAATTCCCTCCAGACTTTACTGCGGCAGGGTTAATGGGACGCGTCGAATTAGTGCTCTCATACTCCATTACCCACTGGCTCTCGTTTATTTTTTCGCTCGCAGGAAAGGTGTGGGTGGAGAAAGGCTTTATAAGTGTCTGGAGAAGGAATGCGAATTAAGGTAGGGCAGACATTGGAATTTTTTTCGGTTTAATACTTTTTTTTTTTGGTGGATAGAATTTTCGGGGTTTAATAACTTGGAAAGTAGTGCGCTGATTATTCTATAGATATATAAAGTACTTGACGTTGGAAGTCACGAGTTTTTATTCAAGTTTGAATCGTCGTTACTTTTATGAAAGTTTGTGAAAAGAGAACTCCGCCATTAATATCTACATGCCAATAATTATTTGCCATGGCATGCCGAGTTACGATTCAAATTCTGTTTTCACCGTTCTCGAGCGAACGGGGAAAAAAAAAACAAGCCACGAAACGGCGGCACAATCTGTTAAAGGCTTCTTTTCACAAGAGCAGAAAACGTCAGTCGCAGAGAGGATTCATTTCGCAGCGCTTTCTCGAAAGGTACGTCAATATACCTATACAACGTTCAAATGCATTTTCTGGCGTTGACTTAACACACAAATTAATGTTACAATACCTAGAAGAAACTACTCGCTGCAGTGCATAAATCGGGAATAAAGAAACATCTCGCCTTTAACCCATCACGATGATGTGTCTGTATACAATTATCGTAATGCCCTCTATTATAATCAGCGATTTTCCAAATAACAGGATTTTTACGGAAGCGCGCCAGGCGAGAAGAAAAAAAAATATATGAAACGGTACGGTGTGTGCATACAGTGTATATAATACGACTCTCCTGCATTAGCCTCTGCTCTCTCGAATTAACTTCTAGGCTAGTGATTTCCAGCTGACAGTGAACGCCGTGTGCTTCCTTTTTGCAACACGAGCGAGTTGTTGATCGATGCACCACTGCTACCCTGAGGGAAGTAGGACGATGGACTTCCATCACAGGCATTGCTTGGTTTTGTGTATACTACGTACATAATGGTGTTATTTTTTTTTCGCTTCGTCGTGTGGATTAATCGATTAGGAGCGTCGTTTGATAAGGGATGATTAATTTAAACGATATTGTTATTTTCAAAAATCCTCGATCATTTTTCTTCACTTCGACCTACCGTCGCACGAAAAATCAATCTCATAAACGCGACTAATCACGTACAGCACCTAAATGATAAGCTTCACCTGAAATCGATTCACATAGCATTAAGCTTCACTTTTCAATTTCAGTTTCTCCTTCAGCCTCAACCCAAAATTAATCCACAAAGCCTGTTATGAAACGCAGGCGCGCGCAACTACATAATTTAATAGCCAAGCGCGCAGAGCAGCGGATTGGTAATCCAGAATTAATGCCCAGCTATCGATTTTTAGGAAAATTTCACTTTGGGAAAGCTCTCAAGGCTCGACTCGTTTGAATAGCTGGCGTCATGGAAAAGCGGTCGTCACCCAACATTATCCAGTCATTATCAATTCTGCAACATCCTGTAGAGCAAAGAAGTCGATCCAGAGATTCTAGATCGTTTCTGTGAAAATGATACACGAGAAAAAAGCCGTGCGTCACGCTGTTATTTTATTGGCCAATTTAAACTTATTTCGCGTAACGAAAATATACACGCAGATCGACCGCATCATAAATCTTCCGCGGTAATCATCGACCTTCCTCTCTCAGCGGCAGCGGCGGCGGATTAGCGACTCTCGTATTTATTTACTCGCGATCGACACCCCGCGCGATGAGCCTCGACCGACGACGACGCAGTGCACTACAGTCAAGGCCATCGGAGGCGCCCGCACCGCGGTACATTCGTCGCACGATCGGCAAAACCGATCGATAATGCAGCGTGTGCATAATGCAATGAACGTGTCCATGCCTGATGCGGTATATAGAGTCGTTAGTTAGCGAATTCCACGAAGTCTAAAGCCCGGCCGTCGTATAGAACGAGCTGCGATATATATATATATATATATATATGTGTGTGTGTGTGGGTGGGTGTGTGTGTGTGTGTGTGTGTAATAATTTCACTGAGCTCTTCTGGTATTGGATTACTACTTGTCGGGTGGTTTTCGGAATGCGCGACGATGTTCATTGTTTGAATGCATAAGCAATTAATTCAGAGTATTGTTTGAGCGCTTGACAAACTCGAGGTGTATAGAGGGGCGACAATTGATTAAATATAAATTTGCAACGCGGAAAACTTATATTTTTCGCATGCTGGCGCTTTTTTGCAGATAAGTAATGCGCACGTGTGCATATTTCAATGCGGACAAATTATCGATAACGATCAACGTATATTAGACATAAGCGCAAGTGCACGTATTATCTCGGAAACTGGTAAGAACTGACCGAAGACAGAAGCATTCTTCAGATAACATTTTTCTCCCATTCCGCACAGCTATAAATGTTCTTTCGATAAACGAGACCTCGACAAATTTCCTAAGCGAATACTGTAAACTATATACTATTGTATAAGTTGAAAAAAAGTGCATTTAGAAAGCGAATCTTCACTCGTCAAAAATTGATGCCGAGTAACACGAGAGAGAAAACACCGACTCTCTTGTGAATATAATACATATAATATTCCCACGTCGCGGCGACGGCCGAGGCGACGGTAAAGAAAAGCGCATAGTGCAAGTAACGAGGTCACTGCGGCGGCGACCGCGGCAGTACATCATTGGGATGCAAACGTGCCTCGTTCTCTCTTTTTTGTATTTCTATATGCTTGCCGCACCGCGAGATTATTCCTTCTCGTCGAAAAATCACTGATTTTCTGACTCGAGATGCTACCGTTGGTGATATTGACAATAGACCGCGTGACCAGTGACTGATATGCTTTGCTACTATACGAACCTTGAAACACTTTTTCTATACGATTCCACTTGAACATTCAATTGTTTGATGCTCGACGCCACATATACGAAGTATTAACCTATATTATTATCATCTGTTGAGTTAACACCGTCAATTTCGTGATACAAAATACAACTCTAGCAACGAAGAGGATTATACTTGCAAAGTTATGCAGAGCTAAGAGACCAGCATCTCGGCGTTTAGTTTCTTATGTATAGATACGACAGCGGAGCGGTATACACAACCGCGTGTGTATAACTGTTATGATTCTGCGATTTGCAAAAGAAATTACCTAAGAGTTAACGAGCCGAGCTACAAGGTTGCGCGTATAAATTATTCCAGGAGCGATGATAATTGAATCAACAGGTAGGCATTGCATGCGAGAAGAAAAGCTTAGACTGATGCGATGGGAGCGTATGGCATATAGGAGGAAACATTTGAAATAGCCGACCGATCAACAAACCCATATAGATATCGAATCTCTCGTATGCGCAGCCTCGGGAACACCTTTCAAGCTTCTATTATATTGTAACATTCTTTTTTATGTGTGCGATGCGTGGAAGTGTATATATAATAAAACGCATTATTCCTCCACACTTTCTTGTGAAATTAGTGGTACATTCGAGGATATAAGTGATTAGCGCGTAATTTTAGAGTCGTTTGTCAACTGCACGAGCGATTGCAGTGAATAACAGCTGCAGGTGTCTTGAAAGTCTGTTCTGAAAGTATAAAGTAAGTAATTTCGTATAATACCGTTAACACTATAAATTTTAAATTAAAGCGCCAGCATCTTATCCTCGCCGAACAAAAAAGTCCACACAGCATGTACTGCACAGGAAAAGAAGCGTGGAACCATAAATTTTCCGCGTTATTTCACACAGCTCTATTCGCGACGAAGAGACACACACGCGGCAGCAGCTTCTCGCGTTACGTATTAACTTCGCGCTCTCTCGCGTCGCAACGTAAACAGCTCTTTTTACGCGACGAAAGGGAAACTGCGTTTGAAATTATTGTCGTCGACCGGCGTCTTTTGCTTATAAAAAAAAAATGCTATTCGAAACACGCGAAGCGGCCCGAAAATCGTTCTACGAAGTACGAACTTTTCGTAACGTCATGCATTTTTTTTTTTCACAGTGTTATTACCACCTTCTCACGGCTACACGCAACTGATCCCCTCCTCTTACTGTGACTTCAATTATGTCCGGCGAAAACACAAACCGTATAGAGTTCGATAAATATCAGAACTGTATCTCTATAGTATACTAACGAATGAAAGGTGCACTGACACTGGCTTATATTGTCCGCTTCGTTTCGAAAGAGAGTCGAACGCTCGCGTGTCTACCTAATCGTCTATACGCGATGGAAGGAAAATTTTGGATTTCGTTGCGTTTTTCACCGGTTGGGTAACACGCGTATGATATTATATAGACACGCGCTGTGTTGTGACTTTCACACGCCAGTCGAGATCTCAACACACGACGTGCGTAAGTTTATTATAATATAGGCTCGGCTGCGTGGGAAAGAGAGAATCGATTCGGTGATGTGTGTTTGGCACTATAGCGCGCGCGTTTGGATCGACTGGAGGTGATAACGAATTTTCGGAGCTGAAACTACGCATCACATATTCAACGCGACGGTGTACAAATTTATTCGTATAAAGTTAATAAGAACATAACTACACGCAGTTAATGTTCGCTCGGAGACGTTAAAAGGAAATGAATTTTCGCGGTAACAAGAGTTTGACACATCTGTCGCGAACTAACAGACAAGGATGTGTTGTTTGTTTTGAAATTCACTGACTGCGCTGGACGGGAAAAACACACGTTTAAATAAATACGCCGACGGCTGTTACAATATAGTATAGAAAGTCGGAAATTGAAAAATCCGCTACAAACAAACACATCTCAGCAGAGGCGTGTCGCGGCTATGGATTTCACCTCCTCGAGCTAAATCCACATCGTCTACCACACTATACTGCACCGCGAGTATTAATGTATCCCATGCAAAATCTATTCCTAACCGCCATTAACATCTCGGCGGGCTGGCAAAACAAGGCATACATATAATGATACACACCTCACTATAATAAAACTCTGCCCAGCACTGTTACACACCATCAGCAGTACAGGACACATGCGACTGGATACGCACGCACACTGCACACACACGCACACACACACACCCACACTGGTACGTAAAAAAGCACGTGGCGCGAGAGGACAGGTGCGTGGCCGCGACGTGTATGTATGCATATATATGTATACAATAATAATCGGATCTGCACTGCAGCGCGAAGTGTAGCCGCCGCCTTGCCGGAGGTCACTGCGAGAGACTCGGCGGCATTCCCCCGCGGCGGCGAGTGTACAGCGCGGCGCACAGCTCGCGAGGAGAAGGAGAGAGAGAGAGAGAGAGAGAGAGAGAGAGAGAGACGGACTCGCGGAAAGAGAGGCCTAGATTATAGCCGCGGACTGACTGGCCGCCATGACTTTTCACCGTGTCGGTCTTCTCTGTACTGCCGCGAACGCGCGCGCGGCTCTATAGTGCTGCGTGTAATTGTTATGTACAGTGTTGTGTGTGTAGAGAGAGAGAGAGAGAGGGAGGGAGGGAGGAGAAAGGAAATTGTAGTGGTGCAGTAGGCTTTCTTCTTCTTCATCTTTGAGATTTCCGTGCGAAGGCGAGGAGAGGGAAGCTTGTGTGTGTATGTGTGTGTGTGTGTGTGTATTATATTATGCGGGAGACGAGACGCGTGCCAAGCTGGCTGATATGGGCGGGTTGTTGTTGGATTGTTGTCGGAGGGTGAGATTGACTTTGGGGAGTTTGTTTTTAGCGAGGTTGTTGATATTCGCGTTAGTTTGCATAATTTGACTTGGATTCGACGTGTTAGTCGCGGTGACGTGCTGACGGTATTGTTAATTGTTTCGACAAGTTTGTATTGAAGAGAGAAAACTCGGGCGATGCTCATTAGCGGTGCATTGTACGAATGTGTTTGGAATGCTGCATTGTTAAATGTAAAGATTTTAGTTTGAAAATTACACAGTTTTTTTTTCTCTAACACTGAGACAGTCTATATAGATTGTTACAAAGTTATTTTCTAAATCGCTCACGTATTTTTAAATACTATAGAGAAACAAGGCTGTGCGTCCAGAGCGGACGGGTGGGTGCCTATCACCACTACACGGCGCGTCCTCAGGTTGCGGATAGAGGAACGACCCCTGAGAAAGAGGTTAGCTGCGAATGAATCGAATAAGCAGCCGCGGACAGCCGATAGGCCCGGGCGTGGGTGTGATGAGCCCGCACTGGCGATCGAACGCATTCATCTAGAAACGCTACGCAAGCACCACAACAACGAACACTCAACAATATTTCTTATTTCACTCTCTCTTCATACCTAACTATGTCTATAATCTATCTCTCTTAGCACACATTACAAAAATCCTGCTGCCGTGGAGAATGCGGGAGCGATGACAACTGCCCCGAAAGGGGATGTGTAGAATGATTCGCCACCTGGTCTTACACGGTAACGAAGCCAGCGTAGGCGCGCTGCCTTGCAGGGGGGCGTTAGGATACGAGCGTGATTCCGTAGTGTGTCCGACGATGAGCTGACTCCGGCCGTTATCCAAAGTCGGAAAGGCTCATCATACTTAGTTCTTAGAGAGGTAGTGGATTACACTTCTAAGTAATTCGATGATTCACCTTGCTGGATCGGTAAACAATCGCAAAAACGCTGTGGTTTCACTTACTACCGATGGTGGCTCTAAAAAAACCAAAACGCATACCAAAACGAATTAGGCGACTTAAAGGTAGGGAACTGTGGAATGTGGCGCAGTATTTTTACAGAGCAGAGCGTCGTACCGGGAAATGCTTAAAAAGAAAGCTGGCGGTACATCTAGATTCTTAGTAGCATAACAAGAACGGTGGCAACCGATAGCGGTATGTTAGGAAACAAAAACTTGCACTTACTGTACGGGGGCGCGGAGCGGACATTCCCTAAGTATACCGTAGGTTCCTGGATTAACAAAAGAAATTTAAGACGCGGATTAAAAAGTTTCAAATTGTTAACGACAGACTCTCGTATATCTGTTCGACGAATGAGCGTGGTCATTACGTAGGTTATTAAACCGTGCATTGTCCTACGGAGGACAAAGAGGAAGAGGTGAAGGTCTATTACGAAAGCCTTGGAGCAATTAATCCGACCCAGGTGTCGCGTCTTACGACACCAAAAGTAAGTGGGGGATTTCACCGCTAAAATAGGGAAAGAGGAATGTTTAGGCCCACATATAGGCAAGGAAAAAGTTTCCCGGAAACAGCAATACTCGATAACGGTATTAGGAGTCATAAATCGCGGCGCAAGATTCTATTATAAAGAGTACGTCCTTCAATGCACAAGGATATACACCAATCTTATAACGATGATCGCCGGACGTCGCAGCTCTAAACGCAAAAATCGAAAATCGATCACTTTTTAGCGATAAGAGGGGCCACGACGAACGTGTTGACGTAAAACCTATAGGGAGGGCGATTTTTGTGCGACTGGAATCATTTTCTGAGTTAGTGGCCAATTAGAGCCAAATTAGTATCTGGCAAAATAGTAAACGGCGAGCAATAGTGAGAAACGTCATATGAAAAGCTACGCACACGGAGACTAGAACGAATACGTATCAAGGTAGAACATAAGCGAATCGTTTCGATGTGCGCGGTTACTTCGACGAAACCGGATGCCCGACGGGACCATCGTCAGCTTGACGGACCCGAACGTCTTTGGGCGGGATATCGAAAAGCGAATACCACAGCAGCGATACGAGGCTAGTAGAAAAAAAGCACAAACAAACATGTTTGACGAAGAGTGCGACTCTGTTTGAAAGCGCCAAAAAAGGCAAATTAGACAGCGTAGCAATGGAGGCGACTACGCGCATCGTCAGAAGAGACCACAAATAAAGGAACCACGCTCGTCTCAGAACCACAAAACCAGCTATCAAAAGATCAGATTTTAAAAATAGAACTAATTACGTAAGGCAAAAACCCGCGCGAGATGTACCAAGGAATTAACATCATTAGGAAGTGGTTTCCAGGTAATCGCAATTAATGGAAGAGAGCCCGGGGAATCAGTTAGCGAAGCGAAAGATGAACTGCTAAAGCTATGTTGGAGAGAGGATATTTTGATAAGTTCTAAACGTAGATGAAAACTGCGAGAAACGAACCAGACGAAATCAACTGCCGGAACCATATTGAGAAGAACGCAGCTACAAAAGATAGAAGCGTCGATCAAGAAACTAAAAAACAATAAGGCGCGAGGAGAGGCCGAGTTCTAACCAGCTGGAACTACTTAAATACACAAGGGGCCCGGCTCTTACAATTCAAATTTTTGAACTAGTATCGTGCTATTTGCGGAAAAATGAAACAAGATACCGGAAACTGGAAATCTTTCATTCATTTATTATACCGATTTTCCAAATAAGGGAGATAAGACAATTGCAATACCCTACCGGGGGAATCTCATTTCGTAGCACTGCTTACAAGAGTTCTAATTCAACTATAACAGGCCGACTCACGCTCGTTCGCGGGCGGAAATATAGATAGGAACTATCAGGTGGATCCGTTGATGAGCTCCCCGGGATAACGTGAACGCAGGGTCACACCTACCGATCAAAATGCTTTAACTATAAGACAGGTTCGTTAGGAAAAAATTGGGAAGAGTTGCCGACAACAAGTACCACCAAACTATTCTATTAAGACTTTAAAAAGCGTGATGCACTCTATCAACGAAGCATAAAGAGTCAATCCATTGGTGCTCCTGCGGCAGGAGCTCCTATACATAACCTTGAAATTATTCAAAATATTGCCTGAAACGCGAAGACGGGAAAAAGTCAGAGGCTCCTTCGAGTGGACGGGATCGATTATCCCCAACTCCATTTCCTATTGCTTTCTCCTGCGTACGGTTTGAACAACGGGACGGGCTCTCCACTGTAGTCATATGTTACTCAACGCCCAGAGTATGTTGTTAGAAAAATGCAGAACTGCGGGCTAGTGACCTTAACGGCAAAAAAGACACAAATTCGTAGGGTATGCGGATGACTTCGCGACATTCTACGGTAACGTGCACGGAGCGAGAACGCGGACAATTCTCATTAAAGGCGCGCTGAAACACGGTTTAGAGGTGAGCGAAGCGAAACGAATAGTATGATCATGATATATGGCATTTGCGGAAGGGAGGTGATCTTAGATCGAAATTATGCTTTTGAAAAGGTTTAGCGAATCTCAGATATTTGGCAAACCACTATAAATGATCGAACAAATAAAGCCCGGAGGATTAAACAAAGATCTTCATCGCTTGTTGTGACTACGCTGAATAGATTACTAAAATCCAAAACTGCTGTCTAGAAATGTGTAAAAGTAAGGATATATAGACATATAATAATGCCGGTAATTCCTGGTACGGGTGCCGAAAACTTGGGCGCTTACTAAACGGAAGAAAGAAAACCGTTTTGGTGGGTGAAATAAGGTTCTGCGAAAATATACGGCCAAAGAAAGATGAGGAAACCTGGGAGTGGAGGAAACTGCACAACGACGAGCTATGAACCTACGCGCACGACCATATAACGAGAATAATTAAATCGGCGAAGCACTAAGATGAGGGCAGTTGCGACAGAATCGAAAGGGCATCGCGACCGGCACGGTATAATGAAAAGGAAGCCAAAATACTCTCGACCTCTAGTAGACCTAGACGCAGGTGGAGGACAATGTAAAAGCGTGTTAACCCCACCCGCAAGCAAGGCGCGGAGAGTAGACGGTGGGGAGACCGTACGTCTGAACTATATGGTGGCCCTGAAAAGGGCGGTTGATATAATTCGAAAAAATTTAAGCTGGTCACGCTTGCTCGGCTCGGTCGGCCTTCGCCGTGACCGAGTGGCGGGCCGGTAAGTCTCCTTCACCGAGGTTTGAACACGCTGGCTTGTTGCTGCTCGAGGGGCGGTCTGTTAGCAGACGTAGAACGACGTGCGCCGAGGATCGTCCTTCCTGTCCGCCGAAGTAGTTTGCCTGTTTTACCGCCGTGAAGCGACGCGGTTCACGCCAGTGTCGCGGTGATGCGAACGTTCCTCGTCGGCTGCTGGGGACTCCGACAGATCGTGCCCCTCGAGGCCGTTGACTGATACGGAGATGCGGTCGGAATCCGAGCCGTTGGCGGGGCACAGCGGACTTGACGCGACTACTCTGGCTGGGTAGGAGAGCGGCGTCGAGGGAAAGTGGCCTTACCCGCGTGTACGCTGTGTGTTCCACCGCTCAATTCGTCATCCGGGGGTCGGGGTGCAGGCCGCAAGCACGTCCTCGTCGGGTTCCTCAGTGCAGGCGAGTAGCTGTTGGGGTAGCAGGCGACAACGCGGCGGCAGTCGGTGAATCGGCTTTTCGGTACCGGCCGCTCCGGATAAAAATCACGTCGTCGCGTCCGAATGCTCGACAACAATCGTGCGGATCGGCGACCGGAGATTAGGGTGGTTCTCCGCGTAGAGTTGGTGGAGTGTTGGCCCTCGGCTCGGGTTTCGTTCCGGAGAAGGCAGGTAGCTGAGCGGCAGCCAGCTGGGTCGGGTGGAGCGATGTGCGAGAGGGGTCACGCCCGCGTAAAAGCTTGGTAGTGTTGGGGCTGTCGTCCTCTTCGTCGATTCCGAGCCTGTTCCTCTGGCCGCGGGCCCTCTCGGGAACGGATCGTTGATCGCCTCGCCACCATGTGCGTTATCGCTTGGGGAGCGTGTAATTATCTCGCCCCAGCAAAATATCGCGCGGTTCTTACAGCACCTTGCTGTCTTCCGGTCCCCGAGAGCGCGATTCCGAGCCCTCTTAGTCGCCCCTAGACGGTCACCAGGCGGCGCGTACTTCGGATGACGTCGAGCGCTAGTCGCCGTCCGGGCACGGGTGTAGCTCGCGAGTCGTGACTGGCGAGGGAAGTCCGGGAAGAGGTGCTTCACCGGTCGACCGCTCGCGTTGACTGCTCGAGACGAACTGCCGGCTCTGCGGTGCGTCTCGCGATATAGCCGTGAAGCGCGGACCTCAGAGAGAGACCGTGTACGAATCGCGTATATGGACTGCGTTAAGGGGCCAGGAAGCGGGGCTTCACCGGTCCGACCTTTCCGCTCGGAGTCCACGCGAGTACTGCCCGTTCGTCGGTGGAGTACGGGGCTATATCCACGGAGCGCGGACCAGAGAGAGAGACCGCGAGAAGTTGGCGAGGTCGCGCGCCTGTAGAGTACGTCTTCGAGCGCGGACGTCGACGAGAGACCTCGAACTCGCTGTTCTCGTTTCTTCGTCGTAGCGGAGGATGGGGAGCGTCGGGGTATAAAGAAAAGTCCAGAAGTTGATTGCCGCAAGTATATTCTCCAAAGATCCCTAGGCTGGCTATCCGAGGGGGGTACTACCGGACTCGAGAGCCGAGTGGCGGTAGTGGGGCGATGCTCACCGGGCAGGGGCCGGGAGCAGACTGTGTCGCGAGCGGGAAGCGCTCCCGCTTTTATGCTCTTTCGCGGAGCAGCGCCGACGGTAGTGGTAGAGGGGGGGGGGTTTCGTGCGCCAGCGACTCTGTAGGTGGCGGTAACAATCCCCCCTATTCGGAAGTCGCTTGCGTGCGATAATTGTTTTGGTATAGCCAGCTTTACATTTGTTTTGGTTTTTTTGATCGCATGTTTTTTCTACGTAATTGTCGAATGGCATATGTGATATAAAAGAGTCTTATTNGGCATATGTAATATAAAAGAGCCTTACTACTAATAACAGCATATGTACGCGTACATTACATTCACACTCGTAAAACTAAAAGTCTTAAAATTACTATTTTTTAAAAAAAAAATTTTTTTTGTATTTCATTCAGAGTCTTTTCTCCGTGTTTTAGAAATTTTCCTTTCTTGATGATCACTTCTTAACCTAGATACAAAATACAATTTCGAAACCACTTTTCGCATTTCACAGCACTTTTTTTTT
>CM053170.1:76135428-76197803 GCA_012977825.3 Pteromalus puparum | reverse complement strand
CTTAAAAAAAAAAAAAAAAAAAATAGAGAAACAAGGCAATTTTTTTGCAGCTTCTTTTTTACGCTGTTAGCATCACTAATGAAGTAAGAATTTCTACGAATGCCGTATATACCAACGATTCCAGTTTTTCCTCCTTTTCTCGTTTACAAAAATTACCACACTATCCACATCTAGAGCATCCACGTGAACAGTTATAAATTACCTTCCTCTTGAACAACTAGGCCGTAGCCCGGAATTTTTCGCACCTGACGTTAAAACAGATCTAGAGCTTGTTCTCTGCTCGCGATAAGAATTTTAAATTTTTCGAATGAACAAAAAAGATCAAGCCACGCGATTTTTTTTACAAAATAATTGCGACACCTGTAGTCTATTGTTCGGAACGCAATTGAGACGCTTACTGCCGCAGGCAGTGTTTTTCCCATAACTCTTCGATTCTGCCCTACATGCGCCGCAACAAAAGGTGGCGCTTTCGCTTCTTGCTTTTTTCTTCTTTTTAATTGCAAAGTGAAGTCTCTTAATTAATGCTTTTGCGCGCATGAGCTTCGTAATAGAGCCTCAGCGCGGATAATAATAGTAAAAGTGTGTCTATACACAGTTAGTCGCTTCATCGAAAATGTTTTTTTCTATTTCAAAATCCGTGTAAAGAGTTGTACAGAAAAAAGTACTCACTTTCTGCATACTCGGCAGTTCAAACTCAGTAAAAACCAAAAGATAAAGTGTCCCCTGTTTATTTTGTTATTCCAAGATAAGATAGTGCTTATGCAAATCAAACAAACGAGCCTAACATTTCAACACTACTCGGGAAATAAGCCGCGAATATATAGCAATATTATTATCTAATCTTCGGCTTTTATTGTTCGAAGATGAATAAAAATCTACAAAACGCGTTACGTGTGCAGCTGAGCCGCAAATGAACGAGCGAACACAAACATCGCATAATAAATAATCCGCGCGCAGTGGGCAAAACACTATACGTTATTACCATTTCTTCAATATCATCTCGACTGCTGAGAGATCTCTAAAAGGGGCTTGCAAAATGTTTAGTCGCGTTGTACGTCAATTAAATGCGCGCAATAAAGCGGATGAGAAAAATGAAGAAATTATTATATGAATAATATAATTACGAAGCACGCAGTAGATTTTTTTCATCAGCGCGTCGACTCATTAAAAGCCTCGCCTATATACAGTTCTGACACGTGATCTTGGATTCTTTGAGCGTAAATTGAGATAGGACTTAATTAAGAATTGTTTTTTTTTTGTGTTGATAATTGTGTTATAATTTAGCAGCTTTCGTAATTAATTTGAACAGATATATGCACATGTATTCCAGTAAATCGAAGTTCAAATATACCAAACCATCTCTTTATTATTCACACCTCATCACCCCATCAACAGCGACAACTTAGTTTTCAAAACCTATAATACCTCTGTACCATTTTATTCACTTTCATACACGAACCACTCGAAGTTAAATTTCCGCCGCATTACCCGCTTACTGCACACTAAAAATTTACGACTCTTTCAGACCTCTAAATCCCCAATAAAAAAAATTCAGCGCACAAGCTACGCTCAAATAGCTCAGAAAATAAGTCGACCCACAAAACCAAAAAACGAGTAAGAGTTTTATTCGATTCGACGTCAGAGACCGTGTATACACACATACATATATGCATATGCGCATACGTAAAACGCTTCCGAGCACAGCATCATCATTGAGTCTGGGGTTAGGTTTCACCCGTGTATAACCCGAGCAGGAGCGCGAGCTGAGGTATACTCCGTGTGGTCGTCGCGGTCAGAACTTCTACGTTTATATACATCGTCCTTTTTTTCGAGAAGAATATGTAGAGAGTGAGATTGCGCGGGGATGTGGTGATATTTTTTTTTTTGCGGAGTTGAAAGTGGATTCAGATTTTCTTGAGCGTATGAATGATGAGCTTTAAAATTGAAAGACGCTTTGAGTATAACGCGATGAAACTATAATGTTATAAACTTATTTCGTTAATTTTAAGGAATAACGTTTCTGATGATAAATTCTCACAAAATTTCGTAGATATTTGAATAATGTAGAAGCCACACATGCTTGAAATTCCGTCATTATATGAAACGTATATGCTCTCACAGAATTTTAGTTAAAATCAATTTACACTTTTTGGACACGTCAAACTGATAATATGATAAGAGTACATGCACGCTATACTGTGAATTTCTAAAAACTTTACGCAAACACAGTGTGTCAGAGAACATTTTGAGAACCCGCGGCTTATTGATTTCTCGTCTCGAGAATTCATCGTGGTGTGCGAAGAAGCACTTTTTACTGTCTGGAATTTTCTTGGCTCGTGAGGGTATTCCACGAGGAATCTTATAATACATGTGGACATTTTTTCTATCTAAAAAATAGACAGTTTCTATCGTAAATTTTCCCTCTATGCTCTTGCTGATAATAAAAGCAAGAATGATCCATGTCGGTCAACAAAGGACAGCGTGTATTACAATAATTTGTGACGCTATAATGATAAAATCTCACTATCGACGGTCAAGTTCACGCGGATCGTATTGTCTCGCGATATAATTGAAAGGTGATCTATACGTTTACGTAAATGTCAATTTCGTAATCATCTTTTGTCATTAATACGCCTATTTTTGTACCACTCATTGACAAAAAACGCGTCCTATTCTAACGATTGTGTTTACATAATTCAAAGCGGTCGTCGGTACGAAATTATGCAATTTTTTCTCTGAATCGTTAATTTGAATGTTTCAATACTTTGAGTCCAGCAAAAAACACATTATTTGCATTCGGCCTTCGACGATAACGCGACGTGAATAGCGGGAAAGTTTGAAAAGGCTGGAATGATAAAACCAAGTTTTTCCTATCCTTCATTGTAGCGTGTATAATCCGCAGAACACGACACTTATCCAATGCAGCTTGTAAATTTTCATTTTGTCGAGCTTGTTTCATTTGACGCGTATTTCCAGCACCGATTGCACATACATAACTCAAATTTTTCATTTGTCCCGTCTTCTGGAACTCGAGATATTTCCTACAGCGAAGTATATGCTTTTCGATAAAAATGCGCGTTGGATAAAATACCGAGACAATATACATAATTCGATCCGGCTTTTTCATATAAAAAGTACACAATATTTCAAACGTACAAAAATCATAACTGTCACAGAGTATATCTAACTTGAGCAACGCATAAAGTCTCGAAAAAATTAGACCACTCTCATTGACGTCAACGCGAGAGAGAATTTTATCGCCGCCAACTTTTGCATCAACGCGCAGACAGCGCGATCGATCTTCTCCGCATTGTCTCTCGTTGTATAATTCAGAAAACTTCCCAAAACACAAAGTGATTACTTCCTACTCCAACGTCGTAAATGAGCGTTTTTGCAAACAGGGAAGCTACTCCTCACGGAAATAAAAAACGACAATGCAATCCTCGACGTCACGCAACAACTTCAGCCGCTAGTACGAGAGAGTTAAAAGAAAAAAAAATCGTTGCGGTCGTCGCCACTGTCAGCGGTACGGCGGAATCACGGGCCGCTGGATGCGAAAAGGCGCTCGTTTTTATCTGCTGCTACTGCTGCGACAAACCGAACGGCGCTGCGGGATGCATGTATAGCGCGAGGTGTTAAAGTTTCGTCGCCGAGTTGACAATGAAATTGGCGCTATTGTTTTCTTCTTTCTTTCTCGACAAGCTACTGACTTGTACAGTATTGAATTTCGTGCTTTTTTAAAATTAAACATTTTTCATGATTTTTATAAATCAGCTATTTATTTATCATTCAAATTCGACGCAAAAAAATTCGCAGGAGCTTATGATTTATTGCAAAGTTCTTCGAGCGCTGCTCCCGCACAAAAGCGTCGTAAAAATTCTCGTAAACCCAGATATATATACAGTATAGCTAATGAAAAAAAAAATCCATAAACGCTTATCACCCTAATCGGCCTTAGGCCATCGATTCCGATAAACTACCAATCTTCCCCCTTTTACATAACGCAAAACCAACAAAGCGCGTCTCTGCCTCTAAAAAACACAATTTTTCACACCGACTCAGCCGCTTCGAACTCTTACTCTCGCGATTCTCCTATTTAAATGGGCGAACCTTATTCTTCCATGCAACAACGAACTCTCTCGGCAGTGCTCTCGCTTTTTTTTCCCCGCGTCCTAATCATCCTAAATCAACAGATCTCGAGTCAATTAGGAGCGAAAATAACCTCGGGAAGAAAAAAACTTTGCTCGCACTTCAATACCTATATATCGCTCGCGCGCGCAGCGATTCAATGAACTCTCTTTTCACTGCTCGCGTACGCGTTTCATTATATTGGAAAGCGCGAGCGCACTATATAGCCTGAGAGAATAGACTTCTTTTTTTTTCGTAAAATTCACGCACCACGAGGAGAAAAATATAAAAGCGCGCGTCGTCGTCACGGAAGAGCAGAGCGAGAAATCGACTTATCATCCGCGAGCGATTTTCGCGTCGATGCGGGTATAATACGGCATGTGTGTGCGTATGTCGGCATCCGGTATGGGTATGTGTGTACGGGATCGAGGCTGAAAAATCGCGGGTTATTATCGATGTCGCGGAAAGTAGTGTGTGTGTGCGCTATAGTCGGTGAAATTGACCGATAGCTGCGCACGTACATGCTGGTATGCGTTATATGCGCGGAGAGGAATACTTTTTCACCGTTCATTAAGCGCGTATACCGCGACGTGTCGCCCATAGAGAGAGAGAGAGAGAGAGAGAGAGAGAGAGAGAGAGAGAGAGAGAGAGAGAGAGAGAGAGAGAGACTCGTTTCCAATAAACTTGTAACTGCTATAACGATTCTATAGTTTTTGCGCGATATCGCTGAAGTATTATAAAAAAAATGATGATGTGAACAACTTTACCATGACGCTTGAATAATGCACGAAGCCGATGTACAAAAGAAATTTGCAAGCTTCTCCGAAAAAGCACGAGCGCTAAAAAAGCATACATGCTAATTGACGCCATTAAGAGCGCGATAAATCTACCAGCGGCTAAAACGCAGCAGCACTAATGCGCGCGAGTGCGGGTAACCCGCAGGATAAAGTCCCGACTTTTTCGTCGCTTTCTCTGTGAACGTATAAATAGAAACTCCGCGCGGGACGCAAAAGTTTCCCCCTCTTTGTGTGAAAAATCAATGCGATCATCCAAAAAAAAAAAAAAAAACAGTATCTCAGTAAACTTTGTCTATATATATAAGGAAATTTGAGGATTTTTCGGAGTCAAGAAATTCGAACATTGTTTCGTGATTTTTCCATATTTTCAATTGTAGACAACTTTTGACCAAATCAAGCATTTTCAACGCATTTTTTTTTTTTTAATTAAAGCTCTTTTACTGTTCTTTCATCCTAGTAATCTGAATTTTCCGTTTGCACCGTCGGAAATTAAGTACATGCCATTGAACAATGGCTATTTTTGGTTAAATTTAAAGGGCCGAAAAAACAGTGTCACAAAGCAGTTTTCTCATGTTCAGTACATTTAATGATATAATGAACAAGATAAACCAAGTTAGAAAGGTGTGCTCGCTTTTTGAAAATTTGCCATTTCGCGACCCCAAAAAGTGACCGATTTACAAAGATTTCCTCATATGCAGTGCGGGTCGCGCTGAATGAAACTCGCTACATTGATTTTTATCGAAGTTCATTCGGTACTTCTCTCAAGGTCGTCGAGAGATGAAGCAAGTTACTCGAAATTCGGTGAGGAGAGAAAGAAATTTGCAAGCTGCGGTGTTATCATTATTTTTTATCGACGGAAAACAGAGTTGAATATTTATCATTTTGTGCGTTGTAAATCGAGAGAAAAAAAAACGTGTACACGGATAAACTGAAAATTCCGTGGAGGAATTATTCATGACTCGGACTTTCATCTTTAAGACTCTGGATTATGCGCATTTTGCACTGCGCGCTCGCGCTTTTCATTAGAAAATTTTAACCGACTATACTATATTATGTTATACTCGTTTATTTTTGCACGATGGTCCAGCGCGCGATAGCTGAACTCGGCTTCTTCTCGCTTGAAATTTATTGGCAAAAGGTGGACGATAAACAAGTTAAAAATAAACCAAGCCCGCGACACACACACAAGCCAAACACGTAACTTAAAACTGATTTCTCGCGAATCCTGCTTTCAGGGAGATATTTTACAAAGTTGTAAGAAATTTAATTTTTTTCGTTTTAAAAAATAGATTGTTGTAAAGAACCACAAAGTTCATTAAAACTTATACCCTATCGTGAAAATGTTTGGCTAACGCTATTATTGACTAACGAGAAAAGTTGCGACCGCTTTCCGCGTCAGTGACGAAAAGTCATTTTCAAAAGTGTCGTCGAGACGCTCAAGGCCGGACCAATTACATCCCACCGCGGGTGTATACAAGAACATTCAATTCAAAGCCTTTTTCACCGTCCGCCTTAAAATAACCCCGGCGATTAGGTGCATAAACTGTAAGTTAAGTTGACGACGATCTCCATTAAACATATAGTAAACAGTAAGCGGTTAACCTGAGAATTCAACCTTTTCGCGACTATAAGTAGACGCCACATCCGCTTCCGCGATATTATTGTCCTTCGCGAAAGTTGTATAAAGCGACGCATCGAAGTTTCCTCGATTACATTTCCCGCGATAAACTTGCAACTTCGCCGGTATCTTCTCGAGAAAAAAATCTCATCATCGTCATCCCCACACACCTCGAAGCAGCCCATCTCGAATATCCATCAACTCTTCAAGCGCGACCTCGATAGCCACCTACGCGTATAAAAGGGTCCCGGAATCTTAGCTTTTATACGAACGCGTAAGAGTAAAAAAAGAAAAAAAAACGCTACCCCTGAGATCCTTATCGATACTACAGTCGGCGCCGAGAATTCGACCAAGCTCTTTGCTCTCTGAGTCATCCTAGACTATTCAGTATGTATGTATATACATAGACCTATATTCGCGCTCGGGAATATGGGGTAGGTGTATAAGGTTTTGTTGCGATGATTAGAAACCGGTGATAAAGTCGTGGGAGGTTCACGTGCGATTCTTGGCTTGATTCGCTGGAAACTCTGGCCATCATGCCTTTGCGAGGGATTCTGAGAATTGTTATTGTTGCGCGATCGAAGGAATTCGCTATAACTGTGAACTATACTACCTACAAGTGTGGAATTAAAACGTCGATGGATTGTAAAATGTTATTAGTTTAATGTACACGCGTGAAATTTCATTTTCCATAGCCTTTTTGCTCTTGACAATGGGGTACCAAGTTGGTAAAACCGCGATGACGTCACAATAGAACTGTAACTTGCGCTGCAGAAAATGTATACAAAGAAACTTTCTTGATCGTGGCTGGATAAGGCTTCACGGCTGCGATTGTTCCTTATCCCTAATTTTGTTTGAATAAAATGATTCCTAGACTTTTGATGAATTTGTTTATAATATTTCCTATTATAAACAAATTTCACGTGCGGTTTGTTTCATGCACTCAATATCTGAATCAAAAAGCTTTTTCATCATTACCATCTGTATACCTTACCGTGCCTTATATACTCTTAAAAAAGAAGAAAACTGCCAAACTGCGAAAAACAACGGAAAATCCCAACCTCTCTGAAGTTTTTTTTTTTTATTAAAGAAAGAACCTTCGAATAAACAAAACACCCAGCAACATTCCCAACCCCATCGTGCAAGATCCACGTAACCCCATACATAATGGGCACATCACGGTACAGCAGTCAACGAAAATCGAAAAACAACCTCAAAAAACCTCCGCGCGTCCGTCTTTTCCGCGAACCCCTTAACAACGAGAGAGAGAGAGAGAGAGAGAGAGAGAGAGAGTTTCTCCTCTCTCTCGGAAGTTCATAAAAAACAGACCAGCTCGCTCTTTTTCTCTTGGCCTGCAATTTCGTTTCGCCATGACACGGCGTCGCGGAACAGGTGCACGACACACCACTGAGGGGTTGTTGCAGTGTACAATATAAGCGCCGCTGCAACCAACGATCCTTTGTCCATTTTCTCGGAAATTCTCGCGCGGATCACACTGCAGACTAAAAAGAAGGAGGTACGAAGAATATCCTCTCACCTTGGCCATGTCTGCTGTAAATCCGGACGCAGGAAATATAACACACCGAAGGGCTATGCTCTTTTTCTCGTTCACTCCTCCTCGCGACGCATCTTCCTCCCGTCTCTTCTCTCTCTACATCTATACAGTCCTGCACTTTGTCTCTACACTCTTCCAGTGTATATACGTATGGGCTATGCTTCTTTCGAGAAGCGGAGATACACACAAGGGGTAAGGTTCACTCTCGAAGATGAGGTAGAAGCAGTAACCGTCGTCGGGGGGTGAGACTATATTAAACTGAACGATTCACAGTCACTTGCTCGGCCGATGGACGAGGAACGTATGCGTGTGGTGGCGCGAGAGCGTGTGATATTGATTCGAGAGCAAGAAGCGGGCGCCCGGCGACTCCTGCGCCGCTGCGCGCGCGCTGCCCCTCTCTTTTTCTATATCCCTCTCTCTCTCTCTCTCTCTTCGCTGCGCTTCTTCCTCCCCGACGAGTGTATAAGTATGATGCTATCCGTTGCTTTTTCTTTCTTTCTTTTCGAGATTCATCCGATGCTCGATTTTTCGTTGTTCTCCTGTCGACGCCGTATACCCTCATATACCTAGGTGTGGACTTTGTTTTGATACGGTGACGTGAGCTACGATTGTCTTGTCGCTGACCTCGTCGCTGACGCGATGTTTCACACGTGTACAGATATCTATATATAGGGAGATAGAAATCTTGTACTCGCGGTAGATGTATGTACAATGTAGGTATATACGAGTGACAATGGAATTGATGATACCGTGGGAGACGGATGTATACATGCGAGTTATGTGCGCATCGAGTTATGCAATATCCTATTGCTACTTATATATGCGCGTTATTTTTGGCAGAACCGAGGATAAGATAAGGGAGTAAATAGTTGGTTTGACGGTAACAGGTTGGAATGGGAGCTCCATATGGCCTGACCCAGTGACACGAGCATTTGGCAGCTGTCAAGCAGACTTGGAAAAATGTATAGTAATTTTTAAGTTCTATACGGTATTAAATCATCCGTTTAATGATGTGCGCCTCTGTTATACAGTAGATATTTTGCATCGTGGGTTCGCTTTTACGAAAATTTTGTTATACAAGTAAAAAGTTTTGATGTTATTATCTCTTACTGTAGACACGATAAAAAAATGAACTCGAAAACAATACTCTTGTAAGCAGATATCAGATAACATGCCCGCAAACTTTTTGTAGTACGAAGCTATCATTCTCTTCACCGTTCCAGCAAAAAACTCTTTTTTAGAATAAATTCATAAATCCTGTTTTAAAGTAAATATTTTGTGTCATGCAATGACCGCATTTTAATAAAACAAGTTATTGAATAAATATATATATATATATCATGAAGATGGTGTTTATAGATATATCTTTATATATGCTCGCTCGCTGAATAAGTAATCAATTGTCGCGAACAAACGCCTATAGCTGCTCTCTCTCTCTCTCTCTCTCTCTGATCATTCAAAGATCATTCCGCTCACCTTAGCCGCAAAACAAAAAACGCACATAAATCCAAAACTCACCATCGCCGCATCTCCGCAAAAAACTCACTCCTTTCGCTTCCAAAAAAAAAAACGAAAAGGAATCTCCGAAACTAGCACTTGCGCGTAAATGTGTGTATCGCAAAAAAAGACAGTTTAGCGCACAGAGCACAGCGGAGCCAACTGCCCGCGATGCGATAATCCCCTCGAGCTCTATTTCTTACGGCTGTGTGTGTGTCTGGCTATACAAAAAGAGAAAAGCCTCGGAGATTCTCTATTTTTCTTCTCTCGGGGACAGTTTCGCGCGCCGGCCCGGGCTCTAAAAAGAGCTGCTACTGCCGCCGCGCGCGTAGTACACTAAGTTTATTCTAGGCTCCGAAAGAGAAAGAGAGAGAGAGAGAGAGAGAGAGAGTTACATGCGAGAGTTGACACACACCTGAGGATGTGTGCGCTCACGCATATCGTAGGAGATGGCAAGCGAAAGACTTGCTCTACAGACGTTTGAGTTTGTTAATTGACTTGAGAAAAAACGACGAGAGTTTCGTTGAAACAAAGAGAAGTACACAGTATACAGAAAAGGGTATTCATTCTTTAGACTCGAGATCGTTAATCTTGCTTGATATATTGTATGTACATAACAGCCGCCAATCTGTTACAGATTTTATTTCCGGAGAATTGATATAGATTCGTATAAGTAGGTAATGAGCTTGTGAAATATTTACTTGAGTGCAAATCGAATGTTCGTAAGTTATTAATGCAATCAATGAGATACTCGGCTAATGTTTCTATTTGCATCTTTTTGTTCCTATTTTATCGAAATAATAACGGTGCGGAAAGATAATAAATTTAGAAGAAAATTCACATAGATTGAAACTTTATTTTGCGTGGAAAGGAAACTCTTGAAATATCGTATCCCCGACGTCACACTATATAGCGAAAATCTTTTGCTATCTACTGTCTGCCGGGGAAACGCTTTGTAATAAAAATCAAATAGTAGACACGTAATACAAAGTTTGCACGTACTGGACGACAATCGAAAAAATCGTGTTTTTTTGTACTTTATAACTGCTTTTTAATTTGGCATCTACTATTTATACATATACAATACATTTTACAGAAGTAATTTAGGCTTTATGTAGAGCTGGAAATTGGAAACTTTTTTATAATTATAAAATAAACATTTTCCACACTTTTTGAGAAGAGAACGCATAAGCAAGAGTAATCGTCGATTTGTATTAATTAACTCTAAGAAAAATTACTCTTGATTATCGCTCGACTTATGTTAACGTGAGCTATCATAAATATTTTTTAACTAAATATATATATATATAAAACAAGTATTTTATAATTATTTAGAAGTTTACGGACATATACTTATACATTCTAGATTACTTTTGTAAAACAATATTTGTCTCTTAAATAACGCCACATAAACAATCAAAACGTTACTTTCAAAGTAATTAAAGATATTCTCAACATTGAATAATCTAACGCGATTCCGAATGGTCCGCTCCGAATTTTCAAGTTGAGGTCTCCTATTGCATTAGAAGTAAACATTATTTTTACGCATCCATAGAAATATTTTCCACTCCAAAGTAATCATTTAAAACAATTAAAACAATATATAATATTTGCATACGTCGGGAATCTTTAAAAATCGTCACAAAGATCATTAACATCTCTTTCACTGTTTTATATAGTTACATCGTTTGACAAATCACAAATCACGCACGTAGACACATAATGATAATGAGGAAACTCCATCTTGCATTTTTATTATTTTAAAAAATAAGATTTTTAATATAATATTATAAGGTGATTATTTTTTCCTGATACAACATGCATAATTGCCGTTTTTCAATAGTTCACCACCAAAATTATTTGTCACACATCCGACTTTAAGCTTACTCATCGTATACATTAGCTGGCTTCGGTCACCTGCCCAATATCTACGACGAACAAGTCTGTGAAATGATTTCTATAAACGCACCGGACATTCAAAGTATTAGGTATGCGCACGCCATTTTGGCTCTTTTAACCTTGCTTTTTTTGTATCTTTGCTTTAAGTTATACTTGCAAAAAGATACTTAGTTGTAGGTACACGCTGACATGCAAAGGAAACGATTTACATTTTACTTATCATCACACGGTCTTGAATATTTTACTACATCTTTTGCATTGTATTTTTTTTCGGTTTCATTCGCTTCTCTATTTATTCAAGCTAAAATTCACAATATCAGCCGAGTACTACAATGGACTTTTGAATTCCTCTTATTTCTCTGCAATATAATATTTCTTTATTATATAGATGTATTTATTTACCCTAAGAAGGAAAAGCGCTCTCGAGATCGATTATGTCTTATGGCGACAATGAATGCAATCAGTTTTAATTGTATCCACTGTCTGATATACGTATCCTTTTTCAGTTTATACTTATTGTAAATTTACAGAGATTTTTGGGCGAAATCACAATGAAAGACTCACGATTGCAACGCTCTTTTTTTTAATAATTTTAAGTTCATCAGTGAAAAAAATCTAGACTTTATTTTCTAATTAAATTAATATTAAAGCAATCACATTTTATCTTATGATTTAGATTAATATAAGAGAATTTTTTCGATAAAGTTATAATTATTTTAAAAAAAGTATAATTGTTTGACTGTAGTAATTTCATTACCTGTAATTTGGCTGCCCAATTTTACAATATATAATTAATATAAATTATTTACTAATATTCGACGCGCTTTTCCTGAAACGCAATTTTATTAATTCCGCTTAAACACACACCAAATTTAACGCCGAAGTTGAAATTTCGATAAGCCACGTAGATTCTTTTTTGTACGCATATGGTTCATAAACACATTTTCTTTCCGCTATACATACACAGACTTCGAACGGATTTTACGAAACTTATTTTACATCGTAAGGTTTTTTTTCATTATGGAATGGTTTATCTAGCAATCTAACGGCTTCGTGTTAATGTTTTTTTTCCATTGTTTATTTTACACTTAAGAATATATATAAATATCTATATAGTTGAAAAAAATTACGTTTAATTTTTTTTTATCAATTTGACCACCTCTTTCTTCTTAAACAAGGTAAGTTCGTCGCAAGAAAAATTGGAAATTTTATACTCCCTTGTCAAGTGTCCTTTTGTACAAGTCACTCGCTAAAGATTTTTTATTTTCATTTTTTCTCTAATCTCATTATTTTCATTTTATATACTTAATAGACGTCGATGTATTTGTGGACACAGTTTTGTTGCTTTATTATCATTTTTTGTCTTCTTTTTGTTACGTTTAGAATATAGTACATTATGCAACAAGGGGCGAAAGTAGCAGATTTTTCCCGCGGGTGGGTTTACTGCCAGAGCGAGTAGATTTTTCGCGAGGGTGCGTTTACTGCCTGAGCGAAGAGAGGGCAGTAATCACCCGAGGAAAAATCTACTTTCGCCCCGTGTTGCATATAGTATTTTATTCCACTTTCGGCCGAAAGGCCACTATTTGAGCCTGAAAAGCGGGTTATATACAATTTGTATATTAATTTATTTATTTGCCCATTTGTTAAATTGTTTAAAAAATTTTTTAAAATTTTAAAAATGTTTAAAAATTTTTTTAAAATTTTAAAAATGTTTAAAAATTTTTTTTTAACTTTTTTTCCCGCAAAATTTTACTTTTTTTCGCTAATCTGATTTGCGGGAAAAATGTGCTACTTTGCCCCGCATTTCAGGGATAAAAAGTGGCCATTTCGGTCTAGTGTGGAATAAAAGTATTGTCGTATCTTACAAACGCACATAATATCTCATAATTTGCGCGACTGAGAAACAATTTTATTTGCATCTCCAGCTCGCTAAAGTTTATAGTCTATTTTGGCTGTAAAATTTTTCAGGCAGCGCGTTTGCAAAGTAAAAAAGAAGAAATTTCGCTATTCAAAAAATAACTAACTCAATATACGGTCATAAATATAGCAAATGTATGCCGCACGGATAATATTCAGTTTTGCTCGCAACTTTGGCATAAAAATCTACTTTTTTCGTTTAGCTCTAAAGGACACAAAGGTTTTGAGTAAAAAGGCCTTTGGGTTATTATTGTAAATCTCGTTATTAAAAGAAGGCACCTTGCATAAGGTTATCTTGTGTTTGCAGCAACTTTCATAAGTTTGTTATAATGGTCAAAGTTTGAACTTTAAAAATTGCAAAAAGGCATCCGCGAGAGGCGAAATCAATTTTTCATTATTGATAAACTTTTTACAATATCGAATATCAAGTTTACTTCACCACCAGCGTACTTCATTACGATTCGTAATGAATTAAGCCAACGTATTCTCTCTCTCTCAAACTGTACAACAATAAATTATGCATTCAAATATTTTTTTTGAATATAATTTTATACTTTCATTTAGATTTCAAGTCTACTTTCATTCGCATATCACTATCTACTTAACTTTCAATTCTCTCCTTCCTTTTCGACCAAACTATACCGAAAAAGAAAAGAATAGAATACGACAATATAGCTAATAGTTTCTAAAAAGTTTCTTTCTATTTACCTCTCTTTCTCAAATAAAAACATATCTTGCCCTGTGGACCCGATGATAGAATCGCACACGACAAACTAAAGACTTATATAAATGAAGAACAAAATATAACCAACAATTCGTAAAGAAATACTAAATAAAATTAATGCTTTTTTCTCACGCATACACGCTCTCCATTCCACACACGGCTATTCTCATGCGTACTGCATAATAGTCAAAATAAAATTCATAAAAATATTGCGCGAGTCACAAAAATAAAATAATAATAAAAATCTACACTTTCAAGTTGTCGCGTGTTGTGAAGGCCATCCATCTTCAACTTTATGTATTTTGAGCTTTTCCTTTAAGATACTGAACTTATGGCGTTATGCGGTGAACCCATTTGCGTGAGAACTTTGTCCAGCCACTGAAGCGGTCCGTGCAGGTGGACTTCGATCCAACAGGGCGTCGAGGTCACATCCTGGCGATGGTATTCGGCTCCCCAGCCTTTTACAAACGACATCCTTGAACAAAATTATGATTATTAACAAACTCCATGTTGGTATTTTAAAAATTATTATTAGTCTTTAAGGGTTCAACTCACCTAATCGTGCACATTTTTGTGAGCTCATAGACAGCCTCGAATCCGTGATTAACGCTTTGCGAAAGCAACTGTGCGAACTCCTGATTATTAAATATCTTGAGAGAACATCCGGGAGGTATCTTACAAACGGTGCTCGGATGAAAACCATGATGATGATTACAGTTTCTCGACTGCACAAAGATCGCTGAGTCTGACAAACATTCAGCATATACCTCTCCACTAACGTAATAAAGATGCACCCCTTTCCCAATATGCCTCCTCGTGTTCTCGATCGTAGAGTTCCTGTTGACATTGGATAGCTGACCCAAACAGAAGCGATCACTGTTATTGTTGGGGTAAGTGAAGCCGTCGACGATTACAGAGTGGGACTGGCAGTGAAACACTTCGCCGACACGGCAATTTAGCTCGTAGTAAGCTATCGAAGCCCAATAGAGCGGCTCCTGATAGCATACCGGTGCCACTTCCGGGCTGCCTGTCGAAGTGTCCATGGCAGCATTGCCGTTCCCGCCACTATTCGCGGTATTCGAACTAACTGTGGAATCGGGTGGTGGTGAGGGACCATGTTGAGAGCCGTCATCTGGAGGAGTATAAGCTGGAGGTGGAGTCTCTGGTAGACCGTTCGAGCCGTACGGACTCGTTGGGTTTGTCGTCGCTGAGCCTGGGCTGGGCACTGAGCCTACTGATGAGATCGGAGAAGTTGGGTTTACACCGGTACCGACTAGAAAATACAAAAACTAAATGAATATTTCTAAATTCAAAAGGAATTTATAGTTAAAAATATATTTATGATTCAATAGTTTTGCTATCGCTTCTATGCTTGAATTATATTATATATAGTATGGGTTTTTTTCAAAACTGGTTGTTCTTACAAATTCTGAGATACGTGAATCAGATAAAGTATGATTCATAAAACTTTTTGAACTATTGTATTTGCTCTTGATTCTCTGAATTCACGAATTAATATGTTTACAAGTTAACTTAGTGATATTTAAAAAAACTTTTCCTGCTGACGATTTGTACTTTCTAAAATCACAATTTAATTTTCTTCTCACCACGTATATAGTGTGTACTTTAGCGCCTCTTAGCGAGCGTTAAGGTGCAAACTCAAAAATAATTTGATAAAACAGGCAACAAACCTGCAGAAGAGTTAAATCCAGTAGACGAGTATGAGACGTTGTGGGGCATGGTGGGCTCAGTGAGCTGTTGGAATGGCAAGAGCGAGTGTCCGGGCGCATATTCGGAATGTCTCGGCACGAGTACTGGTGGCAGTACAGGGCTCTCCACTCGCTTGTAGTGATAGGGATTAATGCAGACCTCCTTCTGCTTGGCCGAAAATGGATACTGACACAGCTCTAGTGGCTTTAGTTCGTGATGCGACTGTAAATCTGGCCATCTCCAGACCCTACAATAAATTACGTGTGGCAGACCCTTTCGGTGAGACACTTGCAGCCTGCCATCCAGACTCCTGGGGATTGTTACGCATTTGCTTGGCGTTCCTGGACAGCTCAGAGCTCGTTCAAGCTCTTCAATGGCACCTTTGCGCTTTTTCAGTTTTTTGACGAGCGAATCAACGGCTTTTTCCGCCCATTTCTCTTCCTCGTCACCCTGTTTCCAACCCAGAAGCTTTTTGACAGCTGGGCTGGTGAAGGTGAAAAGGCTGTTGAGAGAAGACATAGGGCCAGAACTCGACGATCCTTCTTCATCATCCATTGTCAGGATTGGCTGAGAGTTGAGCTCAGGTAGATAAGACTTTAGGTCGTTTTTTATGGATTGTCCTTAACTAGTTCTAGGCACTGAAATTACATTATTTTTACATCAAATATTGATTGATTATGCATATCAATAAAAATAAATTATAGATACATTTTATTATATATGACGTGATTCAAAATTAGGATTTCATAAGAAAAGAAAGCAAATTTAAACATGCATTCATTACATTGCATTAATTGCGAGGAATCATGCATGAAATTGAATTAATTATTAAAATATATCTTGGAAAGATATTTCAAATACCTAATTACCAGAATAATGTTTAAAGTTGTTCACCAATGTAAAACAGTGCAATTCTAAGGAATGTTCAAACATTTAGCAATGGATGAATCATTCAATGATTCATGAATTTTCATTGGCATAAGGTTCAATTTCATTTTAAAAACGTTTGTAATCATTGTAGGTGTGTGGATGGAAAAACCAAATGGCTCTAGTATTTTCAAGACCTTGCTTTGGCTATGTTAATTCGATTATGCTTACCAAATTTAGGCTACATTTATGTGTCAACGATTCAACATCTTGTTTATATCAATTCCGCTTCCATTGAAAAATACTTGGATGTATTGTCACAGTTCAAATCTTAAATATAAGGCTACTTTAATATAGTAACGAGAGTCTCTTCAACAGTCTTGTGTAATATCCTATATCCAACTAAGGCCAAGATTTACCTAAAAAGAAGAAAACAAACAATTATCTATTTGTATATGCAAAAAAAATGAATATACAGTCGAATACGCAGATGAAAAATTGGAGCACTGATATACAATAGCAAGGGAGAGAAAGATGGAGTGAAAGACAAACGGACCAGCAGGCAGCTGAATCCAGATTGAAACTAAGTGAGCCACAGAGATTACTTAATAAAGGGATCCTTTATCTATTAAAAATCATCACACGTCACCCTCTAGCATTCGTCTCTCAAACTAAACGAACAAAAAAAAATAAACACAACCACTTAACGAACCATTGACAAACCACCATTATTAAAAAAACCACTCTATCACATTACACCCTTTGAGTGTACCAAACCACCCACAACAAATTCAGCATCGCGATCTCCCAACTGACTTCGACAGCTCCAAAAAATTTGACACCCCCAGCATTACTAAGAAATTATCACACTTTCTCTCTATTTCCCCCGAGAAAAAAAAAACAGCACCGCGCACCAGACGACGTCAACGACTTCGCACACTCACGTCTGGACGTGGACGTAGCCGCTGACGTCGAGAGAGCGAGTCGCAGCGTCGTCCCGCAGGTGTAGGCACCCACGTATGGGCCAGCAAGTGCGTGTTTACCCTCGAGCGCTGCTACAATCCGTGAGTCTTTTCAATTTGATGCAGCGCCGACGAGGACGATGTTGCTACTGCTGCTCGAAAAAAAGTGTGTACAGTGCTGCGCTGCTATGTGATGATCTCTGCTGCTGCTCCGGGAGGCTGTGTGCGCTCTCGTCAGTGTGGATGAGACTCCGTCTCCGTCCCTCTCTCTTTCTCTTTCTATAGCTTCGCTGCTATCGTATCCTCGTGTATTTGTTCTATACTCTGCTGCTGCTGCTGCTGCTGCTGTTGTGTTGTATTGTAATTTGTACTGTACAAGTGTACAGTAGTGTACTGAGAGCGACGTCGGTGGTACGGTGGTGGTGGAGCTGTATATGTAATATGGTTATTGGGGGGAAAATGGCGGTGGCTCTGTTTACGCCTTCAACGAGCGAAAACGCACGAGAGCAGCGGCGGGTTTGCGGAAAAAATTGTGGCTGCTTGCAAGCTGCTCAGAGATTAGTGCTGCCCCGCTTGACTAAGTACGATCTACTAGGGCTTTTCTTTTCTCTTTATTCTCTTCATAATACTAAATGTACTAATACTGCTGTCCGGAAGTCATTCGTATGTAGGTTCGTACTTCGTCCGTGGTTATGGATTTTTTGTGTGACCGGTTGGTCGCACTGAACTAGGCGCCAAATTTGAAAAACTTACTGATAATTAATAATCTTGCAGCTATTTGCATTTTGAGAAAAGAAAAATATAATAAAATAATCAAAAAAAGTTACAATTAAACGAATGTAAACTGCAACAATTTTCAATAATAATACAGAAAACCCTGAAGTTATCCGCCATCACGGCATGCGTACAGTGCGGTACTTCGTAGGCCATTGCTTTGGACAACCCGCCAACGTAACATATCCTAACATCCAACAAGCATCGCACTGACTCAGTAGTCCACTCGTCATCCAACAGAGAGAAAGAAAAGTCGATCGCGGAGTCGCTCGATACCTCAACGGCCATTATTAATCGTACTATACACCCTCGTATACACGCGCGCATCGACACGAGTGTTTCGCGCACTGCGTCAATCTCTCGAGTATATAAACGACTCGGCCGATAGATAAATATCGATATATCCCGAAATTACATATCGCGCGCGTGCACTATCGTGAAGATTCGAAATTGTTGATTCGGATTTGTGCGGTCTGCTGTGCTGATCCGCGATTCCGCGGGAAAACAAAATCGTGGCTGTTGCGCTGTTTCTGGGCTGCTGGAGTCGAGGATTCCTTGCGGTTCATCATCGGTTCATTGTCGACGATGACTGGTAGAGGTTGGAATGAGCTTCTTTTTCAAGATTGTTATGTATACTAGCTGTTTGTTGCGTGTAGTAATACAGTAATGGGCGATTCTATATGGTAATATTTTCAACAGGTGCAGGTACACTTTTTTGTAGTAGCTTGAGGAGTCTCTGATACTTTTGAATGGATACCGAATTTTTGATCATTCGCAAAACGGAAGTGATGGAAACGGAGGAGGGTATGAACAGTTCAGAGTTGGAGACCGGAGTTGAGATCATTGAGCAGGAGCAGGACATTGAGGAGGTAGATCACAAGCAGACTGGTTTGCAGACTGTATTTGCCAAATTTATGGAAGAGAAACATTCCATTACGTACAGGAAGCTCGTGGTTCCTCAGTCTATGAGAAGCATATACTGGAAGTTCTTTGGATTTCCAGCGGATGACGATGGAGAAATTCTGACAAGAGTTAAGATAGTTTGCTTGCTGTGCAAGACTCAAATTGCTTACAATAGGAACACTAGTAACTTAAGAATGCACCTGCAGAATAAACACGTTCAAGAGTTGCATGAGTTGGAGGCGCTCAGTCCACCCAGGAAACAAATCATCACCCCAGAGAGTAAAGAGAGGAGAGCACAAAAGAGAATGTTGAAAGCAGCAATGTCATCCAGTTCGCAGCACATATACACCACGAATGCTGATGGCACAGTGCAAATAGGTGGAGACATTCAGTTTGTGACTGATCCAAGTGTTGCTTTTCCTGAACAGTGCCTGGAGGAAGACATGACTGTAAACATTAACAAACCATTGAAATTTGTCATTAAGGATGGTACTATTGACAATGTTTCCACCACTAGTAATCAGAATATGACTTTTATGCTGTCTGAAGACCAGGAGCAGCAGTCTTCCTCCAATAACAAGTCAGTTTCAGAAGCTATAGTAGAATTCTTGATAATAGATTTACAACTGCCTGAAATTGTACAAGAGCAAGGTTTCCAAAGACTCATAGCTACTCTGAAGTCTCCATGTCAGATACCTAGTAAAACTTCATTGGAAGAAGAGATCATCCCTACAACTTATAACACATTCAGAGAAACAATACTGTCCAACATTTCTTGTCTGACAAGCGAAGTAAGCTTAGCAGTGGAAGAATGGACATCTAATTTTGGTGAAAGCTTTTTCTCCTTTCTCATCTACTACCAAAGTGCAGGTGAAGCTGTCTTGGAATCAAAGATTTTGTGTACAATTCATGGACCTAGAGATTGGGATGAGCTGCAGTGGGGAACTGTTTTGGATACTATGATGAATGACTGGTGCATCAAGTTAGAAAAAATAACTGCTGTCGTTGCATCAACCACAAGGTCACAGTTAATGAATGCTCTGATCAGCAGAGGTTTGACTGTGGTTCCTTGCTTACTACATTCTCTTCAAGTTTGTGCACAGACAATTTTTGAAAATTACGAAGTAAGCAAAGTCTTGACCAACTGCAGATCAATTATTGGAGCCATCACAAGTAATGCTGAAGCTACTCATCGTTTTGCTGTGCAAGAGCAACTTCTTGGGGTAATAAGAACTTTGCATGTATATTATGTTTATATAATTATATTTTAGAAATATATATTGATTTACCGCTTTCATTCATAGTTGGAGGAAAATATGATGATAATGGACTATCCGAATGTCTGGATGTCAACATACACAATGCTTCAGCAAATGATTCCTCGTAGAGAAGCAATCACAATGATTCTCAGCAGTATGGATGGGATTGATGAGAACGTATTAGATTTAAATGACGAGCAGTGGCAGATCATTCATGATCTTGTAGATGTTCTCGATCCTTTTAGAGTGACCACCGAGACGCTAAGTGAGGAAAAAATGCCTTTGATTTCGTTGTTGAAGCCATTGCTTTGGCAGCTGGTGTCATCACATCTTAAGGTAAAAGAAGAAGATTCCGCTACCGCGCAAGTTTTCAAGGAATCGTTATCGGATATGTTATGCAATCATTACTCCGATCCTAATGTTAGTTTGCTGTTGCAAATCGCGACAACCTTAGATCCTAGGTAAGAAAACTTGATAGCTTTTTTTGTACTTTTTAAAATTTTCAATTCGTATAAAAATTTTTAATAAAAATAAAAAATTTATTTTAGATTTAAAGAGGTAGCTTACGCTACCGACGAAGATAAAAAAATGGTAGCAACGCCTATAAAAGAGATGCTCACAAAACTCATAGAAGAAAACGAAGATTCAAGCGAAGGTCAAAAAGACTGTGAGCAAGTTGCTAAAAAAAGTCGAATATCAGGTAAAAGCTTTTGCAGTCTCTTTGGTACGCAATCTTTTTCTCTAAGAAATATATTAAACACATTATCCTTATTAGGAATGGAATTACTTCTTGGTGGTCTTCAACCCAATAAACGAGGGATGACTACCGAAGAAAAAGCGAACCTTGAACTAGCTCAGTATCAATCAGAAGCAACCGCTCCATTGGACAATTGTCCACTTCAGTGGTGGGCAAAGGTCTCGGCAAAGTGTCCCAATCTTGGTAGCATAGCTAGCCGTTACAATTGTGTTCCGGTATGTTGTCCACCGGCTTCCAGGATACCCGCTGATGTTCAAATGGCTTATAATGCTAAAAGAGCTGCATTGCCACCTCATCTAGTCGACAAGATGTTGTTTCTGCATGCAAATCATAATTTAATGTGAGAGTAGTGCAGAGGTTGACAGAGAGACAAAAGATTCATTTTGAATACAATATCACTCAAAAAATTACTTCGATTTATACGGAATCTGGCATAAAAAATCATTCAGAAAATAGTATGAATGAAAGTTCTACTAACGTCAGGTTTAGTGCATTGAAATCCTGTAAATTTAAAATCGAAATACTGCCGATTTTGAGAATGTGTATAAAAAAAGGTACAAGACAGAGGTGCACAAAAGGGCACTGACATTGACATTGTTTTTTGATTTTTTTGTACTTTAGTACAAACAAATTTATGATTTTTTAATTGTATTCTAAGACCATTCTTAGGATTATATTGTACATATACATATTTAGTATTTTGCAAATCACTTCACTTTTCAATTTTGACATTTTTCACTGTTTTGATAAAATATTCAATCACTTTGAAGATAGTTGAATTAAATTTCATGAATGATGAAAATATTAAAAGAAATTTTAGATTTTAAGGCCTATAACTCATTGTAAATACGTCATAAAGAAAATGTCATATTTTTCTTATACACATTTAGATTGTTTTTAAAGGAGGTTATTCTTTTTTTAATATCATGTGATAATCACATCAAACCAAAAACAATAGTATATTACGATACAAGTGGCATATTTATACCACGAGTATCGTACACTATTTATAGCACTGACTAGCATAAATCCGCTGTCATGCCTATTCATGGCCTAAACAGTCCATTTTTGCACCGTGCAGTTAGCGCCCGAGCGTAGCGAGGGCGATCAGCACAGTGCAATAATGGACTATTTATGCCACGGATAGGCGTGACATAGATGCGGATTTATGCCACACAGTGCTATAATAGTATATTGTTTACACCTTTTTCAAAAATTGTTGAGTAGACATGGACAAATATTTTTGTAAAGCTAAAATGTCGAGCGCATTAATGATTAAAAAAATTGTTAATAAAAATTTGATAAACACTTAAATTTTATTTATTTGTATCAAATTCATTACAAAAAATTTTCATGTACTACATCATGGAAGGCTAAACTGTTTTTGCATCCATTTTGATCCTTCATGATACCTTGGGTCACTAATGCACAGAGATGCTCTTTTACTAACGTAATAATAAAACACTGCAACTATAAAAAATATGTAGTACCAAGTACAAAGAAAGTTTTAAATACTGTTAAAGAATAAACGGGAAACTTACTGGTTCGTTGAACTGAGTAAAGGCTGTGATAACCCACTGACCAAAAATGAGTTAAAGGTGCAGACCAATGGATTGTCATATGCCAAGAATGCAAACTTATGCTTAGCACTATATAGGTAACGCAAATTAATAAAGTCATGCGGAATTGCGTGTATAAAAGTTGTATAAGTCCAGCCTGAAATTATAAATTTTAAATTTGGGATGTTAAAGTATAAGTATCTACTTTTTCCTTTGACTTACTTGAAAAATATATGTTGAGAAGAAGTTTGCCAAAAGTATAGTCAAAGACATTATCAGGCAGAAATCTTGAACTCTGAGAAAAGTAAATAGGATGATTAGTTAGCTAATTTTGTTCATTTAAAAATTAAAATACTGATAACTTACACAAAAAGAACAAGTAGATCAGCTGGACGATCTCTAGCAAACGTTGCAAACGAATTTACACCAAGATCAAAAATTAAGAATAAATATTGTAAAATTAACGTAAAAGTATACTTCTTTGGTGTCAAATGACCCATTTAAAGGCCTTATTACTAAAGCTAAGTGATCATAGGTTAATTCTGTGTTCTTTTTGAAATTCCAAGATTTATATACAAAAGTTGCTATGGCAACGGGAATCAGAAATTCAAATTAGAGTAGATCAATGATAAATAGGGTCATGGGAGTGTTTGCACTATAATAAATAATAATGATCTTGAAATCAGACAACGATCAAATTTTTGCATTATTGATAAATAACAACATACCTATGTATAATGCAATGTTATTAAAAATAAGCATTTTAAAAATTCAATTTTTCTAAAACATACTCGATAAAAAATATACTCACCAAAACTACAATTATAATCGGGTAAAAAATAATTCGCAACTTAAAAAATTTAAATTAACAAAATTGATTAAAAAAAATTTATATTCATCCAATGTCCGCGCCTCGCGACAAAACTCGTCCACGGAGCGACCAATCCCTGTGGGCTACCGCGACCTCCTACGGTCTGATTCTCAACCGCGAATTCGCGCGGCTCCTTTTCACCCGGACACGCGGACAGTCCGTTCGGGCCTCTTTCGTTTTCACGCCAGCAAGATGAAGTAAGTGTTCGGGCGTCGGGTGCCTCGGAAATCCGAGAATGCAGACGGCATCTGCGCTTTCCTGGCCGATTCACGGCCGCCACTGCCTTCTCATGTATCCCATAATTAACGTTTCATTAATATTTCCAGGATCGGACTGTGCGCGTACAGTGGATACAAGATTTATCCTGGCCATGGCAAGACCATGGTCAAAGTCGATGGAAAGGTGATTATCGCTTGTTGACTCTTAATGTTGATGATTTCTTTGACTCTAGCAAGTGATTGTTGTGGGGGCTAATTGATTTTTGTGTTTTTGCAATGTGCAATTGTTGCTGGGGTCATTGAAAACAATGCATTGTGTACTTAACCTCAAAGATCATATGATGTAGTATGTGACCCTTGTCTGCTTTGTTTTTACAGAACTTCACATTCCTGAACTCGAAATGTGAGTCTGCCCATCTGATGAAGCGCAACCCCAGGAAAGTCACATGGACCGTACTGTACAGGTGAGTGGCATTGTTTTGGTTTTGCATTTTGGAGCAGTGAGGTTATACGGCTCACCCGTGACCTGTGGATGAGTTACTCAATGCTAATTGATTTTGCAGGCGCAAGCACAAGAAGGGTCAGGAGGAGGAACAGACCAAGAAGAGGACCCGTAGGACGCAAAAGTTCCAGCGTGCTATTGTGGGAGCCTCCTTGACTGATATTCTGGCCAAGCGTAACATGAAGCCAGAGATCAGGAAGGCCCAACGTGACCAAGCCATCAAGTAAGTTTTTACATGGTTTTCACGATTATACTCAATGTTTAGTATATGTTTTACCTCATTTTTCTTTTTGTTGAATTAACACATGAAATTTTGAATAATACTATGTGTGATAAATTAGTTTAATTGATTAATATCATCAAATTTTACCAGATTTGTTCAAATTGATTATTTTTTAGATAACTTTTGATTCTACTTGGATTGTAACCAAGATTTTTGAAAACTAAATTCTGAAACACAAGTAAAATAGTTTTAACATAATTTAAACTTGCATTATTTCACCACATTACTTCATTATCATTTTATAGTAATTATTATTACTTCTAGAGTAGTATATGTTTATAGTATGCATATTTGACTTTATTTGATGTAAGGAAAAATATTAATGCTTTCTTTCTTTTAAAATCATTTGAGTACCGTACTGCATGTTTGATCAGGTAGACATTCGTTCCTCAGACGCGGCGTATCTTGTCGCGTAAGATTTCGAATGTCTTAGATTAATAACAAAGGGCTGCTTCACCCAGAATTGTGCAAATTGGATTACATTGTCTGGCTTTGCGGGTCCGTACATTCCAACCAAAAAAATTCCACTACCATTGATGATTATTTTTAAAAATCGCATCTTCTAATCCATGATTTCTTTTTTCCCAGGGCTGCCAAGGAACAGAAGAAGGCCCAGAAGGCCGTCAAGAAGGCAGCAGCGCCAGCCAAACAGAAGCCTGTACACAAGCAAAAGGCTACAAAAGTACAGCAGAAGGCTGCCCCCAGGGTTGGCGGCAAGCGATAAATTATTTCTTATAAAGCTTGACAAAAAATAAAGTGGTAAAACACTAAAAAAATCACAAAATTCGTTCGCTGTCATTCAATATGAAATCTTTTTATACACCTTTTTTCGTTAGATCTACAATCAATAGTTAAAAATAGAAAAAAAAATATAACAGTCGTGTTCTTTCACATAGGTTGCGTATATGTACATCAATAATAGTATATTGCACGGTGCAGTTTAGCGAAATTTAGTTTTCACTTATTCTGCGAGATGTCCTTCTTGAGAACGGAGAGCTTGGTGAGAGCCAGATCACGCCAGGCACGTCGCTCCTGAAGTTTGTCAAGCGGGCAGATCGCGTTTAACTGCTCGCTGATCTCATCGGCTTGTGGACCCACGAATCTCGGAGTCGGGCCGAAAGTCATGCTCGTGTTGTAGATGCTGTTGTTGTAAGTCTCGCAGTACTTCTTCATACCTTTAAAATAAATATTCAAAATCACATTAAATGTACACGAATGCAAGGTAGTCTTATCTTAAAAAAAAATTAAGTTTGCATTATTACCTTCAGCATTGAGGTGGGCGGTCTCGAAAGGACCGAGGAAAGCGTAGCGCATACCAAGTCCCTCGCTCATGACAATGTCGATGTCCTTTACATCTAGAACACCGTCAGCAACTAATCTCCAGGCTTCGTTCAAAATTGCGTACCTATAAATTTATGAAAGATTTTATAAAATTAGCATTTGGAAAGATGTAGAATTTGTTTTGGTTGAAAATTTAAAATTCAAAATGTTTGCAATGAGCTTACTGTATCCTGTTGAGAGCGAATCCGTCGATTTCACGGTTGAGTACAACGGGGGCTTGACCAATTTCGGTCATAATTTCCTTAGTCTTCGCTGGAATGTCTTTACGGGTCCATGGAGCTGGGACAATTTCCACGAGTGGCACGTAGTACGGTGGGTTTACCTAAGCATCGTTAAAAAATACTTGTTATTCGACTATTTTCAGATCAAACATACATATTACGTATTTGCAAAGACTATCCATCTCGTTATCGATCAGAATATCAGACAACCTTCAATTCTTTAGTTGAATGTTCTACTATTAGTATTATACGTAAGAGTTAGGTTTAATGTTTTTCCTTCCATATTATACAAGACAGCTTCAATGACGGCGATTATTTTCGGAATTTATCTAAAATATTATTCAGATAAATAATTTGAAAAATTATAAAAACATTCAAGTAAACTAGCTCTAGCCATAACAATAATTTCAATAAATTACTATTCGAACGTCAGACTTGATTGTTGCAGGTGTGTATTCGCAATCAAAAGAAAATCCTTGAAACATTTAAATAAGTATTATCAAAAGCATTCAATTGAAAGAATGTAAACAAAATCTGCGAACGATTGTCAAATTCTTCCACAAAATGACAACCGCTCGATCAAAAGCGCGTTATTACGGGCAAACACATACTAATCATCATGAATAATTCAGTCTTATCATAAAGTCACTCGAGATACGTAATTTCGAGATTGGATTCTCGCACGTACATCTATACATAAGTACTTTACAGTTGACTCTTGTGCGAACCGACACGATGCTTCGAACGATAAGGAGCTTCAAAGTTTGGGCGTTTAGTAAATTTCTGCTTTTTCTTTTTTTTTTTCTTTTTTAAGCGAAGGCATCCTTGAGCTTCATAATTATGCAGGTTGGGTGGTCTGCTACAGTCGCAGCTATTGTTTCTTTTACAAAGAGTGAAGGATACTTTTAATGATTATGTTCAATTTATAGTGCAATTATTTGCGGTAACAGCATTGTTTTCCGTTATATATACGTTCATCTGTTAAAGGAATAAAATTATACTATTAAAAATACTAAAATATACGAACAATAGTATATTCTCAGCTGACCTAGATCGTAAATTACGTATTACTTATCATGTTACAGTAGCATACTCGAACCAGATAAAATGATTCCTTCGATCAGATATCAATGTATATACCGCAATGTAATTAGTGCTCGCATCATCATGCCTATCAAAAGCTTGAAAATAATATTTCATATACCTATACCTTGTAATAATAATACTTGTTTTTAATGCAGTGAATGTAAGATATAATAAAAGTGCGAGACTTACGGGATGGGAAACGATGATTTGGTCGCGGTGCTTGAGTTTCTCACTGAACAAGGACGGTTTGAACGTCGATGTTGAGGAAGAGAGTATGACATTGTCGTCGACCACCTTGTCGAGTTCTTCGTACAGCTTGATCTTCATATCGATGCGCTCGGGTATACATTCCTGAATCAGTTTCGCGCCTTTTGCCATCTCGGCTAGGTTTGAGGAACCTGTGGATTAATTATAGGGGATTATAATTATTTTAATTGCAGCGATTGGTCGAAGGTCTCGATCGCAGATTACTTTTACTGTGAGGGAATAAACCTTTGAGGAGTAACAAAACGCAATTGGAAATATGGTATATTTTTCAAGGATATATTTTTCTTACTAATTTTGTGATACACGCGTATGTTGAGTTAAACATGACGTAATAAGAAAAGCGAAATCAGTAAAAAAAAAATATGCTGGTGGTCTGATAACAGCCCAAGGAGGCAGCGATCGTATTATCATGCGTATATCAAGAACGGTAAAAATTTTGGGACACCTCTGCGTAAGTACGTAAACACCTGAGCTTACTTTCGAGAATCGGGTGATTCGACGAGGTCGCTATATCATATTTTACACGATGTAATTATAAATATTTTATATCCATTATCGTTACCGTGGAAATTTTGAGGTGACCGAGCTTTAATTTGAACGTATACTTGAAAACTACATTTGTTTTCAAAGTATAATTTACAAAACTTATATCCAATATAAGCAAAACTGACCTTTGATAAGACTGTACTGCTCGTCGGCATTGAGTTTACCACGAAGCAGTCCATTGGCCTCGAGCCTCTTCAGCTGGTCCTTGATGTCCTGCAGGGCATTGTCGATCTGGCTCTGGACGATGTCGTAGATTGTAACCTGGTAACCGACACCCGCGAAAAGCATAGCCCAGCTGCGTCCAATCAGGCCACTGAAATTGTTTGAAAAACCAAGATTAGCGCAATGAGAGGAAAACTTATGAATGAAAAAATAATTTTTAATTTACTGATAAAGACTTCAACGGAGGATAACAAAACCAGTTTTATCCTCGTTAAATTAAAAATTTGAAAAGACGATATACCGGTTATATCGAGGCGAACGAAACGCTCCAAACAAGCTTTTCGAATGATACAAATGCTTGATTTCTTAAATAAAAGAAATAAATCATTTTTATTGTATTGATCTTTATACTCGGATTTAAAAATTTCTAAAATCTCACGAAGAAAAATTCACGAACATATAGGATAGGCATCGACGCACGTTGCATGGAACGTGTTCGATGGAATGACATTATCTTTCAGATTGCGAAAACTGAAAAAAAAAAATGAAACGATACACAAGCATTTGAAACATGGCTTGGAAAACTTATTATATTATATACTGTTCTGTATATGAGAGTTACAACATGATGATAATTTTAATGACTAAGAAAGTCAACCGGTTTTTCTGGATGCATGTTGCATATATTACAGTTTACATATACTACAGTTAGAAACCAGTAAAATGCAATTCTGCGCAGTATATATAACTCTGATTATAATAAATATCCCCAGGTGTATTTAGAAAACACTTGGCGTAAACCAAAATTAGCGTAATATATAACGTTATCGATCGCATCCATATCAAAAGCAAATTATAAATCGATCAATGCAAGTCGCACTAATAGTTCAAGACTCGACTCACCTGCCGACAATACCGATTTTCTCGTTCTTCTGCGCCATCGTGCTGTCGTTTAACAACTGCTGCAAAAAATCTCTCCGCACTGGACTATATAAAAATCGCCGACAACGAGTCGAGAGGAACAGCTGACTACGATCGCGGGTGCGCACTACGACTACTGCCTCTTCGCTTCGCTATACTTACCGCGTCTGAAAATTTACACAAAGCGGGGGGTATACGTATATATACATTATCTGCTGTTATATATTGGATACATCTATATGTATACGCGTATACTTGTTTACACATGCGTATAGGTATGTGTACTTACGTGCGAGCGAAATGTCTAGTTTTCCCCTTCTTTTAACGAAGTCGTTGTGGAATATAACGTGCGCGAAGAGCGAGGCGATGATAAAGCATAGCGCATTGTGATAATTTTTCCGGAGAGAAGATATAATATAGGTACTATACCTATATATGAGTAATTGAGTATGGAATAATGTAAGTATATATATGGAAGAGGATTTTGTTTGCATTTGGATTGAGTTCATTTCGATGTTATACATCTTTAGATGGGCCTTTTTGAAATTTGTACAATGTTTATTATTTATGAAATCAGCTGTATTGTTTGAATTGTATGAGATAGTCTACCGTGCTTATATGTATACCTATATTGCGCTATTTTGTTGTATAAAATGTTTGAATATTATTATATTAATTAATATATAAGAAATATAACAGCACCGTATATTTCTTATATATTAATTAATAATAACATTCAAACATATTATATAGGGGTACTCAAAATTTTTTTCTTCTTTATCTAGTCTTTGTCTACGGAATAACGTTTAAAATTTTTTCACAAATTATAAAAATATACAATTTAGATTCTAGCTGCAGTTGGTTATTGAGTAATTTGCACTTTTTATATGATTATAATGTATAGGAATTAAAAAAATCGCATCCTTATACGCGAAATAAAAAACGATGCAGCTCGCAAACCACGACGCCGTCTCTACTTCCTCAATTGCAATTCCGCGAAATTCTGATGCCTGCATGTATGTACCTATAGGTATACATCTCCGCTGACCGTCTCTGTGATTCCCCGCAGCCAGATAAACAAACCTCCCACGCACTCGACCTGCTCGACCACGTGACTCGATATTTCCGTTTGCACATGCAGCTCTAAGCTGCGCGTAGGTATAGTGCAATCAACTACTAATTATAGTAGTAGATATGTACACATGTTTAGGTATTGCAAAACGAAACCACCGCGATATCAGGGACTCAAGACCTCATCATCTTGTCTTGATTCAGATTTCCAGCAGACGCTCCTTATTACTACTCACAACATTCTATACCTACACGATAAGAGGTGGGACTGCGCGCGCGACGCTCCGATTGGCTGTTGGGCTGCAATAAACGTAGAGAGAGACGACGCACACACATGTCGTCTCGTCTCACTCGGCTCGGGGAAGAACCGCGGCGGCGCTTATCAAGGTTATGACTGGACTACGTGCTATTACTGTTGCGTTTCCTCCTTGACTCTGGCAGCCAAGTGGATTTGACATCAGTTCTCGATCGGTGAGTACTGAGTTTACTTCGCAGTTCGCAATATTGCAGGATCTTTGACACTTTCCTCCCGCGCTGCTGCTACTGCTGCTGTTGCGGTATATCCATTATTTGTTTGTGTTTTTTGGTGCATCAGTAGTGTGCAGTGCACGTTGCACCTAAGTATTGCAGTTTGACAGTGTATAGAAGAGAACAATTATGCCAGACGCGTACGAGAACTACAAGGCTTTCTCGCAGGTGCAGAGTCTCACTACCCTGACTCCTGTGCCCCTACATCAAGAGAGCTTTTTTACCTATAACTATGGTAAATTAATTTTCTGTCGACTGAAACTGTGTCTCTATGGCCAGGGCTTTTTTTTTATTGGTTTTGTTTATTGCTACTTGGATGATGTATATTGTGCAAGCAAAAGAGCTGGATTGAACTGGTCGTCTTTTGAATTGCAGATCAGCGCACCATGAGTACAGCTGGCTCGTTTAGTCCATCCTCGGTGGAATCCCCACTGATGGAGACCTGCGAGAATTTGAACCTGTCCACTGAACAGGTCATCAGCATCATTGGCAATCCAGCTGACCAGAATGCAATATATGCTATACGTTAGTATACAATTTATAATTGTTAAGTATTTATAGCAATCTGTTGATATAGCTTTTTCACTTTGTTTTATGCTTCTAGCTGACAATACAGTAGAGCTCAAAATCGTAGTCCAACCAGTGGACAAATTCAGATTTAGATATAAGTCTGAGATGATGGGAACTCATGGAAGTCTACTTGGTGAGAGAGAAGAAACTAGCCATAAGAAAGAAGTTCCTACTGCGCAGGTGTTTATCCAAATATTTATGTTGATGCAGAGTGAAGTTAAAAATCAGAGTCGTGTTCTCATAGTAAATTAATCTTAATTTTTTTCTAGTTAATCAACTGCCATTTGCCGGAAGCAGTGATTAGATGTACCTTGGTTACTGCAGACGAAGATAGAAGATTTCCTCATGCTCATCACTTAGTGAGGAAGGATGGAAATACAGATAAGGATGATCCTCACGATATCAACGTTTCTTGTGAAAACAATTATACTGCAATGTAAGTAAAAGACTATTCTTATTGGTTATATTTTACACTTTAATTTATTACTTTGGACTGCATATTAGGTTTTGCAATATGGGAATTATACACACAGCTAAAAAAAACATTAAAGAAGAAATTATGAGAAAGAGAAAATTCGAAGTTATGGAAGAGAAGAAAAGGAAAAATTTCGAGAATCCAATTATCAGCACACGAGAGGATTTGGAGGTTTGTTTCTTAACAAATGAAAAAATGAGATTTGCTTAGTCTATATTAAGTTCTTCTATAAAATATTCTAGATGAAAATGGAAGCTGAGAAGGCTCAAAAATGGATGAATCTAAACAGTGTAGCACTCTGCTTTCAAGGTTTTGCTCCTGGAGCAAATGATGTTCTGGTTCCAATAACAGAAAAGGTATATTCTCGACCCATCAACAATCTTAGTAAGTAAATAAACGTTATCAAAAACATAATCTAAGTTTTTTTTTTAATTTTCTCATTGAACTAAATTAATATTTTTAGAAAGTGCATTGACTGGTGAACTTAAAATTTGTCGCATTGACAAACACACAAGTTCTTGTGAAGGAAATGAAGAAGTCTGGTTATTGGTGGAAAAAGTTGGCAAGAGTATGTATAAAACATCTGAATCAATTGGTTGTTGACTTGTTTTGTAAAGATAACTAAATAGCGTTTATGTATTATGTTTGACAGAAAATATCAAAGTTATATTTTATGAAGTTGACGAGAAAGATAATACCACATGGAGCGCAGAAGGACGATTTTCGGAACTTGATGTTCATCATCAATATGCGATTGTATTTAAGTAAGTTGCAACAAAATACAATTCTAATATCTGTAGAGAAATTGATTAACAAGTTATACAATATCCTAATTATTCTGCACAGAACGCCTCCCTATAAAGATGTGAACATAACTCAGCCAGTAGAAGTTCTACTGAAACTTGAGAGGCCATCCGATGGAGAAACTTCGAACAGTATAACGTTTGTTTACAAGCCATCAGATAAAGTCCTCAGTAAGTTTTTGCACAGAACCAATCATTTTAGTTGAACTCATTTTAATCAATTCTAAACAAATTATAGACAGAAAGCGTCCGCGCTTATCCACATCGGGAAGCATGGAGTTTGCGCGTAGCCCGGTTCCGGCTCCTCCATTAGATATCTGCATGCCGATGGCAGAGACTTACATGAGCCTAGGCGAGGAAAATATGTCAAATCTTTCTGGAGAAATCAAGAAATTACTCAACGATGGTCAGCGTTGTAATTCTGAAGATCTCGCGGAATTTTTGAAAGATAACTCTTCGTTAGAAAGTGAGTATTTTGAATATAGCTCATCAGAAACACCACGTGGTTATAAAAGTTCATATTTGTTAAATCTTGTTTTCAGAGTTTTACAATTTGCTTCCTTCAAACTTCGTCGAGGGTGTGGAAACTGATTGTGGTGGTCCAACTGAATTTGAAAGATCTCAGCAAGTAAGCTTATCATTTTTACTTGTACTATCCTTAAATGACAAAGGTATCACAATTTAGATTTATACGAAAATTTTTCGCATTTTAGGACTTTGCCAACGATAGTCTTAGGAAAGTGACGAATCTTCTAAAAGAAGCCGACGGAACACCTGGCTCCAAGAGAATTACAATTGACAAGATTCAGGATCTGTTACAGGAGTCCACTATTTTTGGAGATACTCCACTGCACTTCTCTCTACGTCACGAGCAGTTTGACACCGCTAAATATCTGTTACTTATTCTTGGTAGCGATCCATCGTTCAAGGCTATTGTTAACATGCAAAATAGTGCACAAAAGGTAGAATTTTGATAGTGATTATAGTATGAATAATTAAATTGGATCTTAATTTAACGTATATTTCTTTATAGACACCACTTCATATGGCAGTTCTTCAAAATCAAGCCGACATAGTTCGAGCCCTTCTGAGACTTGGGGCTGACCCGAACTTATGCGATGAAGAAGATGCATCTTCATTGCACAATGCCGTTATTGGTGAGCATTTTTAATATGGATTATGGTTTGTGATTTCATATTTAAATTTCTTATTGAGAGAGTCCGTAATAAATTGTTTTTAACTAAATTTATTATTGACAAAGATACCAATAAATCATCTTTAACTAAGTCTATTGTTGACTGTGTCAACAATATATTTAGGTATGAAATAACCTATTATAATCCGACAATAGTAAATGCGAACGCGTGCATCGACGAGCTGCTGAAGTCGAACGTCAAGTTGAATCTGGAGGCGCATACCGAGGCTGGTTGGTCAGCGCTGCACCTGGCCGCCAAAGTTGGCTCGTTACATGCTGTCAAGGCTCTCATCGAAGCCGGCGCCGATGTTAATTCAACGGACATGTCCTACGGAAGAACACCGCTGCATATCGCTGTAGATAGCAATCACAAACACATCGTCGAGTACCTTTTGACAAAAGTAGGTTTAATCGTACTTTGCTTTATCGCAACTTGACTTTCTTAAGATACAATCAACATAATTGTTGTGTTTAGACCAAGATTGATGTAAACACGAAGAACTTTGGAGGTAATACTGCACTGCACGCTGCAGTTGTCAAGGGAGGCAAGTGTGCTGAGGAACTAATAAAAATCCTAAAGAAGCATGGGGCTGATCCAATGATCAGAAACAACAACATTAATCGAGATGAAGAGGAAGAAGACAACAACCTTGTGAGTACTTTTATAAGGTCTAAAATTAGGTTTGGTTGCCAAAGAAAAAAAAAATTAATAAAAATGTTGAATCATGTTAGCCTCCGCCAATCCAGACACCGATAGACAGTTCCGCTACGCCTACCATAAAGAGCGAGAGTAGTGACTCTGAAGATGATGCCCCCCGACCTGGAGAATCTTCTTTCGACCTAGCTAAGGACGATCCTAAAGTAAGTACTGAAAAAATCTTTTGCGCCAAAATGCACTCATATAGAACATTTATCACTGCAAACCATATACTTCCAGCTCATGCAATTATTAAGCGAAGGAAGGCCAGACGATCCTATCCAAGAGGAGCTCGACCTCAAAGAAGAGTCCGAGGACGAAATGATGCTACAAGATCGGGCAATATTACAAGCCTCGCGTTCCTCTAGTCAGAGTAGGAAGAGTAGTACCCAAGAGCGACCAGCTGTTAAACCAACGGTGCCAAAGACTTCGCCGACTACGAAACCTCAATTGCAACCGGCCAGACCCGGTGACGAGAAGCTCTCGGACGAGCATGTAAATCGCATACTGCATATCCTAGATAGGACTGGAGGATGGGAACGACTAGCTCAACACACGAATCACGGATCGCTGGTCAGACTTTACAAGAAGATGAAGAGCCCTTCGAAGGCATTGTTTGTTAAAATAAGGGTGAGTGTAATCTTCGTTTTTAAGTTCGTCGACCTGAAAGCAATGAAAATGATTAATATTTTGTTGTTTTTACCGATACAGTTACAGAATCCAGATATCACAGTAAGACAGGTGAAGAAGCTGCTGATCGAGGTACAGGCGTTCGAAGCTGCCACTGCTTTGGAAACCGGCAGATAGGTTTAAGACACGTATTTTATATAATTAGGCTAGATGTGTATTTTTATATCATATATAAATATATATAAAACTATTATTAAGTATTAATAAATTTTATTCCATATACAGTTGTATTGTAGTTTTTTTTAACAGTATAACGCCCTGAAACGATTCTACTCTTTGATTAAGTTCTTCTAATTACACAACAATTGAACATCAATAATGAAATCTTCATTATCTAAAAGATAACAGAGCAGTGATGTACGAAGCCGACGTTTTCACTAACTGAAATTCATAAACAAGACAAAGGTAGCTCGTTTAGAAGCATTAAATCAGCAGGAAATTTCTACTATAAAAAATTTGGATAGTTTTTTTACTACTACCGATGCATAATTTTCAAAATTCATCACATACAATCCTCCTGCCGTCAGCTGGGATGGTTCGACGCATCTTAACGCCATGAACTTCAGTAAATTTTGACACCTGATGGAACACTTGTACCATTCGTTCGAGTAACTGAATAAATGATCTTTTAAACATTCCTTTGAATAACTAAATATCTGAAAATCTGACATTGCATAGCGAATGTACTCACGTATTATGGAATAGGTCGGTACTGTGGTTGATCATCTTCTGACTTGGCCAAGTCAGATAAAACATATGCATCAGTACTGCGAATATGATCATGATGTGCCTTAGGGAGTCGAATAGTCTGTCAAGTCTGCTTATTAGCTAATGAAGATTTCGTATGAATATGCATTTCTAATGATTTTTCAGTTGCAGTGTCAAAAATACTCACCACAACCGAGGTAAGACTCATCAATAGGATCGTTATGCCCATTTCTATCAAGAAGTACGAAGTGTACGAAGCCTCGATTATCCTGGTAAACCTGTCGAAAAGGTTCAAATCTTACACCGAAAATATTATCTCTGACTTCTATTATACAGAACATCACCGATACTCAACTCAACGATCTCATTGTGCAATCGAATGGTCCTGACGATCAGCCCGTAAGTTTCCTTTTCGGCATTCTTTCCACCTCTCGTACAAACCCGTAATCTGAACCTGAAAATTCGTTATATAAACAAACTTTTTCTTTACTTTTTGCAGAAACATCAAATTGAAGTTAACTCACTTAACGATAGCGAAAAGCGCTAGACAGTGTTCAACGACCGCCTGGTACGTGGGACCCACAGCGGACAGTATAGCCACAGTCATGATGCTCGAGAACGCCTCGATCGCGTAGATCATGTAATAATGCTTGTCGGAGTCCACCAGATACCTGCCGTTCCAAATGTAGACTCGGTCGCGTGAGCCATTCTGCAGAGGGATGAAATAGTCCAGAACTAACGGACCCATCGGTAGGGACACAAATACCACCACAGCGCAACACATGTAGGCTGAATCCCGAGGGTGAGTTTTAATAAAGAATATAATAATACAGTTTGACTTATCTGATGTTCTGTCGATTACAACGAAAAGGACGAGTACTTATAAAAGTTATGGATAACGTTCTTCCTCTTTCGGCATATTTGAAAAGAATATCACGCTCCTCCTTATCAACGATAGTCTGAAAATCCCTGGCTGTGTTCTCGTAGACTATTCTCATCTATGGTAATTTTTTAAAACTAAATTAGCATATACTTTACGATAAAAATCAGAAAACATTCATATCTCTGACCTTATCTTCGGCTGTGACACCAGTGATGAGCTTCACCGAGATCCCAAAAATGTAGAGTATCACACCGAAATTCTGGATCATCTCGTCCAAGTCTTTGCCGAAACACTCGTGCATACGAATAAACTTAAATATACAATTATGTGCATGACTTTAATAAATAAAAAACAAAAGGCTAGAATTTATTAAATAAAAAAAAATCGTATGTCTCTCCTCACTTGAGGTAGATAGCAAGAGAAGAGGAAAATCGCGAGTCCGCAGCGTCTGGAGTAGTTTTTGACACGACTCGAGTAGGGCCAGAGACCCAATAGCTCCATGCACGTCTTATTGATCACGAAGTAGCGGCTCTCGAAGATTTCCATGCTTTTATTATATTCTTTTTTTTCTCCCCTTGGAAATCACGTCAATTTGCATATGTGAAATTGTCGAGCGACGCACTGTAATTGCACACTGATGGGGGAGTCGAGATGGTGCAATTCTTATAGGAAAGGGTTTACTTTCACAAAGGCTTCATTTGACAAAGGAAATAATATATTTTAATATTTATATTCTGAAAATTAATTTTTTTTTCGTATTAATTCAGTTAAAATATATTTTTTAACTCAACTCTCTGTTTGTTTCTTCAATTAGTATATTTACTATATAATGTATGCTTCTTAAACGACATCTAAAAAAGGCACTATCATTGTCATTAATCTAATATTTTAAATAGCCGTACCATCGTCGCGGAACGACTTCTCTAGCGATTTTTATTCGGATATTTTCTTTATAAAAACTCATTTTAGTTCTTTTATGTATACACACACACACACACACACACACACACACACACACACACACACACACACACACACACACACATATATATATATATACACACAAATTATTTTATTTAATGTATGTAAATTACAGGTGGCGCAAAGAAAAGAAAAATAAAAGCGCGCAATAAACAGCGCAATTGCAGTATCGGCATATTTTATTCAACGTATATAATAGACGTCGCCGTCGACGTTTATATACACACAGCGCGCGACAATAATTTGCATACGTGAAATTAGACATCTGTCTTCTATGGTATAGATGGATATCGTCGCAGTAGTAGTAGTCGAAGGCAAGAGCTAGCTAGTGCAGAAGCAGAAGGCGAGTGCGGGTCTTCGAGTTGAAGACGAGCTCGAAGACGAGTAAATATACTGCAACCTCATTTGATGTATACCATATTTTTGTAAAACATATATATGTGTATTGATTCTTTGTAACGTAAGCATGATATTTTGCACGATTTTTTTGTCTTCGATGTCTTTATATCTTGTTTAATTTCGCATCCTTTTAACGTACGTATTTTAGTTTTATCTTCATCTCCATGTTTTACTACAGAACTTCATCAGTGCTCAACTCGAAAATCTGATTGTCCAATCGAATCGTATTGATGATTATTAGACCGTAAGTCTTTTCGTCGGCCTAATTCTTTATCCACCTCTTGTACAAACACCTGTAACCTAAACATGAAAATTCGTTGGATAAACAAACGTATTATTTACTCTTTACAGAGAAACAGCAAATTGAAGTTTACTTACTTAAACAAAAAGTGTTAGAAATTTTTCAACGACTATACCTGGTACATACATGGGATCCACGGAGCAAAGTGTATAGCCATCGTAATGAAGGCTCCAGAAAACCTCGCACGCATAGATCTTGTAACAGTGTTTCTGGGGAGATTCTTCATCGGTCGGAACACGAAGACCTGCACTAGACAGTAATCCATGCAGACTGGATTACAAGGTTGAGTTTTATAATTTCCGATATAAATAATAAAATGCATTTTGACTGAGAGATGGATAAAGTGCTTCCTCTTTTGGCGCACTCGAAGAAAATATTTCCTATGTCGAAAAAACCCGGCAAGTCTGCACTTGGACTTTCAGATTAGGATCAGACTTTTGCGATCGGCTTACGGCCTTCTTCTCCTAGGCTATACCGTTCCTTATCTGCTGATTTATTGGAAAAGCGAGATCAATCGGATCCAGTCATTTAAATTCGGCGTATCGTATAATAAAAAAAAGTGAATGATATTATTGCAAGAAACCGCACTGACTGTCTAGGTAGTCTGGTTTTCCGAACATAACTGAAGTCAATAAGAGCTGACTACCCACTGTAGAGCTTCAGAGTGTTCACGGCTAGGCGCGCACAGAAAGTACATACGCATAGCTATATCGATTGTTATTGTTACTTCCTTTCTCCGTCTAGTCATCTCTGGCTATTATCTCTGCAACCGAAGTTTCCCGTGCCTATTATAGCTCTAGAGCATAATTTACTTCACTTCGGAGCGAAATATTTTTATATATAAGGTATACTTATTATAATGGATGTATGAGGCATTGCAAAAAGGGCTTAATAATAGCGCTGTTTATTATGCGCCGATGAGAGAAGCAGAAAACTTCCGGGATATCGCAAGTGGCCAATATAGACGCGTATGATTTTGTTCATTTGAATATTATATCGGCAATCTTCATCAATTCCTACATCTTATATACTATGTTTCTCGTTCATCGTAAGATAATAAGCCCGCGGCTTATCGACGCACCGGCGAAATAAATCCGCAACCGGCATAATAAATCACACGAAATATTCTTTATTCCATTTCCGTAACGTGGCGGAAGCTAAATTATTGCGCAATTTCTTTTTTCGCAGTAACACATCGAATCGTACATCTTATACGACGAGAATCTTTATGCAATATTAACAGCGTCATTATCTTCGCTTTCCTCGCTATACTCACTATCAGTCCACTGTAAAGAAATGAGCCCCATTAACACGCAGACGTTACAAGCTCGCAAATTGCCGAGATAGAAACAAGAGGTTCGGTATAACCACCTACATTCACGCTTCGGAGATAAAATATTAATGAGCCCGGCTTATCGCTGTATATCCATATTCGGCGTCAGTTGCCGATTGAACGTCGCGCGAAACGGTTGCTGCACTTCTTTTGAAAGTACACTTTATAGTTTTCGAACCGATGTTCAGTAGTTCATATGTTAAACTAAAAATACCTCTATGCGGTAAAATAGTATTTATTCAATGGTGCCAAACTGATGAAACGTTGATTGACTATTTTGCGGACGACTATACGTTCCCGCAAGTTATAATAACCATCAGTGCGTCTTCTACTTCTACAATCGATGATACATTTAAACCGATGAGAAGACAGTGATGTACGAAGCTGAGGTCTTGAGAATCTTTAAAACAATGTTTCAACGTCACGATAAGTGTGCCACATGCATATATTGTAAAAATAAAGGAACACAACATAACATTAAATCAAACGAATTACCGTCGCAAAGTTGATGAAATTCATGACGTACACTCCGCATCCGGACAGCTCACATGGTTTCGAGCATCTCAACACTATAAATCTAAGTAGATTCTGACACTTCAGTGAACTCTTGTACCAATCGTTAAGGTACCTAAAAAAAAAAAAAAAAAAAAAAAAAAAAAAAACAGCCCATTATAGAAATGAAGAAGCAAGAGAAAATCGCGATTCCGAAGATACACTCACGCCTCTAGAAAGATGTCGCTGCTAAAATCAATCAACTTTTGTCCAGGCCAAGTCAGAAAGAATATGTGCAAAATCACGCCGAACAGAAATAAAGACCACCTATAAAAGAGTTCCAAGGGTTCCTTCAGTTTCATCACGACCTGTATGACGTATTGCAAATCCTGCAAATTGTGTAACATAACCGCACATTTACTTGAACTTTCATGCAACAATGGTCTACCTACCACGACGGAGGTCGCTACCATGAGACCGACAGTGATTCCCATTTCCAGCAAAAAGTACAAGGAATATGACGTTTGAATGATGTCGGTGTACCTGATGTGAAATTATGTAAAACCTCACATTGCTATAGTAGAAGAAACGAAACTTCAGCGCTAACACACTGTAGCTTACTTCAAAATGTCCTTGTGTAAGAGAATCGCTCTGACGAGCGCAGCGTAGGCGTAATCGCCTCCGAACCGCTCGGCGTCGGCGTGATTGACCATCTGTATCCCGCAGGACTTGTTGAAGTTTCTTAGTCGATACCTATAAAAAAACTAGCACTCGCTATAGTTATAGATTTCAGTCTTTCCTTTCGAATAAAGAGTGAAGAATATCTTTGATACGTGCTTGCAAATCGCGAACAGTCCTAAGCAGTGCTCGATGATCACTGCGTACATGGGATCGGTCGCACACAAAATGCAGATCATCAGAAAAACAGCAATTATGTCCATTGCATAAATGTGAAAAAAGTACTCGTATTTGTCGACAAGATAATCTCCGTTCAGTATAAACAATCGGGGTCTCGGCTGGTCCAGAGGATTGATTGAGTCCAGAATGATGGGACACATCGGTAGCATCGCGGTCACCGTCACCGCCGGAAGCATATATACTGAAACACATCGATTTATATAATATACGACTACTCCGTGTTTGGGTATTATTCGCGATTGCGCGAAAAAAAAAGACACGTACGCAGAAAGGCGAAAGTGAGTAGTCGGCCCCTCTTGGAGTATCGCTCCAAAATTTTGGCCTCCACCTCATCGGTATAGATCTCAAAGTTCTTCGCAGTGCTTTCATACAAGATTTTCAGCTGAAAAAGCGTTATTAATTTTTTTTTTCGTAATTATAGAACTTTTGTAATTAGTTTTTTCTTTTTTTTTGTAATGGTATATCCATGATTTAAATTTATAACTTAAATAATTATAGCATGATTGGTGTAATTTTTTTTTTTTTTTTTTAATGATCCGCGTCACTACATATTATAAGGCGTGTCGTTGTCACAAAAATGTTTAAAACTAACTTATTATCTAACATTTATCATCACTGTTATTTATTTTTTTTTTTTTTTAATTAAACAAGTTCACCAGAGGAAATATCGTATCAAGACCAAATTGCTCACCTTGTCTTCGGCTAAGTGGGCTGTGAACAGTTTAACAAAGATCCCTAACACGTAGAAGAAAATGAAAACGTTCTCCATCGTCTTCTCGATGTCCTTCCCTAAATTCGTGTTCAGCCGTATGAACTGCAGGGCGGATAATTAAGTATGTCATCGGATATAATGTCTTCTCAAAACTCATTTATATACGAAAAAGTTCGTCACTTACTTGCGGTATCAGCATGATGATCATCACCAGCACCAGCCCAGCATATATGATCGAGTTTTTCAGGCGACTCTGGTACGGCCAAATTCCTAGCGCCATTTGGAAGCGCTTGTTGTAGATGAAGTACTTGCTGTCATAAATCTCCATTGAAGCTCGGATAACTCGTTCACGCTCAACTTTCTTTTTGCCTCTGGGCATATTTGTAGCTTATGGATGGGTGAGAGTCGTTATCTTATATATGATGCATAATAAGATGATTGCGCGTCAATTCCACAAAGAGATGAGTGTTAGAGAATGATGATTTGCATAAGTTAACGAAACGGAGGTAGCGCTGAAGACAGCTGAAGTCTCTGCTTAGTTGTTGCCTTATTGAAAATAACTCGTGTTGCATTTCTATACTTAGTTAGAGTGGAATCGAAGTGTAAAATAATGATGTTTGTTTCGTTTTGCTTCATTTTCGATTCGTATTTTTTAAAACAGTACACGTCATTTGAAACGAAAACAGCCTAGTGACGCTGCATGCCATGAAATTTAAGGCATAAAAAATAAGTCGATAAAAGCTTTATGATCGTTACTCTTCTGTGTTATGCCACATCATCCATCAGTTTGAAAATCATATTAAAAGGATTTTCTATACATCTTTTCTGACATCAGAACCGAAGTTTAAATACGTATACATGGCATGTTATTACAATATACGAAATATCTAATCATAACATTTCGTATGGAGTAGCGTACATCCGCAGTCATAATTTTCCCTAATTACACTTGTGCTCTTGTAGGTACTGTACAAATTAGAAAAAAACTTGCAGCTTTCATCATCGATGTATGCATCGTACGAGCCGAAACAGCAGATAATAACAAGCTCTTTTATTATGCGCCGTAGTAGCGAAAGATTCGTAATTGGTAAATTATTATATCAATGATTAACTACATATATCGCTTTCATCGTACGCATAAACACTCATGTGTACCAAACAATATACTACTATATAATAAAAGTTCGTCTGCGATCCAAAAACGCGAAGTACATTGTTTTGTAACACATATGTGTATTGATTATTATATGTGCGTTTTTTTTTTTTTTTTGCTTATATATACTTAAAGCGACTCAGGTGTACCGCGTTATCCTAAGCCGTGTAACAATAAAATAGAGATTTTGTTTTACTTGGCATATGACGTTTTCAAAAGAAAAAAAAACCTTCAAAACGTCACATTCTAGCAATTTTTTACTTCATAGAGTCTGTCAAAAAGCTTATTGACTCCCGGTGCTGTATATATATACGTGTCCTACAATGCGCAAAAAAAAAAAACCATTCGCTATTGTAAAAGTCTCTCGGCATCGGTGCAAATTCTTGTCATCGGATTCATCCAGCCAATCCCCAGCATTCGCATATCCAACAATAACCCACCTAGATCGATCGGCCAAAAATACAGGGCGCGTAAAACCCGTTGAAAATTCAGCGCTTCTCCCTACCCCAATTCCACATATAATACCCAGCTCGCAAATGAAGCAGCTCGCCTTTACACGTCGATAATTTCGTTCCCGGGCTTTTCTTGATCCCTGGAAACAGCTTATATATACTATACGTATAATCCAAGTCATATAATAACGGCCTGAAAAAAAAAAAAATATTTGCAAAAAATAATAATTAATCCAGCAGTTTTAATTTCGAAAATCCAGCTAATATGGTATCGGCGAGTCCTGCGCAGGCGCCGTATGTACACAGCCTATACTCAAGGGATGAAGTGCATCGCCATGTTGGCGAATTTTTCGTCGCAAGTGTTCTGTCGCGCACACAAGCTTCACCTCGATAAAACGCTATGGATACCTCTCGCTGGCGCAAAAACCATTGGAAATCGAGTGTTCGTCCTCGTCGACGTCGTCGGGGAAGAGCAAAGAACAGCGAAGAGGTTGAAAGAAGCCGAGAGAACTACGACTGCAGTCCGCAGATAGGTAGGACACGACAGGACACAGCGAGCTATGGAACGTAGAGTTACATATATACATATATATATACATCATATCCTACAGGAGCCGCGGCCGCGGCGCGAGTGGTGGCGCGCGCGCGATTTTTCCCCGGGCAGATAGTCGGATTTTATTCTGCGCATGGAAAGCAATTTTGCCCAATCATAAATAGGGCTATTGTGGGGGGACACGCCGAGCGCCGTCCTTCTCTATACCCCCCCCCCCGACTTTCTCTCTCTCTCTCTCTCTCTCTCTCTATATATATATATATATATATATATATATATATGTGTGTGTGTGTGTGTGTGCGCGCGTATATACGTGCTGGCGCTGCTCGGGAAAGAGTGAGAGAAAGAGCTTGCGAGCTTGCGAGTCCCGAGCAGCGCATTTCATACGCGGTAATGGTAACCAGATAGAGGCTAGCCTCCTCCTCCTGCTGCTGCTGCTGCTGCTGCTGCTACCGTAGCTTTTCTTCTCTTCGAGCGTCATCGCCTTCGACACATCACGTAAATATCATTATAATATACATCACTGAATTATCATCTACTTCGAGAGGCTGTTCGCGAGTGTGTTGTATATAGACAGTGTCGTGGGAGTGAGTGAGTTTTTTTTTTTTTTTTTTTAATCCGGGAGATGCGAGTGTATGCGCGAAGGACGAAACAGAGCTCGCCCGGAGAGAGCGAACGCGTATAATACTCTGTGCGATGCAGTTGCTGGTCCAGGACGCGATACACGCGGATCCGTGTGACGTCAGTTTGGCTCGATCGCTTGTCACGTCACGTCAAGCTCACACTTGTCTATATAGACACGAGATCAGAGACGTGCGACTGCAGCTCCTGGATCCGCTCTATATAGAATATATACACGAGCGCGTGTGTTCGTGTTATACTCCTGCAGACATACCGAATCGCGTTGGATGTGTGGCGCTTTATTTTTGGCCGGACATCGCTATGCGCTACTTTTTATAATATCGACCCAATTGGACGACACACACTCGGGTTGATTAATAAAATTGAAAGCCTCGCTATACATGGTTTACCTTCAATCAATTAAAACAAACGGAAAGTTCGACTTTTGTTATTTACCTATATATATATATATATACCTACCAGCAGCTACCCGGTCGCGATTATTTCTCGCCAGAACTAGGCGACGGGTATTTTCATTCCGAGATATAATTTAAACAATCAATACATCTCCCGCAGCCGGAGGGAGAGAGGGAGAGAGAGAGAGAGAGAGAGAGAGAGAGAGAGATCGGGCTGCATTATTTTATACGCGCATATTATAAGCCCCGCGCAATATGCACACTCGACTGCTATGTACAATTTACATTATGCAAAACTATAACAGGTATAAGCGATCATGACTCTAAACACGGGATTCGTCTGGACGTGTGTGCAGCTTTATTTATTTAATACATATATATTATAATTTTGCCGTGTTTATGTACACGAGTCAATATAATTAGTCTAAAGGTATAATATGCCGTTTGATAGATGATTACGCTTTATACGTTACTGTTGCAACTCGTTGGCGCGATGTGGATTTAATGAATACGCTGGCGAGTTGTGCCATCGATGTGCCTGTATATCAAAGCGAAGTTTTTCCGGGAACCGAATGGCCGGGAGATGAACGTTGCTCGCAGTAGCGCGGAGAATATATTATGCGGTATAATTAAATTGCATAGGACTGATGCGAGGAGTTGCTATTATTGATGTTATTTAAATTCAGGTTTTTTCTCCTTTCATCGGGATGTGAATTGACGGTTGAAACACGATTGGGCGGTTACATTGCAGCTATATTAATTAACGTGCTTTTACGCGAATTTGAACTCTCGATTTATTATAACATATACACGTTATTACAGAAGAACATAGTATTACGGATGAAAAACTAAAATTAATTAAACGCTCTCGATGTGGAGAGTATGTGAAAATTATTGTCTGAGTAATATAATTATTATAACGAGAATATTAAAAGTAACTATATTTTTTTGATTTTAGTTGGTATTTTGATTAGTATATATAGTTCTGCATAAAGGTTCAACGTTCATTTATTAAAATGATCGGATTTCGATCCATACGTATATATATATAACCTACTCTAAATTTTTAATGATACCAATTCTCAACCTATCCCAAAAACAGATGGAATATGGGATCAGAAGCCGGGCGCTCGAGGCCGGAGCGACCTCGCCAGCCTCGCCAGCCTCGACGAGCAGCGGCACTGGGAACGGAGCAACTAGTTGGCTGGAGTCCGCAGCTGCCGCCGTTTACGGTGCTCACCCTCTGGCCGCAGCGGTTTATCCATTGCCGCCAGCAGCTGCCCTCATCCTGAACTCGTTGCACGCGCTTCAGTCAAACGCGGCCGCGGCAGCGTTGGAGCTCGTTTGGAAATCCGGAAAAAGGGAGCCACCCGACGACTTTGATCCCGACCACGAGGACGAGGAATCGACGACCGAAGAAGGGGACAAGAGGAAGAGGAAGAAGAGGCGAAGGACGAGACGCAGGGAAAGAGATAGCGGAGGTAGCGAGGAAGAGCCAGAGGCTGATCGCGCCGTTGAGGAGGAAGCCGAGGAGGACCGGAGTGTGGAGGAGAACGGTAGCGAGGAGGAGAACGACGGTAGCGCTGAGAGCTGGGTAATTATATAATATTTGCGAATCGGATTTTTGCCCATATTATAGGTATGATTCAAACACTGCTTTGCCGATCGTGTGCCATAAAAGCCACTTTTACTCTCATTATAATAACAATCGCGTTGTTTGCTGCATAAAGTTTGCGTTACTTATACAACGTAGTAAGTTATTACAATGAATGTGATGATTCATCTTTATGTAGAAGGACACGCAGATGCCGATACTGAGCAGCTGGATGCTGGACGCATACACCTCGATGCTAGGCAGGTTGTCAGCTGCTACGGCCGCTCGACTCGAGGCCTGCACGGACATAGGATCGAATCCCACATCAGACAACGAGTCGGAGAGCGATAGCTCGTCGTACACCGATATGTTGTGAGTATTTTTTAATGATAAAATCATAAAATGTTAATAAAATTTAATATAGCTAGGGTTCTGTCGTAAATATTGAAAAACCTAAATTTATATTAGTGAACGAAAAAAAAACTTGTGTGTTGCAGATCAAGGGAGAGCAGCCCGAGCAGTACAAGCGTCCGAAAACAGCCCTGTCCACGAACAGCGAATACACCCTCGCGAGCGAAGAAGAAACGGCCCAACAACGGCAGCAGCAAAGCTCGAACAAAAGCCAACAGTAACAACGATTATGCCAAAAAGGAATCTTCGGAAGCCGCGAACACGGATGGCTCCTCTACGTCCTCCCAGGGCAAGAAACGTTCGTTGGCATTACAGCGCGTCAGGTATAGGTACTCGATCACTTTTCTCATCTGCTAGGAAAAAACAAAAAAAAAACTATTAGAATTTTCATCGGCTCGCATAAAATCAATTCCTTTGTAAATGATCAAACGCAAAACAAAATGTTAAACAATTGTGAAATTATTAAACCACAGGTACGAAAGGGAGGAATACCGTTGTTCGTTGTGCTCTTACGCTTGCACCATCGAGAAGGCATTCCAGAGGCATCTACGAGCTCACGCCAAAGGCACCGCCACCGAGAGTCGGGTGAGCTGTGCTGTTTGCGGAGCTGACCGCTCTTCCGAGGTTGACCTCAGCAAGCACATGCGTCGACACCGAGACAATCGTTATTTCTGCTGCGACATCTGTATTTTTCGCACCGTCCAGCTCAAGAAGGTCCGTCGTCCTATATTCGTCATTGCTTTTAAAATGCTTATCCTTATATTCAACCGCTAGCCGTATTATTTCATAATTCATATTACCTATTGAAAAGCTTTCGCTTTACGTATAATATGCTCAACAGTTGATCCAGCACCGACGAATGCACACCGGTGAAAAGCCCCACCTCTGCCCGCACTGCGCCTACAGGAGCGCTCGCCGCGACAATCTGCGCAGTCACGTTCGTCGCGTACACAAGAAGGAGAACCTCTACTGCGACACCTTCAGTCCCCGTGGCATGTTTATCGCTCCGAAGATTCAGCAATCTCCTGATGATCAGCAGCAGGTGCAACAACAATCCCAGGACCATCAGCCGGAGCAACCGATGCTCGAGAACGACGAGGAGGAAGAGGAAGAGGACGATGCGGAAAGTGATGCATCGGAGCCGCCCTCGCCGAGCCAGCAACATCAATCATCCGAGCCCACTACAGTCTAGATTACTTATGGTATACGAAATCCAGAGCCCTCCAGATTATACGTCTTTTACGTTGCTCAACGATGCTATAATTATATATAGAACGAATTTCCTCGAGCTTTTTGCAAGGATTATTCGGGAGAGTGTTATTGTAGGGAGAACTGAGAAGGGTGGTGTATACGATTTAGGTATATACTTATTGTGTAATGCACACTATGCACTTGTTAAACTGAACCCCTGAGCTTGTTCTTCTAGTCCAACGAAATGTAACAGCAAGGTGATACGGGATTATTGTTTTGATCCCCGCGGCGCTTTGATAATCGCCTATGTTCCTGCTTATTATATCGGTATATAATATATTTGGGATTTTATGTTTTTGATACTGAGTGCGATATTTAAGTCGACGATGAACTTGTTATACTTAATTCATTCAGGATTTTACTCTGCTTTGAGCCTAGACTTTGAGTAAAGGTGCTATTTTATGCAAATATAATATATGAATATACTTGTTATACTGTAATAGACTGAAAAACTATCGGTGATTTAAGAGACGTGAAGATTCGTGGTTGTAAGAACCGAAACTTTAGCTCGAAGATAAGGTATTACGGAGAAGCTAATGCCAGAGATGCCCAATTGCTTGGATTGTATAAAAATTAGGGGTCAACGAAATGTTGTTACTAATTGAACGTGATCATCTTGATTTTTTTACTAAGCATTAAATGATCTGTGATTTAGTTTTCGAATATAGTCGATAAAATTAGCAATTTCAGACTTGTGCCAATTGCAAAAGTATAATAAAGTAAATAGTCGATGAGTATGATGATAAAACTTCGTTTTTTATGCACGATAATACTTATATGCCGTCGCACTTTTCACTCGCTCGTCCGTCCGACAATGTCCATTCTTCGGTTCTTGTATCTTCGTAAATAACAAATATAATATCGTATCCAACTAGTAATCACTTGATTTTACATCTTAACGAATATGCGAGTTTACGACGTTACTTTAAAACTTCAAGAGATTGATGGAGAAGCGACTTAAGTGCTTTGTATAAGTAAGTTTATTAATTGTGATAATAATAATACGATGTGATTTTACGATATACATATATATTTTTTAACGAATTTTCGTTAACGTATATACAATTGCAGATTAGTTGATTACTGTGTATACGTAGACTACGTAGCACTTATGGTTGAGAATTTTACTGATAGATTTTATTCATTTGTGATTAGAAGTGCAATATTGAATTTTATCTTTTGTGCCTTTGAAACTATAAATCATTTGGAAAGTAGATTAAAGCTATTAAATTAAAGCTGTATTATGTATAGAGGAGAGTCAATCGGTATATTAATCTTCCACTAACGAAAGTTAAGACAAAAGAGACGTACTGTTTTGAAATTCAAATCTTTGCTCATACAATCGTAATGATAACTATATAAAACGCAGCTATAGTAATTCGGAGACTCTCCCCTATATTTTAATTTTTTGGGGACTGTATACGACGAACCGTAATTGTACGTAATAACGATAAATGATATATATATATACGATAAATGATATATATATACGACCGGCGAGCCGTTTCAAACGTTTAAGGCCTAATCACGTTCAATGTTCGACACCTACTTAAGAATATGTGACCTGTGATTACGTCATTCGTTTTTTTGAATGTGACTATATATAGAGAGATATTTATAAACAAAGACTGATAGGCATTTCGATGTGAAATTATGTGCGAGGAAATAGGCGCGAATTCGAAGAGAAATTTTGATCCTAGGACTTAATCGATCGACTACAAATATTATAGCGAGGGTAAAAAACTATATATAAATATATATATATATTTGGGCTCTCTGGACTGTAAAATTACGATAAAAATGGTGTCTCGTAAGTGTTCTATATGTATCTTATAAGAATCTCTTTTCTTCCTTCAAAAGCTGCACGAAAGTCAATTTAAGTAAGTCTACTAGTCGTGCCGCACACATGACTTTTTCCATGTAGAAGACGTTGAGGTGTGAACTTAAAAGTATTCCCTATATAAAATCTTCGAATAATTTTGAGTCTGTTTCAGAAAATTTCTCCAATAAGAGCTTTATACACGGTATAGAGCAAACTTCGAAATCTACTTTTTCCAATTAAATGTCTCATAATATATATTTAACATAGTCTCATAAAATCGATGTCCTAAAAATACTTTCGAGCTGACGCTCGCACTTTTACCGATTTACTTGATTACTGAACTCATAGTAATTATATATATATATATATATATATATATATATATTTATAGAGAACTAAAGAACATTTTCTAAATAAGATATATACGATGAAATAGTGTATACTGTTGTTCCGTGCCAATATTTTTCTGTCTACCAATCACACGATTATACGTCGCGCAAGATACATATATAGATTGCGCGCATATGTTATTTGACTATGATACAAATACGATTGCTATATAGGAATAAGAGAGGGACGATTACAGGTGCGTGTGTTCCCGGTTCCCGCGAGAGAAATTTTAACGAAAACGCAACTATGTGCCAATGCCGTAGTACATACCTATGATTGAACATTATACATCGATAAATAAAAAGGAATATACGTCGTACTATTATATATACATACGGTTAATTAAATAAACTTTTAACTTTGTGATTTTATATAAGGTAAGGAAGTCAATGAGTCTTTATATTGTCTGAATTGTTATATTTAAATAAGACTTAATATAGTGACGAAGCGAGAGGTATTTCTGTGATTATGTTAGTTTATTGCATGAGGCGAATCTATTGTTATGCGATTGCAAAGTCATATTGCTTGGAAAAAGTATTTTGAGTAATTGAAACCGAAACTTCAGTATAATAATATTGCTGGTACAGATTTATGCGATCAATGTTCAATTGAATTCATAGATAAAATTCCAATCACGGAGTACAATTCAAGTACTTAAAATACTTTTATAGCACTGTGTGGCATAAATCCGCATCTATGTCACGCCTATCCGTGGCATAAATAGTCGATTATTGCACCGTGCTGATCGCACCGCTAACTGCACGGTGCACAAATGGACTGTTTAGGTCACGGATAGGCGTGACAGCAGATTTATGCTAGTCAGTGCTATAAAATAGCGTACGATACTCGTGGTATAAATAGTCCGATACGGCACGGCGTTTAGCTAATACACGCCGTGCCGTAATGGACTATTTATGCCACTTGTATCGTAATATACTATAAAGAGCACATTCTAAACAAGCACATTACATATATATGTATACATAAATATAGAAAAAGCTGTCAATTTCATGTATTTATCGATAGTTTTAACTACATTAAGTCAATGTATGTACGATTTTTCTATGAAATTTTGTATAATCATATAGTATATTCTAGTTCTACGAAATAACTGTATTGTTTATTCCTGATTTTTGTTAAAAAAGTCGATTTTTAACGATTGATTTCACCGTTATTAACAATATTGTTATACTTACAAATTTAGAAATTTTAAACTTATAGTTTGCTCATTGAAAATTTAGCTCATCATTCGGCTTACAAATTCTGCAGATAACGATTATCGTTTAGTCTAATTCTAAAAATTCTCTATGTATATTACCTTCTACCCTTTCCGTAACTGTGTGTATGTAACGTGTAGATCCACAACGAAAAAAAAAAGAAATTAATTATAATTATAATATAATATAATAATATTAATAATAACGATCGTTGAAAAAACTTGCCTTTAAACTCTATCGAGTCGACGAGTCGACTTTGATAAATTAATATTTAAATAAAGGAATAACTATATAATTATTTCTAATAACGTATATGAACACACACGATTTGAAAAATTGTCTTTGTTATTAAGTATAGAGCGTAAAATTACGCGGGTAGATATTTTAGATTGATTTACCATCGAGAAGGGTGTAATTGTTAATAATTAAAATGATCAATTGATGCCTAAATTTTGCTGAGAAGCAGTTTTTACTTTACGATTTAAAATTTATTAATTTACGAAGAGATTTTTGCGCTCGAGGAAATTAATAAAATACAACGATTTCCCATCCTTTCAACGCAATTTAATTGTGTAAAATAAGGTCGACATGAGATGTGTCTATATTATTGCATTCAATGTTTTTGCGCGACGATTGGAAAACTTTGAAATAAATAAGAGTACACATAAACATAAACACACGTCGATACTGTTTTTTCGAAGGATGTCCATGCATTAAATACATGCTACGACTTATACAATCTAAATGTGATAATATTTACTATATATAAATTATATATATTATATATATATATATATATATTAATAAAGGAGAAGGAAATGAAACAAATTATGCAATTGTATAAAAAGCCCTGCGAGTGAAGTGCAACGTGTAGTGTTTACGTTTCGAGTGAACATTTGATAAAAGCTGCGTCAACTTCTGGTTCTGATTTCCGTGATTATCGCGCACGGATTTTACCAACTTCACTACGATTTCGTCTGAACACAATGCGAGTCACTTTCTTCCATCGGCTGTCTCAATTTTACGGACAAATTAACGAGAAAATAAAATGCGACGAAACCTGATGTGTATTTTAAAAGTTCAATGTATGCAGTTTACGAATAAATGATAAATCAATCATTCGCTTTATGTTCTATCAATCCTATTTTTAACCTCTGTATTTTTACATCTACATCATTTAATTGTTATATTACCTATAGGTAATACTTGTGGCCATTATGAAAAAGACAAGTAAATTCAAATTGCAGCTGCTTTCGCGCGCGAACGATCAAAACAAAAATGGCGCTGATAGGAAAGCGGGAGGACCTGGTGCACGTGCCTTGGTCATCTGTGTAAGTAAATAAAAGGGAACATAAATAATAATTTATTTAGCGCTCAGTAATCATCGATTTCAAGACTTGCTTACTTGACCATGGCAAATTCCAGCATTATCTTACTAGCTTGAGTTGATCGAGTCAAGAATTATAACCTCTCAAAAGTCGGCTTTTGTATACATAACGTTTGTTTGCAAACAATACAACGTTTATTCTAATAAAACATTATGTTCCAGCGAAGAATGGCTCCAGGTTTACAAGCAGATCTACTCGGGAGATCTGGTCGAGCAAAACAAGGCTCACGAGATTTTGCTAGTATGGAAAGCAAGGTTAGATGATTTACCAAATATTTCTCTCTTACATCTTCTTCTGATACGAAATAAATAATATAATGTTTGTTGTTTTACATTCAGGATACCCAAATTACCTGTCGGTGTAGAATGTACACTAGGTTTGATACAAGTTTGTCTGAGAGATAGAGAATGGATGCCAAAGATAAACACCGGTGAAATGAATATCTCGTATGAGAATGATTTGAGAATGATGTATTCGACGGTCATAATGAAGTTCTTAAATCACATTTCAAACATTGCACATCATAAGCAGACATCTCTGTTCATCATTGCCAAGCAGTTAAATATTCCTGACTGGATAGTTGATCTCAGACATGACACTGCTCATGGTCACGAGTTGCCATCTATAGATGTTATGCGCATTGTGGCTAACATTCTATTGACTTGGCTGCATGTAAGTTCTACTTATTAACACAAGAATAACATCTTAATCTGTATTGTGCTTTAACTCGACTTGATATACGCAGGAAGAGTATTGGGCAGCAGAGGCTAAAATTTTGGAGGATTCACAAGAATTAGAGGACTCAGAGTATCTGTATTCAAAACATGATGAGGACTTACTTCATTTAATCGAGTTATGGACTGCTCTAGGTCTATACATAAAAACTAAACATGCTCGACTAGAAAGTCTTCCGGATACAGAAATAAAGTAATTGTAATTTCTTATATTTTGCTTCACTTATCATAAGCCTAATTGTGTGATATTAATTTTCATTTTACAGAGACACTCTTGTGGAACTTTTTAAAAAACTTAATGTAACCTATGAGGGAAAATCAGTTACAATCAGTTCAGTAACGGAACTATCAACCTTAAGAAACGTGTTATTATCAGAAATATCAAAAAATTTGTACAAAGGAGATTACGTTCTAAGAAAAGAAAATGTTCTCATTGACTCTATACTAACTAATGAAGCATTTCTAACGAATTCAGATATCTTGGCTATCTTTACTGATAAAGAAGCCCAGGGACAAAGCACAAACTTTTTGCCAGAGTCTTTAATAGAATTCTGGAAAGATTTTCTTTTGTTGTTGCAAGAGAAAAAGCTATTGCTCTCGTTATTCCTGCAATTAATTGAAGTCGTAAAAAATGAAAAAGACACAAACAAAAAGCTTCTAGCATCTCTGTGGGTTAAAGCTATTGCTCAAGCATTCAATAAACAGAAAATTGCTAGGCAGGTGTATCAAACATTGGAGCAAAAGTGTGATCATGAAAATAAGAAATCATCAAATAAAGACTTGCTTAAAGATGTCCAAACAGAATTAGAAATTTCTCATCCAGAGTTAGTTTGTGTCCTTAATCTTAACGTTAATGGAGATTTTCCCAGTTGTCTGACGGACCCGACCTTTGTAAAGAGACTGATCTTAAACTTTAATGAATATTCCGAGCACTATATTCCAGAGATATTAAAAATTTCATCAATTCTTGACAATGATTCGGCTGCAAAAGGCAAGCTAATGGACCTTATAAAAATACAATCGCTAAAAGTCGAAGATAATGTGATGGAAGTTGAAAATGCCGAACCAACGGACAAAGTATACACTATTGATGATATCAAAGAAATAAAAAAACAGCAAAAAAGTAAATCGAAGAATAAAGGATCCGACAAGGAACTTGCCGATTCTACGATTCGTAACACAAATTGGAAATTAGCACCAAGTAAGCCTTCTGCAAATTATTCTTATAAATGCGATATTCGAATTTTTTATTTTTGTTTTTTCTTTCAGTGGATTACGATTGGAGTTCGTGTCCCATCGGAATCTTACCTTGGCAGAAGGATGATTTGCAGACAATCGAACCATTAATGGTACCACCTTCGGAGGTCCACTATGCAATCATCAAAAACTTGAAGCTACCCAAGATTGTAGATTCTAACAGATTGAAAATGCACAGTAAGATTCAGTGGGAGAATCTTTTGAAAAAGAAAAAGAAGAAGAAATCGAAGAAAGTGGCTGACCCCACTGAACACACGCTTGTCGATCAAGCTGTGAAGAATGTAAAAAGTTTACAACAAATAAACGGCGAAAGATAACAAGAGTAATCTTTAAATGAATGTAAATATGTTTGATTAAGTGTGCATATATGTTCTATGACTGTAAACTTGAAATTTCCCAAGTGAGGGCAGATTCAGAGAAAATAAATACGAATCACATTTGAATATTATATATTATATGTATTTATTATTATTATTTAACACATTTTTGTACAAGTAAATTAGTTATGAATAAGTACAACTTGGTAGCAAAGAGAGATAGAATTAATTACTTCATTTATATTTTATATCATAGTGAGAAGAGAGAGGAGATATATCTTATGTAATTCATTCGTATAATTATTTTCTTTCATTCATTTTTTGTGTATACTTTGTATAATTAAAGTTTCATTTTTTATGTTTCTGACCGCAATATCATCTTGCACATGACCCCCTCGCGCACAACGTCTCTCTCAGATCATCCTGATCACGTACTCATCGCCATCCTCGAATCCGCGCGTATACCAACAGAAGAATGCAAAATACACTCTTCCGCGGATGGAGAAAATACACGTGCGGTAATCCCATTTCTCTCTATACTCAACCTTCATTCTATGCGCCGGCCTCACCCTATATAACTTTAATTAGCTTAAACTTCTCTTCCTTCGCTTACTTGAACCTTAAAATTGTCATCTTATATACTTTTTTATTTTTTCTTATTTCTTTTGTTTCATTATTTCATCATTACTTTTTACTTCAACGCCATTATCATCATCATCATCATCATCATCATCATCATCATCGAATAAACCACGCGATTCCCTAAAGAAGAGGTAGAAAAAACAGCGAAAACGACGACAAATTCCCCGGGATGCGACGCGGGACGATATTTATGTATAATTAATGTTAGTTATGTATAATATTTATAATTGTTTTAAAATTCGAGCTGAAGGAGAGTCTGTCTCTCTCTCTTTTTTTCTCTTTAGTCTGTTCGACTGGATTCGCGCGAAAAAACGCGGATCCTGCACCCTTTCTCTTTCTCTCCATAATCTTTGACTTTGGGACATTCTGCGCTTCACGAGAGAACATACACGGGTTATAATCGACACATGAGCCGTATAGTGACAATTAAAAAGAGAAAGTGACGCAAAGCGGCGCAGAATAGACACAAGAACGTTTTTTTAAAATTTTTTTAAAATTTTTTTTATTTAACCATGAATTTTCTTAAATCTCTCTCTACCATCGCTTCTTCAAATCATACTCTTTCGCTTTCACGCATCTACTCGCGGATTTTCGTCTGTACCAACAACTCTGCGAATATGAATGTTAATCTCTTGCGTCTTTGAGGATTGAAGTTTTTCTTCTTTTTTGATTTGCTTGGTGTACGTGTACGGTAAGTCGACTGATTTACACGTTCTGCCCTCTCCCCCCCTCTCTCTCTCTCTCCTTCTCTCTCTCACATTTCGATAATTTTGACTTGATGATCCGTTCGTTCTCTTCAACAAGACAAGACTGATCTACAAATCGTGTATGCATAACGCGCGGACATTAAAAACGAAACAGATCTTCTCTCATATATACTTATATAGAAAAGCGCGAGAAGGGCGCGTGTATATGCAGGTGAACTTATACTCAAATATTCCCTCTAAAAACAGACTCTATTTCCGATGAATCGACGTGCACTTGCTGCTGCGACTTTTTTTCACACACCTACGATTCGGTATAAACGGTTTTTAAAAAAGGCGGGGGTTTAGTTTAAAAAATTCAAGTATAAGTCCTTGCTCAATCGAAGTAAAAAGTCATAAACGAACGTATATATGATATTATCCGCATGTTTAAAAACCTCGAGGAAAGTGTACACGTGATATCATATATGTGTCATTCCACTCTTCTGATATCGTCGCACACGCACACGCGCACATGCGAAGGTTCGTCGTCGTCGTCGTCACGTCTTAAAGTCATCGTGTCATGGCTTATTAGAATCGTAAATCAAAATAAAAAGGTATTTTACAATGCCTTTCTACATAGATATTATAATTCTAGAAAAACGCGATTATGCCCTCGTTTGGTGGTTCTTATGTGTCATTTGCTCACTGAAGTTCTCTCGCGTCTCTTTTGAAAATATATAGTATTAGATCTATGAAATACGATGCACTTAAAAATTAGCACAAACATATAGAGACAAAAACGCTTGTACAGTACCAGTATCGTCGCGCGAGTCGCCATTAATTGTCGCAACACCCACACTCGGAAAAAACACACGCTATACTTAATTCCCGATCTATCATGCTTCTCATCGAGAGAGTGTGTTTCAATAAACTTTGTCCCTAAATTAGTACAGCTAATCGAATTCTCAATCACGATTCGTCGAGTACAAATGAATAAAATAACGGACCAGTTCGAGATGAGGATTGGTGGGAGGAGAGTCCGAGAGCTTTGCCTTATACTTTACAGTGGGCTAATTTTATCTTTCGAACCTGGCTAATTACTCGCAGAGGATGCCCTCGACGTCCTTGCCCTCGCTTCGGCTCGATGCAGAAGAGGAAAACTAAGCTATCTGTTAAGAACTAGTGAATTCGTTCGGTCGTTAAAACGATTTAACAAATAAATTACAATATAAGTTCGACTTAACAGCACGTCAAAACGTAATATTAATATTAATAATAATAATAATAATGATAATCATAATAATAAGAGATTCCTCAAAGCATTATACAAATCATCAATGTACTTTACGAACTAACTTCTTAACAATTAAGAAATAATAATAATAATAATAATAATAATAATAATAATAAAAACAAAACACAACAATTATTGGTCGTGACCATATAATTTTTCACACCTCGAGATTCATTGTCTTTATCCATGAAAATCCTCAAGTGGACACAGCAGTTTGCTCCAGCACACTCTCACAGACTAACGCAATTCTACGAGTTCATGAAATATCGTATCTTTCTCTCTTTCTCTTTCTCTCGGCGACACGAAATTTTCCTCTCTAGAGTCGAATAATCGCCGCGAGTGCGTGGAAGTTCGGCGTCGCACTTACACACTTTACAAGAAAAACGCAGCGCCGCCAAAAAATTAAACGATACATAAGGGGAAGATGCGCGTATAAAAAAAAAGAAGCGCCGAACTGCAGGATAGACCAAAGTTCGTCACGTCCGTGCACGGCTTTTTTTATGTATATATATATATATATAAACGTCGATACTACACGATATATACATATATGTATAAGCGTATTGCGTGATATATATGTAGTGTGTGAGATGAAGGGAGGTTCTCCTGTCCGCATCACGTGTTTATATCTACGTAAGATTCGAAGAGTGAGAAGAGTCGGAGAGACCACGATGTGTATATATATATATATATGAAGGTGCACGCGAGAATTACATATCTGACGCGGTCGATCGAAAAAAAGAGCTTAGATATCGAGATACTTTGCTTTGTGTTTTCACCCCGAATGACGCGGTTCGCAACTAACAATGAGATGCTTATGTGTTGTACTTAAAAAGTCAGCAAAGAAAGAGAGAGAGAGAGAGAGAGAGGGGAGAGGAGAAGTGAGAGAGAGAGAGAGAGAGAGACAGTGAGTGAGTGAGATTATAATGCTCATAATGGAAGAGAAAGATAAAGGGGGTTAAAAGAGAGAGAGAGAGAGATACATTTGTTTATGCGTATATTATAATAACGATGCCACATGTCGTAATTCTCCCGCGCGATGAGTTCGAAAAATGTAAGATCGATATACTTGTTTATTTGTTTATTTTATTTTATTTATTTTTTTGTTCTTTCTTTCTTTCTTATCTTTTTCCCTTCGTTAAAACGAAATATCCTCCGACAATTATGTATAACTTATCGAGAGACTTATAGACCTATGTTTCACTCTCTCGTCCATTGTTTTATATTCCTATAACTCCTCAGTTATCCTCATTATACTCTATAATATATCCATTTAATAATTCTTTCTCTCCGATCGTCTCTCATCGTCGTCAAGTATAACACTTAATTAACGCCCCTGAACCGCACAGACACGTCCGGCTGGACAGCGACATGTCCTCGTCGTCACATTTCTCTCCTCTGTTTAACAATCCTACTACAAGGTTTAAAAAGTCTAAAACCGGAAGAAGCGGCCCGGGTGCGCGACGGCTCTGCGCGCGCAGCATTATTTTTTTCTTTTTATTTTCCCTTTGTTTATCTTCGCGGGGCTCGCGCGGCAGGCCAGCTGCTCGGCGCCCTTGTTTCTCTTTTCTCTCTTTTTTTCAATAGCGGCAGAGTTTTCGGTTCGTCCGGCTTTGTGGTTCACGGAGGCCGCCAAATTTCGCGTACGCTGCATCGCTTGCGCCTATTACTTTTCATTATTCGTACGCTTCTAATTACTTGTTTCTGTTTGAAGGGGAGCTTTTTGCATCGCACGCGTAATTCGCGTACTTTATACACGTGATGGGGGAGAACAGTCGGTAAGCGCGTGTGATCTCACGAGCTTTTCATCCTTTCGCGCCACGTGTCGTCTCTCGGGTTTTCTTTATATCCTCATAGCATTGTATTTATAATAGGTATGTTATATGTGTGTGTGGTTTTGATATGACGGACTAGCTTATGTTGCCATTTGTTGCCGGAGCCCAGGAAAATGAATTATGCATGATTGCAGATAAGCGGTTAATGAAACATCTGTGTACCCGATGTCGAGTTTATGTAACTCGTCTATTGAGCGTGGGCTCGAAAAATTGCGTGCGAATGAAGGTGAAACGATCGAGCTGTCGCTTTGTCGCTCTTCTTACAACAATATAAAGACATTTACATATATTTATACGTACTTATATACGATTACACATAATTATATTTCCTGGGTAGTATTTTTACCACAGCTTGCACACTGAACGTAACCGAATTCGATTCAGCCTCTCGTTGAAGAAAACTCTAGGCTTGACTTCGGTGTGAAAGCTTCGACGAACGATCCTTAACGCGAAAAACCGCATAGCCTCGTTACAGTGATTAGTAAAAAAAAGGTCGGTGTGTACTTTCGTAGCTCAAGAGAATACGCAGCCTTGTTGAAGTCCTTCGTTTACAGTAAAAGGAGAAGGTAATTAATAAAACGGCTTGCGAGCGAGTCTGCAGGTTTGTTCGATCGCGATGCTGGGCAGTCGTTATTATTATTCGTATGCATCGCAAAAACTAAACAGCTATGTATATTATCTAGAAAAAGAAGAAAACCCTAGACAGTCCGGAGGTTCGTAAAGAGGGATCTTCGAGCGGTTAGGATACACGACAATTATACACAACACACAATTCTTAAATTTCTCCAGATGATAAAGCATCAACTGTCGTTCTAAAACGGATTCGCTCAGATTACGCGCTGCGTAAGAATAGTCCAGTACGAGCGCCCGCGTAAAAGTCGAACAAACCCGTAATCTCGCGGCTGACGCCGCCGCCGTCGTCGTCGAACCTAAGCGAAAAAACTACTACAGGGCGTCGCGGTACTTGCTCGCCAACGGATTTCCCTAGATACGTTTATTTATAATCGTACGCACGCGCACACACGGACAAACACTCACACTCACACATACTGACTGACAGACATCGAAGAACGAGAAGACGCACGGTCACCGACTTTGACACGCACTCGCTCACTCACTCTTTCTCTCGCTCTCTCTTTCTCTCTTTCCGTCAAATGTGAATAATCCCTATAATTCTTTTAAAATGTATAATTGTTCTTCAGCGCGTAATTACTTTGTTTTATATCTTCGTCGTCTCCGTTTTTATTAACATATACCTGCACAGGGAAAGATTTCATTATCCTAGAACTTTTATCATCATGATTTTCATCATCATCATCATCATCATCATCATCGTCATCGCGACGTTTCCCTCCGCGTAAGGATGAGTACAAATGCACGCGAGCCACGTGTTGTCTATAAGCTGGCTCTCCACTTTCGCTCTCGCTATGCATATGTATAATTTTTTGTTTTTATTTTAAAGTTATTTTTTAATTCCTTAACCCGCCGTACGATCTCATTCAAATAGCTATAATCTTTCGGCCTCGCGGCATCGCTTATCGTCATTCTTAGTAAAACGGCATGCACTTCGTAGGTGTACGTAAATATGTTTAGTTTTTGTTTTATGTTTTTTTTGTTTTTTGTTTTTGTTTTTGTTTTTTTTTTAATGCGTGTGAAAGAGAGAAGGTTTTTTTGCTTTCATTAAAATTGTTTGCTTTCTCAATGCTTTTCTTATCTCGTAGAATGTAGCTGCTGCTGTTGCTGCTAAATCGTCTCTAGCTCCCTCGGCCGTATGATGTTTCCACAAACGTCGCGGCGACGAACAAGAGGCTATCTCGCGTGTGCACTCGATACAGTCTCGTCGACGACCTGCTGGATGCTGCACCTTTTTTTTAAACTCAACGAGTTCGATAGGTTGTTGTTGATGTTGTTGTTGTTGTTGTTGTTGGTGGTGGTGATAGTAGTTGTTGTTTTGGTGGTGGTGGTTTTTAGTTTTTTTGTTTCTAGTATCCGGGAAGAGACGAGCGATGGTGGTTGGTATTACTTGTGGCTTTGGCAACCGCTGTGGACTTGGGTATCGCCATTGTTACCTGCGATTAAACAAAGTGCGATTAGTTTCGAAGGACGTGCCTGTCTATTCTCCTACCTTTGTGATCCACGATTTTTACATTGAAATGAAAATTCGTATTGCGCTTCTCACCACAGTGGTCTGTTTCTACTTGCAATTACAAAGAATCTTACACCGTCGTTAAAAAAAAAAAAA